>OY757914.1:102898635-103498635 GCA_963585895.1 Sepioteuthis lessoniana
CTCTGGAAAAATGAATTATTCTATTTTTCAAAAACATTTCCCTAATTAATCGAATCACCCTCGTCTGTATATATATATATATGTGTGTGTGTGTGTGTGTGTGTGTGTTAACTATTTATCCGACTTCCGGAAATCAAATAATCCAGTAAATTCAGAAATCAGGAAAATTTCGAAATCTGGAAAATTCAGAAATCTGGAAAATCCAGAAATTCGGACATTTCTTAAGCAGACTTGTTTGGAATAGCTCAATAGATACAGCTGTAGTATATTGTGTTACCGCTGGGTTTAAAAATCGAAGCGGAATTTCAATGTGAAATTGTCATAGTATATTTTTCGAATAATCTGATAAATGATAAACATCAACTAGTGAATTAAGTGTATTAACGAGGAAGGGGCTAAGTATTAGTGAGGCTCGATAAATGACTTTAATCATTAGCCTAAAGACTTAGTGTACCAACATTTATGTAAAATGCATTCAACTTTAAAGAAACGCTGTGATTTCTAACGATGTTTCTTTTTCTAATATGATTGGTGACTTTTTCAAAATAAAGTTTTCTTGTTCCGTCCTGCCGCAAGGATTTTATTGGTAACAACTGCAAGAATCATACACATTTATTTTTTTTAGATTGGGCGCTTTCTACTCGTCAAGTAGTCATTTTGAAAATGGGAGACATGATTTTAGAAGGATTAATAATTTTAGAATTATATTTCAGTGCGTGATATCATGCAAGTGGGACATTCTCTGAATAGAACCTGTGATTTAATTAACAAACGTATTCAACACTTCGGTCCTGTAATAAGAGAAGTCCGTTTTCCTTATGAGATGCCGATTCCTGTTGATGTGCTGCAACGCTACGCTGACTGCATTATCAGGGTTATGTCTTGACGCCTGTAAATATATAGGGATACATTTTGGCTTCTAATCTTCATGAAAATGTTTATAGGTTTCTCGTTCAAAAAAAAAGCGCTGTACTTTTTTTCGTCGGTGGAAAATGACAAGTAAAGACAAAATATCCTGTGAACTTATTAAATATAATTATATACAGCTTAGTATTTATTCATTTATTAGTTATGTGATTCTAGGAATTAGAGTTTTTAGATAAAAGCAAGAATAATTAAAATAAGGATGTTAGCGTCAAAAATTTAAGAGATGGAATCAGCGAGGCTAAATGGCTAAAGTGCTGGGCTGCGGCTTCAAAGTAAGCAAGTTCGAACTCTAGTCGCGCTATTACGTTCGCTTTCAAATGAATACCATTGGAAAAGGCATGAAACCTATTTTCCCTTCAGCTATAGGTTAAATAGTATCAGTGCTGTTCTTCTACAAGTATGGCTTTGGTATTAAATAACCCATTAAGTTTGATATGTCATTAAACACAGAGACCATACAAAAGATTTAAAGAATGACTATGTCAGAAGCAACATATCCATACTGCCAGGTTTCATTGATGAATCTGTAATTGACCAAGGAGATACTTTAGCGATCGAGAAAGGGAAATAGTTTTATAATGAACAAGACAACTCTAGGACCCGTTGGGTTCCCGTTGTAAAAGTAATTCTTGATGCATCTATTCAAAACTGAGTGAAGTTTCTTGTTAGCACTTCATTGTGCCATATCAAATTCAGATAAACCGTATCGTTCATTTCCAAGTTAAACTGGAAATTGCTTTATTCTTCTAGTTCGATCGTTTTATGCATATTATGTTTATAAACATTTTGCAAGAGAGTGTAATTTTTGGTTGGCTATCTATCTATCTATCTATCTATATATATATATATATATATATATATATATAAGAATAAAACAAGATAATAATAGAACATGATAAAAACTCTCAACTTTATGATTTGCGTTGTCAATCCTCAGATGAGTTAGTATTGAACGCGTCTTGAATATTAGCTCACCTGAGGATCGACAATGTGAAACTCTGAGTCAGGTTTTATTATCATCTTATCTATACTTGAATTATATTGTGATATTGTTCTGTTTGTCCGTGAATACATCTCTGTAAAGATGCAGGCTACATTTTCATTTCTAAGGGAGCCAATGTCTACTGTGTCGCCCTTCATGTAATTGTTGATTACAATGAAATTCGTGAAGGGTGCTTTTTAAAGAGTTTTTGATGTGGCTAATACAGTGGATAGAGTATTCAGGTAAAACAGTGTATTCGATCGAAACTGTGGTTATTTTTTATAATAATCCCTATGCACTCCAAATCGAAAGTCACCGTGACATCATGGCAAAAATGCTAGGCTGCAGTCTCGAACAGACTAATACACTTGGGAAAAGCATGAAACCTCTTTTCCCTCCAGCTATAGGTTCAACGTTGTCACTGCTGTTCCTCCACAAGTATGGCTTTGGCATTAAGTAATTCCTGAAATTTGAGATGCCAGTAAACAAAGAACCCAAACCAAAAGAAACGAAACACTCACTTTCGAACTAATACCCTTGAAAAAGGTACGAACCTCCTTACCACCCCACCATACATGGATTAAATAGTATCACTGCTGTTCTTCTACAACTATGGCTTTGGAATTAAAAAAACCCACGAAGACTGTTATGCCATTAAACAAAGTTTAATGGCATAACACGACCCCCCTCCCCAGCAAACTTTCACATTCGGACAAGTACCCTTGGGAAAGGTATTGAACCCTTTATTCATTCAGCTATAGGTTAAATAGTCTCTTTCTTCTACAGTTCTTCTACAATTATGGCTTTGGCATAAAATAACCAATGTAGGTTGATATGCCATTAAAGAAAAAACTAAACCAACCTTCTAGAACATCTGAGAAAAACAATGATTCTATGAATGTTTCCATAATTAACTGAATTGTTTTACGTATCTATGAAATTCCAAAGCCAAAAAGCTTCTGTCCAAAAGAATATCGCAGGTGACTGCTATTCCCACCTTACTGAATTTCTTAAACTCTTCATCATATTTACCCAACCCCTCGGGCAGGATATGACACAAGGTCAATTTTTTAAGCGGAGTTTAACAGGTTTGAAGTCAGAGTTTTCCTTCTCATAGACTAGTTGCCTCACCAAGGCTGAAGAACCTAGTCTGCGCTACTATTTACCCATAGCTGGAGGGAGAATAATTGGATTCATACCTTTCCCAAGGGTATTAGTGCTATGTGAAATGCAATCAGTCTCGTCCAGGATTTGAACTCGTGTCGCCGTGTCCGTTTCCTATGACGATAACCATTACACCACGGGCACCTTTCTTAAACTCTTTATCGACTGAATCTTGTCAAGCAAGACTTTTTTACTCAACAATACGCTTCGTTGATGGTCCTTAAACACAATGGGCTAATTTCAACCTGTACAACCAACCACGTTATGATAAAACATTAGAGACAGAAATTATTCCCTTAATATTAGTTTTATAACTGCTTGGATGGATTTGCGGCATGTCAACTCTTGTTGAGTTATTTTATGCCAACACCAATTTTTGTCTAGTTTTGTTTTTTGTTGTTACGTTGTTTGTTTTTGTATTTGCAAGTAGTTATATGGTTTCACAAATATTTATCACATAGCTATGTGGCTACAACTGCTCCTATGTAATATTGATAATCTGTACACAACTATATGCTTTCAATTAACTATTCCTGTTTGAAAATAATGAATTCGTACGGAGAAATGGTACTATTTACCCAACCCCTCCGCTCGGGCAGGATATGACACAAGGTCAATTTTTTAAGCGGAGTTTAACAGGTTTGAATTCAGATTTTTCCTTCTCCTAGACTAGTTGCCTAACCAAGGCTGAAGAACCTAGTCTGTCCTACTATTTACCCATAGCTGGAGGGAGAATAATTGGATTCATACCTTCCCCAAGGGTATTAGTGCTATGTGAAATACAATCAGTCTCGTCCAGGATTTGAACTCGAGTCGCCGTGTTCATTTCCCTACGACGATAACGACTACACCACGGGCACGGAGAAATGGTTAACGTCGTCGATTTAAAATCAGATTGACGATTCTACTTATTAGAGGAATTGGCAATCTGATTTTAAATCTTGAACGTCACTCTTTGTTTCATATACCAATAATATTTTTGGCAAAGGTATGAATCCAATAATTCTTCCTCTAGCTATAATTAAATAGAAGAGGAGACTGAGCTCTTTAACCTTTATATGGCAACCGGTATAGGAGAAGGAAATCTCTTATAACTATTTGTCGACCTGGAGGGAGATAGGCTCGCTAGAGTATACCCGCCCAAGACACCCCAACGATCAAACCAGGTTACGTGACCAATGAAAGAGAACATTTGTTTGTAAAATTTTATATGATTTTAAGTATTCCTAAAATCAATAACTTTTAAACAGGTCGGTCCAAGGGAAGTCCCTGTGGTTAACATGCTGAACTGCAACATCGTCTGAAAGTTTGAACTCCAGTCACACAATTATCTTCACATTCTGGCTAATATTCTCGGGAAAGGTATCGGTTGGATTGTTACACTACTATTCGACAAGGATGGCTTGGGCACCTCTGGTGGTTTAATGGTTAGCAAACTAGACTAGCAAACCTTCACGAGTGAGTTCAAGTCTCATTTGGTGCGCCATTCATTCGGCCTTGTGCAACATCTTAACAAAAAGCTAAGCAAATTACTCCAAGGATGGCTTTGTCATTAAATGACCTATGTAGGTTGATTTGTTATGAAACAAAGAAATCATACCAACTGTCCTTCTCCTAGGATGACTTTGGTATTAAATAACTCATGAAGGTTGATATGCCTTAAGACAAAAAAATCAAGCCAACTGTTCTTCTACAAGGATTATTTTGGCATTAAATAACCCATGAAGGTAGATATGACTTAAAACAAAGAAACCAATTTTTTAAGGCCTCGAAGTAAATGAATCCGAACTCCAGATGCATCGTTACATTCACTTTTGGACTAATACCCTTGATAAAACTATGAGTCTGCTTATTCCTTCAGCTATGCGTTAAATTGTACTATTATTGTTCTACAACAAGGATGGCATTGTCATTAAATAACCCATGATGGTTGATATGCCATTAAACTAAGAAAGCAATTTTTTTAAAAATTTGATTTATATATGGGGTCGAAACAGACGCAGCGATTCCGAATCAAGGGAATCTGGGAATACAAGAAAGGTAGATGTAACTCCTTATTCCTCAGAACTATGAAACGAGAGCCTTACAACCAATGAAGTTTAATACCATATCCTGGAAATTCCTTACTGCCAGATTGTTTTTTTTAATAAGTCATTATTATAAGTATTACTTTAATTTTACATGTTAATAATTTTATTTTCGCAATTATTTCTTTGGAACACATCAAATTTACCACCTGAATAAATTTTATTCTGTATTTTTAACAACTCGTCAAAGTATACAATTTGTTTGACAAAAGGTAATATATTAAGTAATATGACATTTCCTGTTTATTTCTTCCTTTCTTTCTTCATCTGTACATAATTTCTGCTATGATCAGGTTTGGTTTGGTTTGTTGGGTTTTATGGCATATCAACCTTTGTGGGTTATTTAACGCCAAATCCATTTTTATGTAAATAATTGTCAAAAACATTTCCATTTCAAACTATTCAAGCAGTTATATGTAATAATTCAGTTAAGTGTAAATACAGTTTTAATGTTGAAAAACAGTTCCATTTCAAATAATTCAGTTAAGCATAAGCATGCAGTTTAAATATAAGTACGGTTTAATTGTCAAAGTCATTTCTATTTCAAGCTATTCAGTTTACTCAAACAATTCAGTTTAGCATACGTAGGCTGTTAGTTCTATTTAACCTATATTCTACAGCCCCAGCTGACTGGGCAATACACAGGGTTAAATGTAAAACAGTTTTATTTCAGATAATTCAGTTCAGCATAAGTACACAGTTTAGATATCAAAAACAGTTCTATTTCGAGCAATTCAGTTCAGCACAAGTACGCAGTTCCAATGTCAAAACAGTTCTATTTTTAACAATTCAGTTTTGCATAAATACGCAGTTTAAATGCAAAAATCAGTATAATGAAAGAAACACAGTTTAGTTCTATTTAATCCATAGATAGGACTCTGACCAGGTGCTACCACTCCGAGCCATGGTGGACCTGGGAGCGATGGCAATGAAGGGGTACTCCGCACTCCCTAAAGCTCCAGCATCGCTGGAACCTCACCATCACTGTTTAGTGTCATATCCAGGGGTCTTACCCCTTTGCAGAGAAGAAGTCGGTGTATTCTACAGCCCCAGCCGATTGGGCAAGTTATGATCAAAGTGATATATCTGTGCGCTTTGCCTAGGATAAAAATATCGCTTCTTATCACTTCTTTCTTGGATTTGTGTTGTCTAAACCCTTATGAAACTGTCAAAAAAAGTAAAATAATAATTGAAAATTAAAATAATTATGTATATAAGGTACTCGAAACCATACAACTATGGTTGGTCGGGTGGTTGGTTGGTTGGTTGGTTTTAAGGCTTTTCAACTCTTGTAACATTATATAATGCAGAAATCTGTCTTTCAGCAAGCAATTCTTTTTTCATATTTAAAATTTATTTTTTTACAAGGTACTAAATTTCATATTCCCAAAAATAATTATTATCTTAATCGCCATACTTTATATCTGAAAATTATTAAATGATCTTAGCATTTCCAGATACTATATTCTAATCCTTGAAGGAACTACCGATAACAATACCTTTATCCGAGGTAGAACACACAGATCCAACACTCTGATCTTAAACAGAAGTGGCATACATAAAAATTTCTGATTTATTTTGGTGAAGCTTGATTTTATCGTTAATTATTTTTGACAAGTTTTTTATTCGATTTATTTATTTTTTGTTTATTTTTATTGCAACACTCAATCTCTTAAACAGTTGACTAAAATAAGATGAAAGAAAAACCAGTCGAAAATAAATGCTAACTGAAATCAGTATTCAAAGCAAGCGTTTTGACCATTCCGCTATGGGAGTTTAGTCAAGTTAATTCCGAGCAAAAAAAAAAAAAAAAAAAAAAAAAAAAAACTATATTTATACTTGGGTTATTTCGACTTTTGTGCAAAACTTTACGTGTTTTGAATTCAACCCGACGCACTTTTAAGACCAAAAGTCAATTCCGTGTTTTTCAACGAAATCATCCAACAGAAAATGTTATGAAAAGAAAGAAAACTTTTAGAGGAGTAAAAAAAGGATCGACAATTAGATAAAAATTGATTGAGATAACGAGAAAGAAAAAAAAGAAAGAAAGAAAAAGAAAAAATAGAAGAAAGGAAAAAAGGAAAAAGTAGAAAGGAAAGAGAAAAGAAAAAAGAAGGACGATGAAAGGAAAGACTTGGTTTGATTATTTGGTTTAATAATATATCGAGTCTTCTGGGTTAATTAATGCCAAATCCTCTTTATATATATATATATATATATATATATATATATATATATATATATTGTCATCCACAGACAAACTGTTTCGTTGTATCACAACTCTTTAAAGTAGCTAGACACGCAGAACGTTTTAAGCTGGGATCGAAACCTGCCTAACTTAACGATAGAATTCGTATCTTAATGAACAGCCGTTTAGGTGACCTACATGAGTTCAGGAGATTTGTGTGCTATTAATTTGATGGTAACTTTAATTTTAGCAGTAAGTTCCATCTAACTGGAGCTTTGTGGAAAATGGAGCATCTATTCATTGCCATTACGCCGGAATATACTCTGACCCGGAGTGGTAGTACCTGTAAGGGTCCCATTTATGGGCCAAAAATAACTGTTTAATCATTCAGCTGTGTGAAAACAAATGGCTGGCGTTAAACTGAATTGTTAATGTTAAATAGAACATATTTAAACAATTTAGATGTGTCCAACAAAGAATTAAAACTAAATTGAATTATTCTTATTGAATAGCAATACTTGAAACCATTTAACAGTGTGCAAAGAAATGATTAATACTAAATAGAATTATTTGTGTTAGATAAAAATACTTGATATCATTTACTTGTGTGCAAACAAATGATTAATATTTAATAGAAATGAGCTCAGGTTTTTTTTAAAAAGTTACCTACAAACTATTTGTTTACAAACCATATATGTCTAATATATGTATAAACTAAAATTGGCATTAAATAAACAACAAGTGTTGATATGCCATAAAACCGAACCAATTAACCAACCTTTATCTTTAAATAAGTTAAAGCTCATTTGTTTGCACACAATGAAATGGTTTCAAGTATTATCGAATACAAATAATTCTATTTTGTATTCATCATTTATTTGCACACAGTTTAAATGGTTTCAATGACTGCTATCTCAATGCAACTGACCCATACTAACGACCTTCTTGCAACTTTAAGATAAAAAGGGTTGGGTGTTTGTCTATCAAAAGAGCAATTTGAAGAATACGGTCGGAACCATCATATAGTTGCTAGGGCTTGACATGACCATCTGATTGATCGAATGGAGCCTTTCTATCCTCCTGTCTAGCCCAGTAACAGCCAAAGTGGAATGTAGCAAATCACGTGACCACTTCGGTGGCAAAGTCACAGACTGCTCAGCCACCAGTATCCCATCCTCAAGCATTACGAGGTCGCTACCCACGGCCAACGGGTGGACTCATTGTGGTAGGGTCTTAATCTTCCGCAGAGGTGCAGTTGGCTTATTCTTCAGTCCCAGAAAATAGGGCAGAGAAAGAAAAGAAAAAAAAAGAGAAGAAAAATAGAATTAAAAAAACAACAACTTGTCTACGCGTTTTTGAGATATTTCTTAAGTTTATATTAAAGTACCTCGCGTGGTGTAATGAATGACAAGTTAGACGAGCAAATCCTGTGAGTAAGTCTCAAGCAAACTATTATTAGTAAGTTAAAGTCTAGCAAACTATTACGAGTTAGTTCAAGTCCCACTGGGTGCTCCATACATCAGTCTTGTATTGGTTGGTTGTATTGTTTTATGGCTTGTCAACCTTTGTTTATTTAATGCAGAAATCAAGGATTTCTTCAAGCAATTTTATACCTAAAATAAACATTCCTATTTGATAATGATAATTTGCAAGCAATTATCGTTTCAATCATCCATTCTTCAACATCATCATCATGTCGCGAAGTAATTTGCATAATTCTGTAGTTTCAAGTATTCTAATCTAATACTAACAATTAACAAAGCAATATAGTACTAATTAGTTATTCTTATATAATACAAATAGGTTTTTCCAGAGTATATTGTGTCAAGTATGTCAATATTTTAAGAGACAATATATTAACAAAAGCCTTCCCTACGAACAGGATGTAACATAAGATAAATAAAGCTAGTTTGAAATCAAAGTTTTCCTTCTCCAAGATTAGTTGACTAACCAAGAGTAAAGTATCTAGTCTGCCCAACTATTTACCCATAGCTGAAGGGTAAAGAGCAAATAGATGGATTTATACTTTTCCCTTGAGCATTAGAGCGAAGTGAACTGCACCCTCGGTCGTCAGGGTTTAGTTCCTCAAAACGTCAAAATGGATCAAATCAGGAGATTAAAGAGGCCACCATACTTGAGGAATATCCTTTTCGGTCAGAAACTCATTCACGATAATGTTTTAAAAATATACAATATGGCTCCTGTACTGAAAATACTAGACATTTGAACCACATAGTCTTTACTGCATAATAGTCAATATCTGAACGTTTATACTGTCAGAACTGTCGTGTGGCCCTCTATTTATGAACAAGCCGCAAAGATGAGAATAGCCACGTGTGCTAATTTGCTGTTTTATAAATGGTTTGGTTGGATGTCGGTTCATGGTCTGTTGGTGTGCTTAGCTGACCTCTGCTATGAGGAACTGACGAGTGTACTAACTAGCTGCCTCAGAGAGAGAGAGAGAGAGAGAGAGAGAGAGAGAGAGAGAGAGAGAGAAAATAATATAGGATAGCTGAGTATTTATATGTTTCGAGAGCACCGCTTGTGGTGCCTTCTAATTGGTCAAAAGTAGTCACGCGACCTGCCGACATACCATGTCTGCAGAGTAAGCAATTGGATGGTGTTCAATGTGTATGGAAGTCATAAATTATGACGAGATTTGAGTATAAAAATGTAAACATTTTTTTTTGTGTGTGTGTAGATGTTTCTTTAGCATTTCTTTTTCACATATTCCAATCGAATAAGAATAATTTTTAACCTGATCCATTTGACTTATAAATGAAACCCAAACAAGTACGACCACTCTGAATCGGAGTTTACGTGGTATGGTGGCTAAGGTGCTGGTCTGCAACATCGTATTAAGTGAGTTCGATCTCCATTTTCGCTATTACGTTTACATTTAAATTGATACCCTTGAGAAAAGTATAAACTTTCTTATCCCCGCGGATATTGGTTAAATAGTATTACTACAGTCCTACAAGGATGACGTTAGCATTAGGTAACCCGTTAAATTTTATATGCCTTTAAATAACCGAATCAATTTTTCAATACACTGTACATTATCATTATTGGCTTAATAATGATATAGAATATTAAGAAGACATATACAAACAGTAACTTCTGCCGATCTACGACCACATGACTTCACTAATTTTTCATATCAACCAGGCTTGTATTGTATGTAATGACTGATGACCTTCAAAAACTTCTTAATTCGATTGAAAGCTGAACTTAGTTTTTGGTCACGCTATGACCTTGATGTTTCATCTCCAAAGAAGCGTTTTATTGGTTTTGCAATGTGACAAAATGGCATTATCTTATCCAAAGGTAGACCCTGGGACAGGAAATTCTCTTATAGAGGAAACAACTCAATGTTTTTACACTGCAGCATCTTGAGGAGCACTTAATATAAATGTTATCGCCATTGGAAATGAAATAGGCAATCTGAGTTCAAAACCTGGACGAGGATCTTTGAGTTTCACTTCACGTTAATGCTCTGCTATGAGAAACATTAAGGGAAGATTTAGTTCTTTAGCCATGGTTAAGCAGCAAGTAGAGTCGCGGAAAAAACTTTGATTTCAAACCAGCTTAACTCCCCTTAAAAATGATCTTGTCTTATAACCTGGTAATCAATCTATCACCTTTACACCATCTGACATACTGATTGCTGTATTTTCACAGGAAATATATAAGATGATCAGATGTTTGAAAATCAAATTCACCTACCCGACAAGAAAAAATTGAAAATAGACACCTGCTGGCCTGTCAGTTTAAGCTTAAGCGTCGTAAATATTTATTTCTTCTGATTACTATAGTCTTTTGAAAATCAGACAGAAAACTGTTTTTTCTTTTTCAGAGTAAGTATAACTTTAGTCCGCAATCAGTTACAGAGCTACACCAAGAAAGAAGACAACAATATGTCCTGTCATCCGCGGTGCAAAGTTACGTTTGTATTTATACGACTTGCAAGTTTTAAATCTTTAAAATGGCATAATTAAGTATTTTACGCTTTGGAATTTAAAAAACAGCTGACATGTTCTAGTTTGAATCTAATCATCCCACCGGGCAAATCTCCAAGTAAACACAGTTTTGTGATAATTCAGATAGATAGATAGATAGATAATGATGCCAAAGTTCCTAGCATCTTTTGTCATCAAAATCTAAGTGAAACCTCAAGTACATAGTCCACGTCTAAATAAACGCGATTGATTGATTTAGTGAGAGATTTTAACTGCATATTAACATGGATTATCCACTGAGACATTATTGGACCAATTCACAGGACTATCATATATAGTATAACTCCAGGTCAAATTTAACTGGGGGATAATAGCAATGAAAGAGTTCTCGACATTGCTTACATCTCCAGAATTGGTACCTCACTACCAAATAGTTTAATGTCATATTTAGGAGACCTCTTTTTGGCGAGTCCCTCCTCCCTTTGTGAGCATGCAGTCAGCGTTTTCTAAGTCATGCCGGCATATGTGTGTGTATGTGTATACACGAAAGAATTTATATATATATATATATATATATATATATATATATATATATATATTGTCATTCACAGACAGACTGTTTCGTTCTATCAGAATACATCAGTGTGGCAAGACAGGCTAGATTCCTAAAGCTGAGATCGAAACCTGGCTGACTGTAACGCCAATCCAAGATTCAACCTCTCAGTCACGAGGAAACCAGCGCAAGCGAAGGAAATTTAAACGCTTATATATCACATTTGTTTTTGTTTACATATATCCGCATAACGGCTACCGAGAGCTCAATTCATTTGAAGAGCCTAGCTTTACGCTAGTGGCAACCATTTCTTCCTTCGCTCAAACCCACAGGAGTAGGGGAGCATATATATTGTCATCCACAGACAGACTGCTTCGTTCTATCAGAACTCGTCAGTGTGGCTAGACAGGCTAGATTCTCAAAGCTGGGATCGAAACCTGGCTGTAACGCCAATCTATATATATATATATATACGAAAGAATTTGTTCATGAAAAGAAATTATTTTAATCTCGTTAAAAAATGTCTTTGTTAAATCGGTTTCTTCAACGAAAAGATTTTTACTTCTACGCTATCAACCTCTTCTTTTTTTTATCACATAGTCCCATCAAATACAACAAATTTTTTAAACAGATATATTTGATTTATAGATATGAGACCCAATTAAGTCCTATCGTTCTGAGTTGGAGTGTACGTGGTATGGTAGCTAAGGTGCGGGTCTACAACACCATAGTAAGTGAGTTCGAACTCCGGTCACGTTATTACATTTATTTTCGGATTAATACTCTTGAGAAAAGTATGCAGTTCCTTATCCCCCACAGATATACGTGGTGCCTTCAATAAGTTTCCAGGCTTTTTTGTACAGGCATTTAGAATTGTCATAGACTCTTGAAAATTCACTCTGTTAATGCTATACATCTTATGAGATGACTGACCAATTCTTATGATTTCAGCTACAAATGAACAGTTACAGTAGCAATTGGAATACACCCTACTAAAGCCTAATTGTCACAGCTGTTGAATTTCAAAAATGCAATCTGGACGTAAGAACACTTTAGAAGAACGATATGCAATAAAATTCTGTTTTAAACTTGGAAAAAATATCACAGAAACGTATGGAATGCTTCAGACTGCTTTTGGACCATCTTGCATGAATCGAGCATCAAATTTTGAGTGGCATAAGAGATTCAAGGAAGGTAGGGAGTCTGTGAGGGATGATGAGAGGTGTGGGAGGAGTAAGGAAGTCAATACACCAGACTTTATTGGCCAAAAGGTTAAGGTTAGGGTTAAAGTTACTATATTGAGGTTTTAAGAGAGTTCAGGAAGAGATTCCTTGGGAAGAGGCCAGCACTTTTCAAATCAGGTCAGTGGCATTTCCACCAGGATAATACACCAGTCCACAACTCCAGACTATTTGTCACAGACTATTTGACCAAGATGGGCATCAAGATAGTTCCTCAGCCTCCCTAGAGTCCAGACCTTGCTCCCTGTGACTTTTGCTTATTCCCTAAGCTCAGAGGCTGTCGTTATGAGACAATTGTGGAGATGAAAGAGGCTGTGACGAAGGTCATTGACACGCTCACACGAGAGTACTTCCATGAGGCCTTCCAGAAGTTGTTGGAACGGTACAACAAGTGCATTGCAGCCGGAGGAGATTACTTCTAAGGGGATCAGAGTTTCATGTGGGTACTATCAATAAAAGTGCCCACACGAAAAAAGTCAGGAAACTTATTTAATGATCCTCGTAAATCAAACAGTATTACTATTGTCCAACAAAGATGGCTTTGGCATTAAATACCCCACGAAGTTTAATATCAAACCAATTTTTAATACACTGTACATTATCATTAAGCATCGCCGACATATTCTCAAAGTATAGTCGATTAAAAAGCATCGAGATTAAAGCTTTATTTTTTGTTTAGTTTTAAAATTTTAAATTCTAAATTCAAACATACATACATATGTAGCTGAGCAAATGTCCTTTAAACCAAAAAAAAAAAAGAAAGAAATAGATTAATTTGATATTTTTTAATTAAATGTTTTTGAATAAATACAGTATTGTTATATGCTCACAACCATAATGATACTATTTACCAACCCCTCCGCTCGGGCAGGATATGATACAAAGTCAATTTTTAAGCGGAGTTTAACAGGTTTGAATTCAGAGTTTTCCTTCTCCTAGACTAGTTGCCTTACCAAGGCTGAAGAACCTAGTCTGTCCTACTATTTACCCATAGCTGGAGGGAGAATAATTGGATTCATACCTTTCCCAAGGGTATTAGTACTATGTGAAATGCAATCAGTATCGTCCAGGATTTGAACTCGTATCGCCGTGTTCATTTCCTACGGCGATAACGTCTACACCACGGGCACCTCACAACCATAATGATAATCATAATGATATCAATCCAACGGTACATATACAAATGCAAAACACACAATACAAATCCACAGGCGAATCCGTTGTTCAGTTACGAACGGTTTATTAATTACTTCACTTCGGTTCTTCAACAAGAGGAGGGAGACACAATTCTTAAAAGTCTTACGTATCATACTATGCTAATATCACCCCCAACGTTCAGCACATTTCGTGGTGTTTTAGATCTCAATTCATCTTCACTGGTCGGGCACCTGCAAAACTTAACCGCCGCCGCAACGGTAGAAAACTCAACTCTCTGGCAGAGAACTCCATTCTCTGCCCCAATGGCAGGAGCTCAATTGTTTGCCTGCATGCTCCAATCTCAATTTCTCAACACCGTGGTCGGACCCCAACTTCTCAACATCATGATCGGACCTCAACTGAATCTTTTTTCAAATTCTCAGCCCATCTCTTCTGGGCATGATGTCATCCACACTCCAAGCCCATTTTCTGTCTGGGGGCTTATTAGGACAATAGTGATTGTCATATCCTTTGCGCGCAAGTGTAAACTGCACCAATTGACTACACACCTGAACTCTTAACCCAAATAGTTCAAAGCCCAACCAAACTGAATGATAAAATATAATTAATGAAAAATGATTAAATTTAAAAAATCATTCCTTAATTACGTAACAGTATTGCTGGAGTGTGGCATCATCTATATGCTCAAAACCGAGCTCCCGTTCAATATTTACTCTTTCCTAAACTGAGAATGTAAAATAATTTACCCCAAAGAATGGCCAGAGAAATTCTTTAAAAATAACCATTCAGATTCACACGATTCGTTTCTACGGGTACCAGTCTTTAAAGAAATCTGGTAGAGTTGGGAGACTGTTCAAGGGTCCAGAACACCGGATGCCTCAGTTGCAACAGGATTCGAGTCAGCCGGGATCTATCGTCGACCCAATCAGAGACTTGATCAAGTCAAGTCAGTAAATCTTCAGATTTCCAAATTTTCAACTTTGTTCATTTTTCAATTTAATATATTATTTCAAAGAAATTTCATTCCTGATTAAATTGTAATGATAAGACTTTAGATATCCTTAAATAAATTGAAAAAAATAACTTTTTTTGATTTTGTACAGATCTCAATGGCAATGAAACCCATTTAATATGTTCACCGCCAAGAAGAACCATTGCAATCTATTTCTTTTATTTTAAAACATTTTCAAAAAATATGGTCGATGCAAACTTTGCTTTTGTAATATCAAACAGCTTGATATGCAAAAAATAATAATAATAACAATTATAATAGTAATTATAAGGAACCAATCATATCAAAGCGAGGATAAGACGCAACAAAATAACAAATGTAGGTTATGTGGTAATGCAGACGAAACAATCAAATCACATAATAAGCAAATGCAACAAATTAGCACAGAAGGGGTATAAGACTAGATACGACTGGGTCGGCAAGGTGGTCCACCAAGAGATGAGCTAGAAATTTAAATATGACCATACAAACAAATGGTATATGCATAACCCAGCACCTGTCCTAGAAAATAGCACGCATAAACTCCTATGGGACTTTGACATACAAACAAATAATCTAATCTCGGCCAGAAGAACAGACCTAATAAGACTCAATAAAAAAAAAGAACTTGCAAAATTGAGGACTCTGCTGTCCCAGCTGACCACAGAATAAAACTGAAAGAATGTGAAAAAAAGGATAAGTACCTAGACCTTGCTAGGGAATTGAAAAAAAAAACTATGGAACATGAAGGTGACGATTATACCAATTGAGATTGGTGCCTTTGGTACAGTCACCAAAAGATTACTAATGGGACTGGAGACCTTGGAGGTAGGAGGATGAGAGGAAATCATCCAAACTACAACATTATTGAGAACGGTGAGAATACTGGGAAGAGTCCTGGAGACTTGAGGAAACTTGCTGTCACTTAAAATCCAGTGAAAAACCATCATCTAAAACTGATGTGAAAAAACTCTGATCTGCAAAATTGTCGACTTTGCTGTCCCAGCAGACCACAAAATAAAACTGAAAGAATGTGAAAAGAGAGATAAGTACCTCGACATTGCTAGAGAATTGAAAAACTATGGAACATGAAGGTGACAATTATACTAATTGAGATTGGAGCTTTTGGCACGGTAACTAAAGGATTATTAAAGGGCCTGGATGATTTGGGAGTTGGTGGCCGAGTGGAGACCATCCAAACAACAGCATTATTGAAAACAGCCAGAATACTGAGAAGAGTCCTGGAGACTTTAGGAGACTTGCTGTCACTCAATCTCCGGTGAAAGACTATCAGCTTACGCTGATGTGAAAAAACTCTAATGAGTAAACAATAATAATAATAATAATAATAATAATGATAATAAGCAAACCGGTCAAATTGAAGACTTTGCTGTTCCGGCAGATCACAGAATAAAAATAAAAGAAAGCGAAAAGAGAGATAAGTACCAAAACCTTGCTAGAGAACAAAAACTATGGAACATGAAAATGACAGCGATACAAATTGTTATTGGTGCGCTCGGAACAATCCCTAAAAGTTTGGATAAAGGGACTGGAAGAATTAAAAATCACAGAACAAATGTAAACCATCTAGACTGCTGAATTATTAAGATCGGACAAAATACTACGAAGAGTCCTGGAGATTTGAGGAGACTTCCTGTCACTCGAAAAACCATCGGCTAACGCTGGTGTGAAAAACTCTCAAAAAAAGTAAGATAATAATCATTATAATGATTATAATAATTGCTCAAAACAACCCCATAAGGACCAATCATATCAAAGCAAAAATAGATAAGACACAACAAAACAACAGATGTAGGTTTTGTGGTGATAAAGACGAAACTATCAATCATATAATAAGCTAATGCACAGAAAGAGTATAAGACTAGACACGACAGGGAATTGAGCAGGAAATTGATATCTGATCATAGTAACAAATGGTATATGCATAACCCAGAAACTGTCCTGGAGAATGAGTCGCTCAAACTCCTCAAGGATTTTGAGATACAAACGGATTACCTAATGTAAGACCTAGTAATAATCAACAAAAATAAGAGAACCTGCCAAATTGTGGATTTTACTGTCCCAGCTGACCACAGGGTAAAATTGGAAGAAAGCGAAAAGGTTAAATAGCTGGATCTTTCTTGGTAATTTAAAAAAAAACCGTGGAACATGAAAGTGACTGTTATACCAATTGTAACTGGTGCTCTTGGTAATGTCACCTAAGGATTGGTACAGGGACTGGAGGACGAGGAAAAAAGAGGACGAGTAGAGACTATCCAAAGTACAACAGCATTAAGATCGGCCAGAATACTGGGAAGAGTCCTGAAGACTTGAGGATACTTGCTGTTACTCAAACTCCAGTGAGAAACTATCAGCTAAGGCTGGTGTGAAAAACTCTCAAAAGAGTAAAATAATTATAAAAAGATATGGGTGAAAGAAGAGAGACTCAGAAGATACCATGCCTCATCGGCTGGGGCTGTAGAATACAACAGGGGTAAGACCCTCACAATGAGTGTCCTAGATATGACAAAACAAACAACCAGATGATTAGGCTCTAGCATTGGAGCTTTTAGGAATAAGTAGTACCCCTTCCTTGCTATTGCTCCCAGGTCCATTTTGACCCGCATTGGCAACAACTGATAGGATTTAATCTATGGGTCATATAGAACTACTTGACATTAAAACAAATGACGTATGCAAAATTGAATTTTTAGAAATTGAACTGTTTCATCATTTAACTGAGTGTAATGAATGATGTTTAATTGAATTGTTGGTGATACATGGCAATACTTAAAACCATTCAACTGTGTGCAAAAAAAACTGAGCTTTTAAAAATGCCAGCAAGAAAACGTGTTTACAAATCATATATATTTAATATATGTATACACAGGCATTGAATAACATTGAATTTGGTATTGAATAACCTACGATGGTTGATATACCATAAAATCCAACTACACCAATTAAAAAATGCCAAGTTAAGATGAAGCAATATTGTAACATATTGACCTTCGACCCAGCCGTCAATCGAGAAGCAGGTGCATCCGGTCGAAGATATCAAGATATAACCTTGACCGTGGCTGGGTTGAATTCGGTGCAAATGCGACGCTCACAGGAAGCAGGTGGACGACAAACAATTATATAACCCGGTGCCACAGAGAGTTCGAGTTAGTTGGAGTCAGTTTGTTGGAGTTCGAGTTACAGTTCGAAGCAATGAGAACCAGCTCCCAGCAGAGGGCTTGGGCCCTTAGGACCCTCGGTTGAGCAGCCCAGCAAAATGAGAAAGAAGTGCTGCTATAGTCAAAGGAACTTGGGGTCAATATGTTGCCGTCTGTTCTGTCTCCAACTTACCTCTCTCACACAACCCTTTCGCATAAAGTGTGAAAGGTATATTTTTCAACAGAAGTGTGTTCGTTCGTCATTATTGTTGATTTTGTTTCCGCATGTATATGTATACGTATAGTGGTATCACGGCTATACAACAATATAAGCAAAGCAGACCCTCCAAAATAACGAAAATAAAAATCTGCCATTAAGTCGGTAGAAAAAGCATAAAGACAAATTTCCCAAGATTAAAAGAATTGAAATCATCCAGACTACAACAATTAAAATAAACTTGGCTACTCAAAAGAGTCTCAGTGAGCTGAAGAGATTTGCTGCTACTCAGACGCTAGAGAAAATCAATCAGCTTGAGTCATAAACTCTATGACAATGCTATCATGAAAAAGGAAAACATACATGGGCAACTGCTTGGAGAATCGGTTAATATATTGGTTATCGTTGTAGGAAATGGAATCGGTGAACTGAATTCAAATGATCGACAAAGCTTTTTGTGTTTCACTTGGTGTTAATGCCCATCGGAAAGTCATGAAACTCAGTTCCTGTAACATAAGACCAAAATACGTTGTGTCTGAAAGAAAGGAGTTCGCAGGAAAGAAACACTCAAAACTCGAAATTTAAGGAAGAAAATAGTAGTCGCTTTTATTCATGGGGACTACAGCGGGCGGTAGTTACAAAAAAGTTTGGGTTGATAGCAGCGTCGTTATAGCGGCCTTGTTGATACGTTCATATCAGTCGTATTTGACAGGCTGGGTATGCACGGGTCGGGGTGTCCTGGACCTCTGACAAACCTGTTTAGAAACCTGCCCTTGAACTCTTCAAAATCTCGTTACTTGATTTCTTATATAGAGACTTTATGGATCAATTCGAATGTTCCAGAAGGGTCGGTAACACTAGTGAAAACAATAGTGAAGCATGGGAAAGTTCATGCGTGATTATATTAAAATCACGCTTGAACTCTACAGGTCATTCTGCCCGCACGCGCTAGGTTCGTGACATTTTTCAATGATTGATGACAGCCGATGTGCAGGTGCGTTCTCAACGACAGCGCCCGTCCTTAATATTACATTCCTTCTTTAGCAGTGGGGATATAGTTGGTCAAACTGGGTTCTTTCGCCTTGGTTAGATAACCAGTGTAGGATAAGGAAAACTCTGAATTCTACCATCTTTATTCCGCTTAAAGTTGACCTTGTATCACATCTTGCTCATGGTGGAGAAGTTGGTTACTTACTGTACGAAGATTACCCTCAGAGAAAATATCGCTACTGATATCAAAAAAATTATTATGAATTTACCATTGCTGTGTGAGCGCTTATCTAGTATCTAAGAAATGCATACACACCTGATAATTTCTCCTCAGATAATTAAGAAATATTTCATTATCATAAGTGCTAGAATTAATCAATCTTTGTGGAAACTCCTTTAATAAATATCAATAAGATAGAATAAAGAAAAGAATCTGTAAAAAAGGGATACCTTGTCAGTTTCAGTAGATCCGATAAATCATCATAATCTATAACTGCTGCTCTTCTAATAAAGGAATAATGGATGGACGGAAAGAAAATTGGTTTTAGTATTGATGCTAGAAGCGTTATACATCTTTTTCATGTACCTACACGCACGCAGACGTTGCAATAAAAATCACTCGACTGAAACCAGGTTAATCATTAGAACTGATAATTACACTGCTACATTTATTGTTGACGAGACAAACACGGGGAGTCTGATCAGCTTTCAAACACTACCTATTACTTGTCAAATCTGAGTAAAGGCAGAATTTCAAAGTATGAAATCTATCTTTATGAGACAATGCAATCCTAATCTGACAGGCTGAGACAACGCGATCTTTCGAAAAACAATAAGTTCTTTCTTCTTCAGATTATTATTATTACTCTTTTGAGAGTTTTTCATACCAGCATTAGCTTATGGGTTTCTCACTGGAGTTTGAGTGACAGCAAATCTCCTCAAGTCTTCAGAACTCTTCTTAGTATTCTGGCCGATATTAATAATATTGTCGTTTGGATGGCCCTCACTAGTCCTCCCCTTTCTAAGTCCTCCAGTCCTTGTACCAATCCTTTGGTGACTGTACCGAGTGTGCCAATTACAATTGGTATTATCATCATTTTCATGTTCCATAGTTTTTTCAGTTCTCTGGCAAGGTCTATGTATTTATTTCTCATCGCTTTCCTTCAGTTTTACCCTGTGGTCAGATTCGACAGATTCTCTTTTTTAACTTTTTTTTAGTTGACTGTCGCTTGGTCTGGTCGTCTGGCCAAAATTAAATGATCTATGTGCAAAAAACTCTTTAAAATATTCTTTGAAAATCAATACATCGACTGCTTCACTGCAAAGGGGTAAGACTCCCTCTTAGCCCATTCGACCAGGGCTGTAAAATACACCGACTGCTTCTCTGTGGAGGGGTAAGACCCTACACGACTGTCCTGCATATGACATTAAGCAATCTGATGGAAGTGCCCGTGGTGTAATGGTTATCGTCTCAGGAATTGGACACAGCGACACGAGTTCAAATCCTGGACTGATTGCATTTCACATAGCACTAGTACCCTTGAGAAAGGTATGAATCCAATTATTCTCCTTCCAGCTATGGGTAAATAGTAGGGCAGACAAGGTTCTTCAGCCTTGGTGAGGCAACTAGTCTAGGAGAAGGAAAACTCTGACTTCAAACCTGTTAAACTCCGCTTAAAAAATTGACCTTGTGTCATATCCTGCCCAAGCGGAGGGGTTGGTAAATATGATTAAGCAATCTGATGGTGAAATCCTTGTAATGCTCAAACTATGAGGAATGCAGATTACCTCTTTATGGCCATCGCTCCCAGGTCCACGCTGGCCCGAAGTGGTAGCACCCGATAGGGTCCTGTCGATGGGTCAAATAGAACTGCTTGACTTTAAACTGAGTGCAAACAAATGACTGATGTTAATCTGAAGTGTTTTTAAAAAAATGTTTGATCATTTAACTGTGTAAATAAACGACTGATGTTTAATTGAATTGTTAGAGATATATAGCAATACCTGGAACCAATTAACTTTAACTTATGCGAAATTGAATTGTTTGAATTTGAAGATTTTGATCATTTAATTGGGTGTAGATAAATGATTGATGTTTCATTGAATTATTAGTGAACTTGGAACTATTGAACTTTGTTGACTTATGTTTATAAATGATATATACATATTTAATATATTTGAATGAACTGGGTTTGGCATTTAATAACTTACAATGGTTGGTATGCCATTAAACCAAACCAAGCCTAACAAAACCTTTTTAGGTGGGGGAGGAGATCTTTAGCTTTCTTAAGAGATACAGTCAGCATATTCTAAGCTTCGTGAATACTGGGCTTCGTAAATATTAAGATGCGAGGAAATGAACCGGGAAATAAATGAACAAATAAATAAAACAAAAGAGGAAAAACTGGAGAAGGAAGAAAGAGAAAAAAGAATAAAAAAAGACGTGAATAACGAAAACGACATCCCCCTAGGCGCAAAAGAAATTAAGTAGAATACAGAAAAATGGGGGAATAAATTTGGAGATGGTGGTGACAAAAGGTAATGCCCTGAATCCAATTTCTGCCTTCCTTGTGGGCAAATGCGATTGTCTCACAGAAAGACGTCGCTATTGGTTCGATATCGATTATAGAGAAACAGCAGTTTTCCCTCCGGGCGTTCCATTGATCATATGCTGATCAGCTCTCATAATTTTAAGATTTCTTAACTAGCCAAGTTAAGTTTTGTATTGCCTGTGTAGAGTTTGTCTTGTGGATAAGATAGTTATCAGTTTTCCATGAGTACAGAGTTGAGCGTTCGAATTCAAGATTTGTACAAAAGTAGACTCGACTAAGTGAGAAAGGTGATCCACTGGGAACTGTGCAAGTATTTGAAATTGACCATAGTAATAAATTATTCAAGCAGATACCATAATCCGTGCTTGAGAATGAGACTGGGATTTTGAGACACTTTTCTTCTGGAAGAAGTGAAAAGTACGCAACTATATCAGCCAAGAGGCAAGGCAACTAAGTTTATTCCTCTTGAACAACAGCAACTTGATATTGATTGTCCTGTATTTTATGGAATATAAACCCAACTTTCACTCCTTCAGGAATGGTTTCACATTATCCCCTGACTCTAATGCAAAGTTGAGGAAATCTAATCGGTTAATGCTTACTCATATAACGTAGCCTATAATCCGAGGAATCTATGAAGAATATGCAGCTGACTCCAATCAAATTCGTAACAGAAATTAAACAAAATATGTTTTTATACCAACATTGCGCTATTGCTTTTATTTCAGTTTGATATAAAAAAAGTTAACCCCAAAATATCGAATGGAACTGATTTAAATAAACTGTTGAATTCTAAAAGTTATTTTGGTGATTTTTTCCTCCTATCGACCAAGTTTCTGTTGACACAAAGGATGAAATCAGACTATTGCTTTTATTTCAGTCATATTTATTTTTTATTTCATAACAATTACACATAAAATAAATGAAATTGACCAAATACAGTAGTACGGACACGGTTACAGCCTGGAAGAATTGCCGTTTTATTCTGTTAGAGATCAGACGTTCATATGGTGGTTAATATTTCAATAGCAGTCTATGCCTTTTCTATGCATATATTGACAAAGATTTCAATAAATGAAATATTGCTACAGATACCCTATAACATTAAAAGTTTATCCCAAAATATTGAAGGTAACAGATTCAAATAACCTATTGAACTTTGGTAATTATTTTGACGATTCTTTTCATTGTCGGTCAAGCGTCTGCTGACACAAATGATAAAATCAGGCTATTGCTTTTATTTCAGTCATATTATCTTTTAATCACATAACCATACATAACTCATTAATGAAATTTGTGAGGAAAGTATGAAATATTTATCCTAATTAGTGCGGTTTCACTGTTTTAATATTTTGCAACAAGAATAACTCACATTGTTACTGTCACAATCACAATTAGAACCCGTCACTAATAACCATGCCGTGTTGGCACAAACGCATTTTAAAACGTGAGCACGCTTGGGAGCCAACGAAACCACGTTTTTTTACAAGAACACCTTTTAGTGTTACAATCAGATCTGCATCGATCTACTTTCAGGCGTTTCTAAGAGGCAGACTTGAATATCTGTCATAATAAGTATAAAGTATCAAAGTTCCACTCAATATTTTTTGTTAAACTTTGGAAACATCACGCTGTACATGTTGGTCTACAAAACAGTTTTATTTCTGTTTATCCACAAACTGCCAAGACTACTGCGAGTGTTTATACCTAAAAAGAAACTCCATGATATTGTAATATCAGATATAAATCAGGCTACAGATCAACAACAATTGGATATTTTTAACAATCATTGCTAATTTTTAACAAGCATTGAATAATTTTGACAATCATTGCTAATTTTTCACAATCAATGGATCATTTTAACAATCATTGCTAGTTTTTAACAATCATTGGATCATTTTGACAATCATTGCTAATTTTTGACAATCATTGGATCATTTTAAATTTTAACAATCACAATCAATCGATCCTTTTGACAATCAGTGGATCATTTTGATAATCATTGCTAATTTTTATCAATCATTGATAATTTTTAACAATCAATGAATTATTTTGACAATCATTGCTAATTTTTTACAATCATTGCTAATTTTTCACAATCAATGAAGCATTTTGACAATCATTGCTAATTTTTAACAATCATTGGATGATTTTAACAATCCAATGATTTTTAACTATCATTGGATCATTTTGACAATCATTGATAATTTTTAACAATCCATGGATCATTTTGACAATCATTGCTAATTTTTCACTATCAATGGAACAATTTTGACAATCGTTGGTAATTTTTAACAATCAGTGGACGATTTTAACAATCATTGCTAATTTTTAACCATCATTGCTAATTTTTCACAATCAATGGATCATTTTAACAATCATTTTAACAATCAATAGGTCATTTTGACAATCATTGCTAATTTTTAACAATCAATGGATCATTTTGACAATCATTGCTAATTTTTAACAATCATTGCTAATGTACAATATTGGGTTCCGAATAAAAGCCTAAATAATTTATTATATATTGTCAGTTTTGTTGCTTTTCCTTTTTTTAGTCTTCCTGTTTTTTTTTTTTTGTTTTTTTTTTGCTTTTTGTCTGTATTTGCTTTTGTTTTTTGTTTTTTGTTTTTTCTTCTTTTTGTTTTCTGGTCTTCTTGTTTTGTTTTGCTTTTTTTGTTTCATTTTTTTTTTTTTGTATTCGCTTTGGTTTTTTTCTTTCTTTTGTTTTTCTTTTTTCCTGTTCCTAAAATTTTACCTTGGCAAATGATGGTCGCCTATAGAGACGAATAACTTGTGATTTTTACAATAGTTTTATATGAAATTATTATATGCAATTATAGTTTATGCAATATGATTTATATGTAATTATTGTATATGAGTTTATATCCATAACTTAAGGGGTCGGTAGCTAATGAACGTAAGCATTTGGGCGATATAATCTTAAAACAATATGGAGATGCTCGTGGTGTAATGGTTATCGTCGTAGGAAATGGACACGGTGACACAAGTTCAAATCCTGGACGAGACTGATTGCATTTCACATAGCACTAATACTAATTATTCTCCCTCCAGCTATGGGTAAATAGTTGGACAGACTAGGTCCTTCAAGCATGGTGAGGCAACTAGTCTAGGAGAAGGAAACTGAATTCAAACCTGTTAAACTTCGCTTAAAAATTGACCTTGTGTCATATCCAGCCCGAGCGGAGGGGTTGGTAAATATGGATATAATCTTAAAACAAAACCATGCAAATAATAAAACAAAACGGCACATACTGTTCTTTCTGATAAATTTGAATTTTATCTTTGTTACATTTTTTATTTACATTCCAAACTTGAGTTATCTTATTACTAGACTATATATATATATATATGTGTGTGTGTGTGTGTGTGTGTGTGTGAGAGAGAGAGAGAGAGAGAGAGAGAGAGAGCGTGTGTGTGTTAGATTATTTAGTTTAATGGTATATCATCCCTTGGTGGTTATTCAATGTCAAATCCTGTTGATACATACATGTATATAAAATATATGATTTGTAAGTCAATAGTTTGTCGGTAACTTTATATTTAAATGAGTTAGAGCTTATTTGTTTGCACACAGTTAAATGGCTTCAAGTATTGCCATTAACATTTGTAATTCTATCAATCAAGTATTCTTATTTAATGCTAACAACTTGCACACAGCTATATCATCATCATCATCATGTCGTGCCGCCAGCACGGATATCCCTTACCCTCTCTCGCCACTTCTCCCAATTATTCATCGCCTCTGGCAGGTCTTCAGGGTTACATCCTGTGCCCTCACATAGCTGCTGTATGTGAGTTCGAGCTGGTCGTCCTGCTTTTGCTTGGCCATATGTGGGGGTCCATAGGGAGTACATCACTTATGAGTTCGTCCTTGCTTCTCCAGCAGTGTCCTGCGTGTCTGGTTTGTCTAACTTGTATAGTTTTCGTGATGGGAGGCAGGTGGCTGTATAGTTGGTGCCTTGTGGGGTGTTGTCGCCAGGACTTGTTCAATATTGCTCTCAACATTCTTGTGTAATTGCCGTCTAGCTTCTTCTCCAGCCGTTTAGTTAGCGTCCAAGTAGTGCATCCATATAGCAGTATCGATACAACCGCTGCCAGGAAGAAACTGCGTTTCATTTTATCGGTCAGGTCTGATTTCTATATGATCGAGAGCCTATCGATAGCTGCCCATGCTTTCGTTAGTCGTGTGTCGATGTCTTTTTCTGTTGATGAGACGCTACTTCCTAGGTAGGTGAATTTGTCTACTAGTTTCAGAGAGGCTCCGTCTAGTGTGGTAATGTTGCCTGTTTGGTTGTAACACATATATTCAGTTTTGTGTACATTGACATGGAGGCCAATGCCTGCTGTGGCTCGTTCCAAACTATGCAGTAGTGTCTCTGCTTGATTAGGCGTATTCGCCAGTAACGCTAAGTCATCAGCGTAGTCGGCATCGGTGATTGTTTTTGCGGGGTACCTTTTGCTTCTTTTCTTCGTCAGCTCGAAGCCATTTTCTCTGATTTTGTCGATCGAAGTTCTAAGCACGTAGTTTTGACAGATGATTAAGAGGTATGGAGCTAGCGTGTCTCCGTGTAGTACTCCTGCAACAATGTCGAAGTATTCCGTGTCTCCATCTGGTGAACGTACTTTCATTTTGGTGTTTCTGTAGAGAATCATTATTGCTGCAACGGTTTCTTTTGGTAGGCCGTTTGCTAGTAGGATTTGTTCCATGTTCCCTCTGTGGATGGAATCGAAGGCCTTGGTAAAGTCGACAAATAGTAATGTCGCCTGAAGGTTTTTTGCCCGGACGCCTTCAAGGATTCTACGGATGGTCAATATTTGTGAGGTTGTGGATCTATTTCTCCGGAAGCCATTTTGGTTTTTCCTAAGGATGTTGTCTACTTTGGGTTCAATGCGGTTTCGTAGTAGAGCATTGTAGATTTTGGCTGCTATGGATGTAAGTGTTATCCCTTGGTAGTTCTTGGCAAATCCGAGGTCGCCTTTTTTAGGGAAAGGAAGGATGCATCCCTTCATCCATTTTTCTATCGGATTTTGACTATAGACTGCGTTGAAGTGTCGGAGCAGTATGTCGTCGAATTGTCTAGTCTTCCACACTTTTGGGGGGATCTCGTCCAGCCCTGCAGCTTTCCTATTTTTAATTTTTCTAAGAACCGAGTCGAGTTCTTCTTTGGTGAACGGACCTAGTTTAATGTCTAATTGCTTACTGAAAATTCTGGTTATCGGTTCATTCGTTATTTTCGGTGGGTTTCCAAGTAAATTTTTGAAATGCTGTACCCACAGTTTTATTCTTTCTTGGCTTGCAGCTTTCAATTTTGCTTTGGCTGTGCTCTTCCTTCTACTTACTTCGTTTATTGTTTGCCAGGCTATCCTGGATTGCTTATCTTCCTCCAATTCTCTAATCTTATCTATCTGATTTTGTATGTATTCTGTCTGTTCTTTTAGATATATTCCTGCTAATTGATATTGTGCCTTTTCTAGTTTTCGGGCATTTGTTTTTGTTGGGTTCTTCCGATAGCTTTTGGAGGTAGTTTTCACGAGTGCACGTTTTTCTCTAACCGCTAACGTTTCCCAAGGGACTCTATATTTAGTTCTAGGTTTTATTGGGATACACTTTGATGCCGCCTCAAGATGTGCTTCAACAAAAATTTCTCATATTCGTCATTTGAGGTACCTTTTTCTGTCTTCTGTTGTAGTGTTTCGAATCTGTTTCTTAATTCTAATGCATATTTGTCTCTAATATCTCTGTTGTTAAGGAGGGCCCAGTCATAGTGCTTAGTTGTCGCTGTTCGTGTGGCGTTTTTTCGTAGGCTTAGTCATATTTTGGCCGTGACTATTCGATGATCGGAGGACACACCCTCGAAAGAGGAGTATGCCTCGCAATTCATCGCACTATTTTTCCATTTCCCGTTTATAAAGACGTAGTCTATCTGTGCTTTACTATTATTCGCGTATGTGTAGGTCCATAATTTTCCCTCCCTTTTTTGAAAGTTTGTATTGAGACATGTTAATCTATTTTTTATCATGAAATCAATTAGATGTTGTCCATTCCTGTTTGACCTGTTGTGTAGGCTGTATTTGTTGTTCCTGTTTTTCCCGATTTGTGCATTCATATCTCCGCCAATGACTAGCAGGTTGTGTTTCGGAATGCTACGCACTAGGGAGGATAGCTCCTCGTAGAAGGTGATTAGTTCGTTTTTTTTCTCTAACATTGGTAGGGCTGTAGCAAGACACAGCTATATGGTTTAAAATAATTACCAACAATAATCCTTTGTAAATGAGTGAACTTCTATTTGACCCATAGACGGAACCCTAACAGGTGCTACCACTTCGGATCAGAGTGGACCTGAGAGTCATGTTAGTGTAGGAGTATTCTACATTTCTCATGCTCGAAGCCTCACGATCAATGGCAGTTTAATGTCATACCAAAGACATCACACACACACACACATATATATATAAACTGCCTTAGTATATGAAATATGAGATATTGGTTATTTTCCAAATATGTTGTGTCTAAGATAGATGCTAATTTTTTTTATCTATTTATACTGAGTTCTTAAGTACGTCATTCGTTTTCAATTCCAAATCTCAACGTTACAATGTCTTCAATACTAAATCTCAACGTTACAATGTCTTCAATACCAAACCTCAACGTAACAATGTCTTCAATACCAAACCTCAACGTTACATTGCCTTCAATACCAAACCTCAACGTTACATTGCCTTCAATACCAAATCTCAACGTTACAATATCTTCAATACTAAATCTCAACGTTACAATGTCTTCAATACCAAATCTCAACGTTACAATATCTTCAATACTAAATCTCAATGTTTCTATATTTTCAATACCAATGATTGGCTCAATAATCTTTTACTATCCCAAACAACATTAACTATGCACATGTTCCTTTTTATACACCTATTAGGGAGTCAAGACGGTAAGTCGATCACATCAATCGTGGTAGTCGTCGCATTAATTCAGCATTCCTCTTGTCATTGACCCAGTCGGCCGGGGCTGCAGAATACTCTGTCTTCATCTCGACAAAGGGGTAAAACTCACCCAACGAGTGTCCTGGATATGACACTAAACAATCTGATGGTGACAGTCCAGTAATGCTGGAACTTGAAGGAATGCAGAATACCCCTCTATTACCATCGCTCCCTAGTCAACTCTAACCCCGATTAGTAGCACCTGATAGGGTCTTATTTATGGGTCAAATAGAACTAAACTGTAATTACGCTAAACTGAATTGGTTAAAATTAACTGTTTTGACATATAACTGTTTTTACATATAACTGTTTTTAAACTGTGTTCTTATGCTAAACTGAATTGTTTGAACAACAACTGTTGGCATGTAAGTGTATGCAAAAGAAAACTATACTTATACTAAACTGAATTATTTGAAACTTTTATCAAAATGACTTAATTCGGCATTAAATGACCCGAAAAGGTTGATCCCCCGTAAAGCAAAGCAAAACAAAACCTCTTGTCATTTGACGACGGTTGACTTAGTAAGTATAAAGATTCGCAAATAATAACTTGCATGAAAACTCTGATTTTTCTCGCGCTTCACTATTGTTCTGACCATCAGTCAGACTTATCTAAACTCAGTAACAATCTCATTGTTGAGAGTTCGGTCCTTGTTAAGGATAGTACTATTGTAGACTTTTACTTCATTCTGTCTCTCTATATTTCGATCCCTCTCTCCCATAAACCTTTTCTATTTTCAATTCTTTCTCTCACGTTTCGCCTTTTCATTTCTTGCAGTCGTTCTTTTGATTTTCTTTTTACTTGGTTGTCTGAGTTTCTGAGACAAAGCTTGATGATTTTTATCATTAAGGGTTTTCGGACAATTGTCTTCATCTTTATTGTTATTTCCATAACTTTTCGGCCGATATGTCCTCCGGCCTCCTTCAGGTGTTTTTAGAACTCGGGAACCTACATAGAACTTCGAACTACGTCCTGTATTGAATCCACGGGGGTCGCCTGTTCTGATTCCGTTAGCCATAAGTGTTAAGTATTCCTGTATTGTTACTCGCCTGCAGTCAGGATTGGACCTAAACCTCCAGATGATTGTCCCCTTAGAAATTTAGGGAAACAACGCCAATAGAGGTTACGCTATGTGTCCTCCTGGACACAGCGTGTAGGTTCCCGAGTTCGACAAACACTTGAAGAAGGTTGGAGGACATTTCGGCCGAAACGTTTGGAAATAACAATAAAGATGAAGACAATAGTCCGAAAACCCTTAATGATAAAAAATCTTTTTTACTTGTTTTTCTTTTTACTTCATTTTTTTCATTGCTTCACTCTTTCTTTTTTACATTCCTTTTATTCTTTCTTTCTTTCTTTCTTTATTCATTTATTTATTTCCTTTATTTTTACGTTCTGTTTTAATTTTTAGTTCCTTTCTTTTTTATTGCTTTATTGTTTTCTTCCGTTATTTCTTTCTTTTCTTTTGCTTTCTTTTCTTTATCTTTGTTTCTTTTTTACTTTCTGTTTTTCTTTCTACTTCTTTTCTTTTTTATAACTTCATCTTTCAATCTTTCTTGCATTCATTCATTTTCTTTTTCTTTCTTTACTTTTTCATTCTTTTAATTTTCTTTATTCTCTTTTCTTTTTTTACTTAATGCTCTTTTCTTTATTTATTTATTCATTTTTTTTTTCGTTTTTCTTTTTCTTTATTTCTTTCTTTCTTTCTTTTTCCTCCTATTTTCTTTTTCGTTCTCTCTCACTCCCTCACCCCCTCTCCCTCTCTCTCTCTCGCTCTCTCTCTTTATGTTTTCTCTTTCTTATTTCCTCTGGGTTTTTTTTAACTATTTCCCGCTTTATGTGACTGTAATCTATATACTCTTTTTCATATCTATTCGACTCTTGTTCTTGTCTTTTTCATTTCTATCCTTTTTTTCACATCTTTTTACAGCGTTTTCTTCATCTTTATTTACTCCCTTCTTTTCTTTGTATTCGTTTTCTTTTGTCTCCAATAATTTAAACGATATTCTTACTTTTTTTTCTATCTTTATTTTCTTTTGTTGTGGCCTAATTACTTATCCGCAATCCCCCAACGAAGTCAATAATCTTCTTTTAACATCGCTGTTTCGTCACAATCCTTTTTTCTCTCTTCTCCTTCATTTTCAACTATATTCTTAATCGTCTTTCTTTCTTTCTTTTCTTTTCTTTCCATCTACTCAATGAAAAGTGATCTACACGTATCGAAGAAGATGCTCTATTATTTTTATTTAAAATTTAACAATTTTTATGAAGACAGGAGCACAGCTGTACAACTTATATAATAAAGGGATGATATATCGAAGGATATATGTAGAAGGATATTAAGAAAAAAGGATATATAGAATGATACGTAGAATAAAGGATATGTAGAATGATATGTTGAATGGTATGTAGAAAGAAAGATATGCAGAATGATATATGTAGAACGATGGATATGGACAATGATATATGTAGAATGATATAAAGAATGAAGGATATGCTGAATAATATGTAGAATAATATGTACTATGAGTGATATGTAGAATAATGTATAGTATGAAGGAAATATAGAATGATATGTAGTATGAAGGATATGTCGAATGATATATAGTGTTAAAGATATGTAGAATGATATGTTAAATGAAGGATATATAGAATGATATGTAGAATTAAGGATATGTAGAATGATATATAGAATGAAGGATATGTAAAATGATATATATAGTATTAAGGATATGTAGAATAATATGTTGAATGAAGGATATGTAGAATGATATGTAGTATATAAGATATGTAGGATGATATGTAGTTTGAAGGATATGTAGAATGATATATAGTTTGAAGGATATGTAGAATGATATATAGAATGAAGGGTATGTAGAATGATATATAGAATGAAGGATATGTAGAATGATATATAGTATGAAGGATATGTAGAATGATATATAGAATGAAGGGTATGTAGAATGATATATAGAATGAGGGGTATGTAGAATGATATATAGTATGAAGGATATGTAGAATGATATATAGTATTAAGGATATGATATTAAGGAATGATATATAGAATGAAGGATATGTAGAATGATATATAGTATTAAGGATATGTAGAATGATCTGTAGAATAATGTGTAGAATGATAAAATGATATGTAGATAACCAGAGTGATGTCTAAACGAGTGAAGAACAATTCTAAAATAAATGTCGTGATACTTTAAAACAAAATAATTTTGGCACAAAACCGTATTGTGCGAGTACAACATTCTTCATACTTACTAGACCAATATTTATAACTTGTTCTTATTTCTTTTACAAATGATTAATCTAAACTGTAAGATTTGAGGCTGTGAACGATGAGTTTAAGATCCTTCGACCAACGAAAAGCTTAATGGAATGATTGTATTGAATGGGATAGGGATATTTCAAAGAAAATTGATTTCATTCGTTGTTCTTTTGTGTCTTTGTAAATACAGCTTCAGTCTCGTTACTTTGTGAACATATCTCATATTTCTGACATGTATTCTCTCTCTCTCTCTCTCTCTCTCTCTCTCTCTCATATATATATATATATATATATATATATATATATATAAATCATATTTTGATTTTTATTTTCGCTTTTTTTGTCTCCCCAAACTGCATGTGACGGTGAGGCTCCAGTCCTGGAAATCTTCATAATGTGGAGTATGTGTTTATTTCTATTACTCCCAGATCTACTCTGATTCGAAGTGGTTGTACCCCTTAAGGTTCTATCAATGTGTCAAATAAAACTGTTTAAAATTATACGTATTTGGTAGGATTGTGTAGTAAAATTATACGTATTTAATAGTATTGTGTGGGAAAAACTATACGTATTTAAAAGAACTATATGGTAAAAACTATACGTATTTAAAAAACTATATGGTAAAAACTATACGTATTTAAAAGAACTATATGGTAAACATTGTACGTATTTGATAGGATTGTAAAGTAAAATTATACGTACGTATTTAATATAACTGTATGATAAAAAAAGAACTTCTTATGAAACAGCTATACAAAAAATGTAAATAGGAACGCACGATTATCGCGATTTTCAAACTTCTAGATATAAAATAACCCTAGACGGGTTGATATGCCGTTAAGATAAATCAATCAGTCAATATTTCATTTTATCTATCTCCACTTTTTCCTCTCTATTTCTTTTCTTTTTTTGTTTTTGTTTTTGTTTTGTTTTGTTTTTGTTTTTTTGTAACTACTTCAGCTTGGGAATTTTCATCTTTTTTATCACACTTAACTACATCGAGTGGTGAGGCTCCAGTTCAGGAAATCCAGGAATTTTTTTTTCTTTTCATCTCATTTTTTTCTTCTCTCTTCTACACTCATTTTTCTTCTGTTTTTTTTTTCCATTCTGTCTTCTTCATTTCAATCATCTCTTCTCTTCACAAAAAATTTTTATATTCTTTTTCTCATAAATTGCTTTTCTAACTTTATAAATCTCTCTCTCTCTCTCTCTCTCTCTCTCTCTCTCTCTCTCTCTCTCTCTCTCTCTCTCTTTCTGACTGATATTATTCACTGTAGTTTCCTCGTATTTCTTTTGCCGCGTTTTTGATAAACAATTTCGCACCAACAACTGAAAGGCGTTTAATCGCACGAAGAATTCCAGTACGTAAATTAATTTATATTCTTTGTCTCGAACGTTCTTGGTGCAATCTTTCTTCTTCTTTTTTTCTGGGCCTCAGGTGCCTTCTTTTCCTGAGCGTTCGTCTTGACAGACAACAAAATCATATAACTCATCGCATACTTGCTTGATTACGCTAGAAGTAGTTGAACAAAAATGCCGCGGCACGAAAAAGTATAGTCAAACAGATGAGACTCGTGAAACTGATTGGTCATCTACAAAACTCATCTTGCTGTTTGGAGAATCGCTAAGCATAATGGTTATTGTTATTGGAAATGGAATCGGAGACCCGAGTTCAAATCTTTGATGAGACTGTTTGCATTTCACTTAGCGCTAATGACCTTAGGAATGGTATAAATCCATCGCTTTTCCCTCAAGCTATTGGTAGATATTTGAGTAGACTGATAAAGTGATATTAAGCTGAACTGACTGATCCCAGGGAACCGTCCCACAGGCAATACATGCTTTACGGGGCTTGGCGCATGAGGCTCCCCAAAAATAAGGAATGCCGACAAGGTAAAGCATTTTTGTGACTGCCAGGAACGTATCCCGATTCGTGCGTGGTAACACACAAGGAAAATGACCTTGTGTCAAAGGTGAAAGGTCGGATAAATATAAATGCCTTGTCACTTCTTTTGGTTTTCTGGTGGCCAGCTCAGCATTCGTACCAGTTGGGTGTTTTTAACCTGAATCAGCCGGTTCCAGGGGCCTCTTTCCCAGGCAATACCTGCTTTGTAGATCTAAGTTCGTTGCTTGGAGTCTGAGTCGCCCCAAAAATGAAGAATTCTGAAGAGATCAAACATTTTTTGCTGCCCACAATAAAACGACCTCGTGTCATATCCGGCCGGGTGGGATCGAATAGATATCTTGTCCCACCACTAGTTTTCCAGAGGCTATTCCAGGTGGGGTTATCATTAATTTGAATAGCCTGGTCTACCCTTTTTAATGGGAAGGGGATAAAATGAAAACATGGACTCGCCCACATCCACTGGTTTTCTGAAGTCTGCGTAGCGTTCGTCTCGATTAGATGTAATTCAGCTGTATCACCTGGCCTCCCCAAGGGCAATACAAGTTTTGCATGGGTGTTTTCATGGCTTGGCAGCCCAAAAATTGGTTATGGTGACAGGATCAAGCATTTTTGGCAACCACCGCCATTGAGTCTGGATTCGTGCGTGGGCCTTGTGTCAAATCCAGCCTGGTTGAAGGTTTGATAAAAATCGAATAATATGGGCTCGCCCCTCCTGGTTTTCTTGGGTCTACTTGGCAGTCTTTCCGGGAGGGTGTTATTAATTTGAATCATCTGGTCCAAGTGGTCCTTCCCCTAGGCAATACCTGACTGTGTTTATTGCTTGGCACCTCCAAAGTGGAAAGCCGACGTGATCAAGCATTTTTGTGACGGCCATGCACGAATCTCAGTTCCTGCGTGGGTTAACCCACTCCCTCCAAATAAATGACATAGTGTCAAGTCTTACTTGGTGGGAGGAAGTCGGATAGATATCGATTAACATGGGCTCGTCCCTCCCCGTCCTGATTTTCTAGGGGGCACCTGTTGTTCACGCCAGGTGTGTGTTAATAACCTGATCGACTGGCCCCAGGGAGCTTTCCTTCAAACCAAACCCTGCTTAGCAGAGTTGAGTTAATTACTTGGATTCTGAGGCGCTTCAAAATGTGGAATGCTAACGGCATTATTTTTATGACGGCTACACATGATCATCGCTTCGTGCGTAGACCCTAAGATAAAATGACCGTATGTCAAATCTAACTTGGTTGTAAGTCAGATAAAAATCAATAGCATAAGCTGTTTTGAGGCTAGTCTAATTTAGCGAGGCGTCGTTAATAAGATGATAATTATCATTGAATAATAATTATCTAATAATCAATGAGAATATAACGTCAATAACTAAAGGAATTGCGATATCAGTGTTGACGTAGTTTTGTTTACCGACCGACAGACACATTAACTTCATTATAATAAGATTCTGATTAGTATTTCATTTTCTTAATTTTTGGTTATTTTAATTGCAAAATCATTCGGAACGTTATTCTACGACTATGACAGAAGAAATTCCGTTACCTGGTAGGGTCGTGACAGTGGTATTCATGTTATGTATCTTGGGCACGATAAGCCAGGGAGAGCTCATCTCCCTCCAGATCAACAACTGATTTTAATTCTGCGGTTAACTTCTCCTAGACCGGTTACCATATCAAGATTATGTGTTTTCCCAAGGATTTTAGTGATATTAGAAAATACTTACTGGCACGTTCTGGATTTGAACTCGGACAGCCGAATCCATTTCCCACGACGAAAACAGTTGTGTCAAGAGCCATCAGTAGCAATTAAGTTTCGCTTTTTCGTTTTAACTATCGAATAACTTACAGACACTGACTTAGCGTAACGGTTATCGTTGTACGAAATGAAATAGGTGAGTCGAGACTGTTTGGGTTTTACTTAGCGCTAATACCCTTAGAAAAGGCATGAATCCATTTGTTCTCCTCTAAGCTATAAAAATAATATAATATAAATACAAAAGCAGAATGGGTCTTTCAGCCTTGATAATGCAAACAGCTTAGTTAAAATAACATACTAAATTCAAACCATCTTTCTTCCGCATAAAAATTGACCTTGTGTCTCATCCTGCCCATAGCATATGGTTTAATTAACTCCTTGTAAAGAGAAGGAAAGAATTTGGCGAGATGATTATTGTTGCAGAAAATGCAATCGGGGACCCAAGATCGAATCCTGTATGAGACAGTTTGTATTTCACTTTGTTCTAAAGTATCGAGTAATAATCCGCCAGTCTCACTTGTTAACCATCATACGAGGCACATATGATATACTTTTGTAGAAAACACGGAATGGCACATTGCGATTCTGTGTATGTTTTGTTATTCTACTTCGTCAGCTCAAATCGGAAGAGAATTTTAAAACTGACAAGCTTTTTGGTCGAATTAAGAAAATTAGATTTTATTTTAGTCTTCATTTTTTTCTTTTGTTGCATCGATTTCCAAATGGAATTTGACGTGTTTTTAATTATTTACAGTCAAGCAGAGAAAAGCATGTCATCTGTGTGACAGTCAATGACTTTTCAAGCAGCATGAAATAACGACCGAAAACGGTGACTTTGAATTTCAAAAGAGACTCAAATTAATTATACAAGGTTTCTTTCTTTTTAATGGCATATCAGCCTTCGAGGGTTATTTACAGCTAAAATCATCATCCAAGATAAGTAGTGGTACTATTTAGCCCATAACTGGGGAGGGTAAGTGTGTTCATGCCTTTCCCAAAGGTATTAGTCCGAGAGTTAACGTAATAGTGCGACTGGAGCTCAAACGCACTTACTACGATGTCACAGCCAATCCCGTTAACGACTTCGCCACGAGAAAGATATGAAAAATATCTTTTTAAATCCCAAAGTTGAAGTAATTAAGAAAAAAAAAACAAAGAAAGTAGAGAAGAAAAAGAAGAAACGGAAAAAAGATTTTAAAAATTATATATATATATATATATATATAGAGAGAGAGAGAGAGAGAAAGAAAGAAAGAAAGAAAGAAAGAAAGAAAGAAAGAAAGAAAGAATGGGTATACATGCTAGAAACGAGACGGAAGCTATATTTACCAAGTCAGAATAAATAATGAAAAGAACCTTAATTTTTTCAAAATAATCCCTTTGAAAGTCGTTTGCACAAGCAATAAAGACCTGAGTAAATTTTAAAGATGCCACTCAGATTTCTTTTTATATTGCGCAAAAAACTTACATTTTTTTTTGCATCAGACCAATATTGTAATAATATAATTTTGTCAGCCATCAACAATAATAACAGTTCTATTTTTATAATTTCCATGCAAAATCAATGGACAATTAGAAATTAATTTTCCATAAAAAAAAGAAAGGAAAAATAAAAATGAAATAAAGCCATAAAGGAAAAAAAAACATTGTTTAAATGAGAGGTAAAAATCAGCATGTGTAAGTAATTGTTATTTATTATATTTGCTTAGTCCGGGATACATTCTTAAGGCTCCTTACAGTACCTCCCCTTTTGAAGTCTCATCCTGTTGGCTGGGCTTAGAATACGTTGATAGCATTCCCCTGCAGAGGAGTAAGACCCCTTCCTTTGGGTATGATACTAAACTGCATCTGATGGTAAAATTCCAGTTCTGGAGACCAAGGGGGTGTTAATTTCATTTACTCCTAGGTATACTCTGACCTGGAGTGGTTGTACCTGCTATGGTCTTATCAAGTTTTGGTTTCTTTGTTTAATGGCATATCAACCTTTGTAGGTTATTTAATGCCAAAACTATTCTCCTATAAGAACAGCAGTGGTACTATTTAACCCATTTCTGGGAGGATAAGGGGCTTCATACCTTTCCCAAGGGTATTTGTCCGAAAGTGAACGTAATAGGGCGACTGGAGTACGAACTCGCTTACTACGATTCCGGAGTCCATCGCTTTAACCATTATAGCTCATAGCTCAAGAACACCCCCGGTCTTATAAAAAACATGTTTGAAAATTATTCGTATTAGATAGGAATACTTGACACCATATATCTGTAAATTATTTGTATTAGGAATAAGTACCTGAAGATAAAATTCTTTACCAAGAGTTATTATTAGTTACATTAAACGATGAAATTGTTAACAAACAAATGATTATCAACAAACAGAAATAACTAATTGAAAGCATATAAGTCTGTATGAATAATTAGTATTACATAGGAATACTTTAAATCACACAACTGCATCTAAAATCTTAAGAAAGAATATTTGATCTCATATAAATGTTTGCGAAAACTAAAAAATAAAATTAGATATATAAAAAAAAATTAAAAGAAATAAATATAAAAAAAAACATAAAAAAATATCTGAAAATTTTTTAAAAAACTGAAAAAATAACTACATGAAAAATAACTTAAAAATAATTTTAAAAATCTAAAAACATTACTAAATAAAAATAACTTTGAAAATAACAACAAATTCTAAAAACATTACAACATAAAAAACAATCTAGAAAATAACAGAAAAATCTAAAATCATTACAACATAAAAGCAACTTAAAAAATAACCAAAATATCTTAAAACATTACTACATAAAAAAAATAACTTCATAAAAATGTAAATATAAACGCGATTAACTAACCTCTATGCATAAAATGATTGTGGATGAGTTGACATACCGTTAAAATCAATAAACTCAATCGATCTTTCTTCCTTAATTTCAGAACTGAACAGGCTCATTGATGTTTAACTTTAGTGATCTGACAGGAAACTTTTTTTTTGCGTTACTTGACCGTAAGTCAAGAAGCGCTTGTTGATTTAAGGTAACAATAGAGAAAAATGATTGTTACCATATCGTATCTATCCTATAAAAATAAGCACGTGGTGGAGCGAATCAATAATATAAAACATAAAATGGTTCCAATCTCAATATCGTGTGTTTATGATTTGTAACCATAAACATTCCGTATCTAACCTATAAAAAAAGAAACTTCCTCCAGGAACAAATCAATGAAGAAGACTATAAAATTATTTAAAACTTCATTCTTAATATCACTTAGTTATGTCTTGTTATCACAAAATGGCTGCATCTATGATATAAATAATTAGATAGGACAAAAAGGTTTCTAGTTCCATTATCGCAAATTCATCGTAGAGATAAAATCTTGACCGGTCTACTCCAAATAAAAATTGGAATGTATTTTGATACATGCTATTAAGAATGTTCAATATTGTATGTCATTTCTTCCAGCACTAAACAAGCCAAGAAAAATAAGAAGGTAATTTTTACAGCATATTATTTAAATTTTCTGTTAAATATACCTCATGGTAAATTAAGCATATTGACAATACGTTTTCGCACAATTTCTTTGCATTTTATTTGTTCCGAATTTTTAGAAAAAAAAAGATAATTTTTTTAATGTAGAACTTTTTAAAAAATTTATTCTTTTTTCTATGATTTTTAAATGGAAATGAAATCGAGCAATGCCTCTTCGAGTTTGGATTTTAATGAATGCGCAGAGATGTGAACTTAGTGATGTTCTATGACTGAGGTTTCCAGTCTTCTAGCATCAGCTGTTTCGGCTATCTGTGACTAAGTGATGGCTAGCATATAGGAAGCAGCGATGTTCACAATGATTGGCTTAGTCTGGCACAGGAATACAATTATTGGTTCCAAAATAATGACCGACGTCCCTCTAAGAAACTAAGCATCTTCATAATTATCATATAATAGCCACAACACGTATGGATAATTCTTTTACAATCTCATCTGGGATAAGAATAGACGGATAAGTGGATAAATCAAACACTTACAATGGATCTAGTGGTAATATTGGCTTCTTTATTAACAGAACTTCATCAGACTAACATTTTTTGCGTTTTTCTACATTTTAGCAATTGAGTAAAAAATAAACTAATGGAGAATGTATAAAGGTATAAAGGGCTGGAAAGGGTCTAAAGACAAGAAAAAACAAAGAGGGAAATAGATATAGGTTTGAGTGATAATGCAAGGTGTTAATTTGGTCTTTGACAGTGACCATCTGCGTTGATAGGGGGTACCAAAGAGTATCGGGTTACATCCGAGATTTGACCTGATAGACGTGGATTAATTTCAGTGAGAAAGAGGAAAATCACCACCCAACCAGTTGTAAATGTTTGATTTATCCACTTTTCCTCTTATTCTTATCATCTTGTCAGATTCACCAAAATCTACCATTTCTCCGATTTCTGCTATGAAAAGAGTTGAAGTGTCTCCAGTAAAACCTTCATCAAATGATAACAATGGGTTTGGATTGTTTGATTTCGGCTGATTTTTAACGGTATATCAAACACTTATGGGTTATTTGATGCTTAATTTGACAGTAATAATTTTCATATAGTTATATAGTTTCAAATATTCCTATGAAATAATAAGTTATTCAAAATTATATGGTTTCAAGTAACTATTTCTATTTAATAATAATAATAATAATAATAATAATAATAATAATAATAATAATAATAATAATAACAGCATTACTGAGAACGGCCAGAATACTGAGACGAGTCCTGGAGACTTGCTGTCCTGGAGACTTGCTGTCACTCAAACTCCAGTGAGAAACCATCAGCTAAAACTGATGTGAAAAACTCTCAAGGAGTAAATAATAATAATAATAATAATAATAATAATAATAATAATAATAATAATAATCCTATGGGACTTAAACATACAAACGGATCACCTAATCCCGGCCAGAAGACCAGACCTCATAATAATCAACAAAAGAAAGAGAATCAGCAAAATTGTTGACTTTGCTGTCCCGGCGGACCACAGAATAAATCTGAAGGAAAGTGAAAAGAAGGAAAATTACCTCGACCTTGCTAGGGAATTAAAAAATGTGGAACATGAAAGTAACGATTGTGCCAATTGTGATTGGTGCGTTAGGCACAGTAACTAAAGGATTATTAAAGGGCCTGGAGGACTTGGAAGTTGGCGGACGGGTAGAAACTATCCAAACAACAGCATTGCTGAGGACGGCCAGAATACTGAGACGAGTCCTGGAGATTTGAAGAGACTTGCTGTCACTCAAACTCCAGTGAAAAACCATCAGCTAATACTGATGTGAAAAACTCTAGAGGAGTAAATAATAATAATAATAATAATAATAATAATAGAGAGATAAGTACCTAGACCTTGCTAGAGAACTGAAGAAATATAGAACATGAAAGTGACGGTGATACCAGTTGCAATTGGTGCGCTCGGTAAGTCACCAAAGGATTGGTACAGCATTAAGATCGGCCAGAATACTGGGAAGAGTAATGGAGACTTGAGGAGACTTACTTTCTCGCAAATTTCAGTGAGAAAGCATCGGCTAACGTTAATGTGAAAAATTCTCATAAGAGAACATGAAAAAGAACTGGAAACCCTAATACACACAATTAGAATATACAGTCAAGACATAGGAATGAAATTTGGCATAGAAAAATGTGCCATGCTTGTAATGAAGCGAAGATCCAAAGAGGTATATTGCAGGAAGATGCATTATCACTATTACTAATAGCGATGATGCCACTCAACCATATACGCAGGAAAAGCACAGATGTGTACAAACTTAGTAAATCGCAGAAAAAGATCAATCACCAAATGTGCATGGACGACATCAAAATGTTTGCAAAAATGAAAAAGAATTAGAAATTCTAATACACGCAGTGAGAATATAGAGTCAGGATATAGGTGGAATTCGGCATAGAAAAATAAGCCATGCAATTAATGAAAAACGGGAAACAACACATGACGGACAGAATGGTAAAACCAAACCAAGAAAAAATTCCAACCTGAAACTAAAACACTTAAAAAACATGAAAAGATCTTAAATAAATCATACGGACAAAATTTGTCTTTATCATTTAATGAAACATGCTTGAATGAACGACTGCTGCCAAACTACACACGCACACACACACACATATATATATATATATATATTAGTTTTTCATTGGCCTAATCAGTAGAGTGTTCGCCAGTGGTCCGGGAGACCGCGGTTCAAAGACTCCAAAGACTCAAAAATAGTACTTGATTCCGCCTTGCTTAGCACTCAGCACTATAAGGAAAGGATCAAGAGAAAAGAGGAGCAATCCAGGAAATTGGAGTTGCGCTTTCCCCTATACCTCGGTGTGGCAGCTATTGGAATGGGAACCTTCAGGTCACCCACGACAAAGATCAACTTACCTAATAGCATGGAAGCTTGTCTGCTGTGGCAAACCAAAAATATATATTTAAAAACTAATATATATTTACTTATTATTATTATTATATAACAAATCTATCACAGATACTGAGCACTCTCCATATTATATTTCATTTAGTTTGCCACAAACCCACGAAGTGAGATTGTTACAATATATATATATATATATATATATATACTTGAGACTAATGAACTCTTCCCGGACAAACAATCAATCAATCATATGAGCCACTAGTGTACCGGACAAAAATGTTGTACGTATTTACCCAACCCCTCCGCCACGAGTAGGATGTGACACAAGGTCGACTTTTAAGCAGAGTGCAACTAATTAGAATTCGGTGTTTTCCTTCTCATAAACTTGTTGCCGAACCAAATTTAAAGCATCTAGTCTGCCGTACAATTTACCCATAACTGTGCGGAGAATAATTGGATTTATACAATTTCCTCACAAAATAAACGCTTGGTGAAATGCAAATAGTCTCATCTAGGATTTGAACTCGGGTCACCATGTCCATTCCTCATGATGATACCAATTACGCAATCAGCGCTAAAAAGTTGTTGTCAAAACAAAATTGACAATTCATTCAAATGAACATTGCAAGGTAAAAAAAAAAATGATCCATTGCCGTTTTGGTAAAGGCAAGTTTGTTTTGGGAAAACGTTTTTAAGATGGCCTTGTGCCCAACCTAACTTCCTTTTAGATATTCTTACGCATTCGTTTTATTTGTTTATTGAGCTTTCGAAGCCATTCATTCCGACAAAGAACCTGCAGCTTTCAACAATCCATCACTGAGGCGATCATAAACGGACTTTCAATTTATTTGCCGTTTATCGAACACAAAGGAAAATGCCAACTTCGTTTGTATATCAAAACAATTCCGAAAAGAAAGAAAGTCAATAGTAATGCATTTTTTATGAAGGGTTTCACTGGTTCATCACAACTATACATCCATTTAACATTAAGATGTAGTCATATTGATGACCTGTTTGATCTAGGGATGTCTTGTTCGGAACATGTTTGAACAGTGAATCTTTATCGCCTTTTTTATGTGGCTCATATACCTTACTCTTTATCACTTCACAAAGAAGGTAGCGATATTCTTTCATATGTAAAGCTAAAAGTTTGCACTATAATCATATAAGAAAACATTCAATATATATATATATATATATATATATATATATATATATATATATATATATATATATACTAATGTGTACATATATTTATGTGTGTATGTGCACGCATGTGTGAGGGGTGTACAAAGTGTTGCCCATAAGTGCACCCATACCGATTTCTTATAAAATTCATTTTCTTTGCCAAATATACCTTTCATTTTTTCATCAGAATGTGGATTAGATCGTAAATTCAATAATTGTTCTAGCAAAGATACTTCTATCAAACCAAGAAGAATCACTGAGATGATTTTTTTGTGATTTTATTTATAATCCAAGAAATCTAATCAATTAATATTTCAAAAACAACTTTAGATCTTAGAATTTAAAACTTTCTTTTCCTTCAATGAAAACAATAACATCAAATGCTCCTGATACGTAAATAATCCTGTAACTCTGTATGTTACATAGATAATGTATCATCATCATCATCATTAAGTTGCACCTATACCACGAAGTTCACTCTCTCTCTCTCTCTCTCTCTCTCCTGGTTGATCAAAGCAGCATCTAGTGTCGTCACAGAGCTAATATGTGTAAGGCTTTACTGGTCAGCCAACAATAGCACGTTCATGTGTATGAGTCCATCAGAGAACACCGCTAATGTCTTCGTTCTTACTTCTCCATTAGTTCCTATCATGTCTTGTTTGTCTTACTTGGATTGTTTATGAGATGGGAAGTAGATGACCGTACAACAGGGTTTTTTGCGGGGTTTAACTTCCAGAATTTGCTAAAAATAGCCTGTAGCATTCTAGCTTTTTCTCTAAGCGTTGGCTAAGCGTCTATACGGTACATCCATACAGTACTATTGAAACAAACATTGCTTGGAAGAAACCCAGTTTAATTTTATCGGTGATAGATTTCCATGTGATCGATAACCTGCAAATAGCAATTCTTCGCCTTCAGTAAGCATGTATCAGTTTCAGTAGATGAAATGTTGCTGCCGAGGTATGGGAACTAGTCTACTTATTTTAAAGGCTTGCCTCTTAGCATAGAAATCCCGCATTTTTTCTTCAAAAGATCTGAAATCTGTTCATGTAGATGACAGTGCTTCCTATTATTTGCTATTGGCAGCAGTAGGATTATGCTCAGGCTGGTGTATTTGCGAGAAGCGCTAAGTCATCTACGGAGAGTGTGTTTGTCATCATATTTCCTCGATATCATCAGCTACTCGCCATTTAAATGCGAAGCCAATTTCTTTTGTGAGATCTGTAATCGTTCGAAGTGCGTAGCCAAGGCAAATTACAAACAAGTATGCGCTAATGTATCTCCTCAAAAGACTGCAGTGCTAATGTCGAAGAAGTCAGCGTCTCCATCAGGTAAGTAAAACACTGCTTTTGTGTTTTTGTAAAGTATCTTTAGGGCGGTAATATATATATATATATATATATATATATATATATATATATATATATATATATATATATATGTGTGTGTGTGCATGTTTTACTAAAATAAACAGAGAAGGAAGAACGTGTAAATATTTTTCTTGGTTACGTATAAGAGAACTGAAATCCTGATGGAATGTATGTAAACATCATCCAAAACATTCTCAGTTTCGAGATTTTCTGGTTGTGCCTCCAGTAACATTATATATATATATATATATATATATATATAATGAAGTATACTCGTCATGTATATTTATACAACTTTTTTATGGTTATGAGAGGTTGAAATTCTATCTTTGTTTCAGTTATGTAAAATTTGGTTATAAATAGCCCCAAACAATAAATTTATATACTTGTGTATATAATATCAAAATCAACACTATAATTTACTGTCACACACACACACACACACATATATATATATATATATATATATTCAAATTCTGATGCTGGACAAGGTTACTTGCATTTCGAATAGCGCTTATACACTTGGGAAAGGTATGAATCCAACGATTCTTCGTCCAATATGGATAAATAGTAGGACAGACTGTGCTCTTCAACCTTCGTATTGAAACCGGTGTCTAGGTGAAGGAAAACTCTAAAATCAAACCTGCTAAACACTGCTTAAGTAATAGACCTCGTATAGCATCCAGCTCGTGCAAATTGGTATATATATACATATATATATATATATATATGTGTGTGTGTGTGTGTGTGTGTGTGTGTGTGTGTGTGTGTGTGTGTGTGTGTATTCTGGCTCAGAACGAAGAGAAATCTCTGAAATTTACACTATCATTTTCGTGGCTATAAAAATGATTTGTTCTAAACTTTTTTAGGATTCATCATCCTGACTTGAATAATCATAAATATTAATTTAACTCACTAACTTCAATTTAACTGTCTTTAAATTTACGTCGACTTTTCGTCAGGATCCTTAAGGTCAAATAATTCCATTCTTTTTTTGAATTTTCTTCTTTAGATTTAACTGGCTTACGTCCTTGGGAATCATTATATATCCCTTCTGTGTGTCTCACTATGCGTACCGGTATGACAGATTTTGAATATAAAGTTTACGTAAGACACTTGGGGGAAAATGATGGTTTCATCGATTGGATTTGGGAATAAATCATCTGTGAAGCTATTTTACAGTCCCAAGAAAAAACAAAAAACAAAACATGAATCGAAATATCAGCTTCGAGATAGGAAAGATCAATTCCAGTGTAAGCATCGATCGGTATCAATTTTCTGAGACTAGGTTATGAATAATGGTAAATACAAAGTCTTTAAACCCAAAGAACATAACGGTAGAATTGAATTCTTAGCATTGAGGCCCACGGTTCAGTTTTCTACATAAAATATTAACTTCATAGTCATCAGCAAAGCGTAAGTTAGTTTGGCACAATGCCTAAATTGTAGGGCACTCTGAAAAGGCAGAATTCACTTCACAAATGAACTGGCTTGTAACGATGAGCTTTCAAAACATCGTGGTCAATTTCTTTTATTTTAAGTTTGCTTTGTTTTCTTTATTTTAATAGCATATCAACCTTCCTGAGTTATTTTATGCCGAAGCCATTCTTTTAGAAGAACACTAGTGGTACTATTTAACCCGTAACTGGAAGGATTTATACCTTTCCCAAGGGTATTAGCCTGAAAGTGAACTTAATAATGCAACTTGAGCTCGAACTTGCTTTTTACAATGTTGCAGTCCTGCACATTAGCCACTACGGTACGGGGATTCCCCCCACCTCTAATTTTAAGATACGTGATGCATTCAATAAGCTTCCAGCCTTTTTTTATACTGGCATTTAGAATTGTTGTAGACTCTTGAAAATTGACTATGTTATTGCTATAAACTTATGAGATGACTGACCAATTTTTATGATTTCACGTTCAAATGAACAGCTACAGCAGCAATTGGAATACACCCTACTAAAACCTGATTGTCACAACTGGTGAATTTCAAAAATGCAATCTGGACGTGAGGACACTTTAGAAGAACGATATACAATAAAATTCTGTTTTAAACTTGGAAAAAATGCCACAGAAGCCTATGGAATGCTTCAGACTGCTTTTCGACCATCTTGCATGAATCGAGCATCAGTTTCTGAGTAGTATAAGAGATTCAAGGAAGGCAGGGAGTCTGTGAGGGATGATGAGAGGTGTGAGAGGAGTAAGGAAGTCAATACACCAGAATTGATTGGCCAAAGGGTCAGGATTAGGGTCACTATGTTGAGGTTTTAAGGAAGTTCAGGAAGAGATTCCGTCGGAAGAGGCCAGCACTCTTCAAATCGGATCATTGGCATTTCCACCAGGACAACACACCAGCCCACAACTCCAGACTATTTGTCCCTGACTATTTGACCAAGATGGACATCAAGACCGTTCCTCAGCCTCCCTATAGTCCAGACCTTGTTCCCTGTGACTTTTGGTTATTCCCTAAGCTCAGAGGCTGTCGTTATGAGACAATTGAGGAGATGAAAGAGGCTATGACGAAGGTTATTGACACGCTCACACAAGAGGACTTTCATGGGGCCTTCCAGAAGATGTTGGAACAGTACAAGTGCATTGCAGCCCGAGGAGATTACTTCGAAAGGTACTAGAGTTTCATGTGTGTACTATCAATAAAAGTGCCCATACAAAAAAAGTCTGGAAACTTATTTAATGATCCTCGTAAATGCTTAATTTTTGAAAGGAAATCATTGATGTATGCATATATATGAGGAAAACAGATGGATTCTTGCCTTACAAAAGGCCATTAGCCTTAAACTAAACGTGTTTAAATCCTCTAAGATTTGAACTTGGGTAGTCAACTCTATTTTCTACGTCAATAACCATACACATTCAGTGTGTCTACAGTTTACGACTAGTTATTTTACAAGGTAAGAGAGAAAATGTGAATAAGTTACGAGTTATATATGTGGTGGGTCACAATTAACAACATGAAGAATGAAAAAAGTGAAAGTTAGTCTACACAAGGAACAAGTCGGTGATACACGTCGTTAGATGAAAGTGATTCACATGAACGATTTATATGCCATAAGTGTACATCATGATTATATAGCTCAGAATGCAAATTTGTTCAAGAGTTCTTGGCCTAATAAAAAACGAAATGATTTTTATTTGATGAAAAAATTTGAAAAGCTAAAGAAATTTGAAAAACAACCTGCTAAGGTTAGGTCATTAGGATAAATGATTTATCAAGAATTGAAATATATATATATATGTGTGTGTGTGTGTGTGTGTTAAGTTGTCGAGAGCGACCCGAAGGTTCCCTTTTCAATAGTTACCATACCGTGGTGTTGGGAAAGTTGCTACTCCTGTTCCTGGGTTGTTCCACTTACCTTTGATCCATACCTTATGATGCTGAGTGTTAAGCAGGGAGGCATTTTAGAATCTTTGCTATAATTCAACCTGGGACTGAACCACTATCTCCTGAACCTTTAGCGAACACTCTAGCTCCTATAACAATGGGCCGATATATATATATATATATATATATATATATATATATATACGACACACAGATGGGACCCTAACTGGCACTACTATACCGGATCAGAATGGACAAAAAAGTAATAGTAATAAACAGGTATTTCATATTACCCAAACTACAAAACTGGTGCCTCACCATCCGATTTAACTTGATACCCAGAATACTAAATGGTTGCTATATATTGCTAACATAAATAATTTTATTCAACATTATTCATTCGTTTGCACACACTTAAACGGTTTCAAGTATTTTTATCTAACATTAATATTTTTTTTTTATTTTAATCATCTGTTTCACTTGATTTAAATGGTTACATATGAAATGAATAATTTAAATAATTGAATAGTTCTATTTGACCCATCGATAACCCATCGAGGTATAACTCCAAGTCAGATTGGGCCTAGGAGTAATGGCAATGAATGACCTTTTCACTGTCCCAAAAGCACCAGGACAAGAACCTAACAATCAGATGCAGTTTAGTGTCAAGCTGAGGACACTCGTTGAGGGTTTCTGAACCCTCTGCAAAACTGCAGTCGGCATATTCTACTGCTATAGCCGACAGGACATAAATTTACTAAAAGCGTTGAATTGAGATTTGAAAAAGAAGTGTTTTATGATTCTATATCATTCGCTTTTTTAGTTGGGCCGTCAGGCATTCGTGCTAGATGGAGAAGCCAAGATCAATGTCAGTTTAGAGGCTATATTGCCCCTAACTTCGGCTGGGTCACCTTCAGGTGGACGAGCTGCATTGATAGCACAGTATAGCACAAGACCACTTTGGTCTAGTTTAAGATACGATCAGGCACACGTACCAGACTCACATGGCACTAAGTGAGCTGATGACCAGCATAGGTCCTGCTGGGCTTAAGCTTCGGCTCGTGCCCAGTCTTCTCTTTTCTAAGTTCCCTCTATAAAACGACCTTGTGTCAAGTCCTGTTTGGTGGGAAGCAAGTACAAATAAAGCTTTTGAAATGAAATATGAAAATTTGCGATCATTTGCCATCCTAGAATTTGCGGTCAGTAAGAATTCACATACAAGAAAAATTAACTGGTCAATCGTTCGTCTCTTGATCCAGAGTTCTTAGTCATTTATTTTGCGTTGGGTGGTGCTCCAAAACTTTTTTACTGTAGATTGTCTTTTTAGTCTATATTTCTGAAATAAACAAGATCTCTCAAATTCACACAGAATGGCCTTCCAATTCCACACCTTGTTTATTTCTACGTAGCATCCGGCAGTCTCACAAAACCATGAATACGCAGACCTCGGCAAATTTATATGAATAACAGGCAGATGCCACCCAGAGATGTCACAATAGCCTGAGATGATGAAACAGGTGACGAAGTGCGGGTGACGTCACGCACCGGAAGCGCGCGGAGGATTTGGGGAATTGGAAGAAAGTTAAGAGAGTTGAAAACTAGACGCTGAACGAGGAGGTTCGACTTTTGGGGCTCGCTGAGACGAGACGAATTTGCGCGCCATGGGTGCCGCACGAGAAAGGGGCCAGATGAAGGAGCCAGCATAAAAAGATTGTGTCTCTCTCCTTAGGTCGAAACCTTTAACTCAAAAGTAATAAAAAGGTTTCTTACCTGAACAAAGAAGTCGTTACGTGTTTTCGAATTTCGAGATTCTTATGTTCTAAGTTTTTTTATATGTGGTCATGAACATTCGATGTCCATTTCACCCATTTAGCGCATAGCCATATCTTGGATATGCTATAGCAGGAGATCAAGTCGGTGTATTTCTAGCCCCACTGATAGAGCTAAAAAAGAAAAAAAATGACAAAACGAGAAATAATAGAAACACCTATTAACTTCGTCTGCCTCGTGATCAAAATACACTGTTATCTGTAACATAAAGAAAGACGTATTGGTTATTGGTGGAAGATTCAATCTCTATGGTACCAACATATTCTTTTGTGCCAACAAAATAAAATAGGAAGATTTCTTCCGGAGAGGCTTTCGTTAATTTTTTGAAAAATAAATATTTTAAATGTTTCAAATCTTGAGTTTCTAAGCTCTTGAAAATGATTTTTCTGCTTCCACATTTCCTTTTATTGGTTTTATAGAGGGTTAATGTGTGTAATTCTCGAAAGAAGAAAAAAACAAGAAGCAACAACTTGAATGTCAAATTCTTTTCTTTTCTTTTTTTCTTGATCCTTCTTTTTGATTTGAATAGCTTACAATTGAATCTAAGTCTTGATGGGATGTAAAGTCCAACGACAGAACAAACAAGATCAGATTTAAACCATTAAAAAAATATGACAACCGCTATTCAAATGAATTAATGCCGACTTGTTAGTTTTTATTTGTTTCTTTTTTTTTGGTGGGATATTTATTTTTTGTTTTTACAAACCTGGAAATTCTTTTTCTTTTTCTTTTTCTTTTTTCTTTCTTTTTTTTTTTCTCGTTCTGCTCAAAGCAATGTTTTAAGTCATAACTTTTGTTCTGAAATCAAAGAGAATTCATTCGATTGAAGCATTACAGAATTTAATTTTTTTCGTAAAGAAATACTATTGAATACAAATACTCCTAAAAGCTAAGTTATTGTAGAGTGGTGCTGATTTGTTCTTACCTACTTGGATTTTTATTTTGAATTTGTCCAGTGTACATAAAAGCAGTAAGAAGCTCTTTACTTCGATGTGGCACGGGGACATATGAATGGGGCATCCAATGAGATTCGAACTCACTTGTGTTGTAATTTACTTAGCTTTTGTTTTTTGCTTAGATGTGGCACAGGGCCATATGAATGGGGGCACCAAATGAGACTCGAACTCACTTGTGTAGATTTGTTAGTCTAGCTTGCTAACCCTTACACCACCAGTGGTGCTCAGTGTGCGTAAAAGTAACTTACGCACTGAGCCTGGTGCGCTTTTTACTTTATTTCAGATACGAGGATAATTAAATAAGTTTCCAGACTTTCTTCGTATGGGCACTTTTATTGATAGTACACACATGAAACTCTAGTCCCCTTCGAAGCAATCTCCTCCGGCTGCAATGCACTTGTTGTACCGTTTCAACATCTTCTGGAAAACCCCATGGAAGTCCTCTTGTGTGAGCGTTTCAATGACCTTCGTCACAGTATCTTTCATCTCCTCAATTGTCTCATAACGACAGCCTCTGAGCTTAGAGAATAAGCAAAAATCACAAGGACAATAGGGAGGCTGAGGAACGGTCTTGATACCCATCTTGGTCAAATAGTCTGTGACAAATAGTCTGGAGTTGTGGACTGGTGTTTTGTCCTGGTGGAAATGCCACTGACCCGATTTGAAAAGTGATGGCCTCTTCCGACGGAATCTCTTGCTAAACAACCGTTAAGACCTCAACATAGTAACCCTAACCTTAATCCTTTGGCCAATCAACGGTGGTGTATTGACTTCCTTACTCCACCTACACCTCTCATCATCCCTCATAGACTCCTTGCCTTCCATTAATCTCTTATGCCACTCAGAAACTGTTGCTCAATTCATGCAAGATGGTCGAAAAGCAGTCTGAAGCATTCCATACGTTTCTGTGGCATTTTTTCCAAATTTAAAACAGAATTTTATTGCATATCGTTCTTCTAAAGTGTTCTCATGTCCAGATTGCATTTTTGAAATTCACCAGCTGTGACAATCAGGATTTAGTATGGTGTATTTCAATTGCTGCTGTAGCTGTTCATTTGAATGTGAAATCATAAAGATTGGTCAGTCATCTCATAAGATGTATAGCAATAACATATTGAATTTTCAAGAGTCTACGACAACTTTAAATGACTGTATAAAAAAGTCCGGAAACTTATTGAATACACCACGTATCTAGTATTCCTCTCAGCTACGAAACATTTTCACACAGTTTTGTGCTTTTAAGTATTCCTATCTAATGATAATAATTATATAGTTTCAAATGATTATTTCTGTTTAATAAAAGCCATTTGCATAGTTATATGGTTTCAAATACCTAATAATAATCCTTTCGTAACAATTATCGCTTCAAGTAACTATTCTTATTAAAAATTTTCAGGTCAGGTACCCTTTAGTGTCATACCTACGACTTTCCTTTTGTGGGGTAGGTAGGGCTCTTACCCCTCTGCCGAGGATAGAGTCAGCGTATTCTAAGCCGTGAAAAGAGAGAGGAATTCTTTAAGCAACCAATACCAATTATTACAAAAACTTTATTATACTATTTTTTATATATATATATATATATATATATATATATATATATATATATATATATATTCTAGGTTTATTCAGTTCGTTCTAAACGTCACTAAAATTTTAGATTTGTCACTAATCTCTAACCTTTATATGGACCTCACCTGTATAGATATTAAGACAGAAATCTTAATTAGCTTTTCTTGTTTTATTCGAGGAGGCAGTTTTTTGCCTGAACAAAAATGTTCAGCTCTGAGCTTTCTTTCTGGTTGAGGTGTGGAATTTTTCCAACGACCCTCGTATGCACACACACACACACACACACACACACACACACACACACACATATATATATATATATATATATATATATACGTAAGTTCGGCGCTTGGTAACTGTCATTATCTCTCTTATGGTTTCATCAGACCTTGTATATATATGTATTAGATAATCCGGGGGATCCGGATGAATAAGGCCCAATAGTTAAGAATGTGAACAGATAGACTACCAGAGCAGACTATTTGTTTATTGTGGTCAAGTTTTGTGAAGAACCAGCCACACCTTTCGGATAAGCTGGTATCAGACAAATGGTGTATTAATTTGTCATATGTTCAACCAAAACAACATTCCTCGTGTTTTGAATCCGGACTTGTCCTTCTCACACACTGGTTGCCTCGCTTGACCTAAAGAAAACAATCTGACCCACTCTTCAATCATAGCTGGAAGGAGGAGAAAAGGATTCATGCCTTCTTCAAGGAGATAGATAGATAGAGAGAGAGAGAGAGAGAGAGAGGGAGAGAAAGATAAAGAGGGAGAGCAATAACTGGGTAGGCTTTGTCTACACTCGATTGGCCGTTAAAATTTAAGACCAATATGAACGTTTTATATTTTTTTAAATGTTTTATTCTTCATCGGAAAATGGATTGTCATTTAACTTTTAGAATCGCTGTATTCGTCTTGTTGCAAACACTCATGAACTCGATTATTCTACTAATCAAATACTTTAATTTAATTCAGCTGATATCTTCTAAACATGCATTTTTGATTAAATTCTAGACTGCTGTGATCAAAACAAAACATTTTGCTGAACAGGAAACTGAAAAGGATGCAATGAGATGTCGTAAAGTTGAACGGCGTAGATATTGTAAGGTTTCGTCTCAACTAAATGAAAAAAAATCTACACAAAAGAAACTTTCCAATTATACCTTTATATTGCCTGAGTTAATATTGTTCTATGAAAAGATCTAAAAACATTTTGTCAAGAATTAATCTTAAAGTTCCGATCCAAGTCTTAATATTCTAGACCAGTGGAGACGGATACTTCAGTTTATACATACATACATGCATACATACATTTATATATATATATGTATATATATATATATATATATAGATGATGATGTGAGTTTTGTTTGCTTTCTTTGTTTAATGGCATATCAACCTTCGTGGGTTATTTAATGTCAAAGCCATCCTTATAAAAGAACAGAGGTGGTATTATTAAATGGGGAATGATGCATGCAGAAGGAATTGAAACTGAAGTTGTATTTAACAAGGTTGAAATTAAAAATAAATGAAACATTAATTTTCATTGAAATTTGATTTGTGTTCAGCTGTTATTGAGATTGTAGCTGTAGTTACCAAGAAATTAATGAACACATAAAAGATTTATTCTCTTTAAATTACGAGGTGTGTTCAGAAAGTATCGAGACTAAAGCAGTATTTACCTAGATAGAAATTAACAATGAATAAAATATCACTTTTGTTTAAAAATCGTACCCATTGCATATAACACATATATTCCGGTGATTTTTTCATTAGTTGAAGCACTTCTAAAACTCCTCTTTTGCTTTGGTCGGAAGCTGTACCATCGTATTCTTGAATATCCTCACCATCCTTAAAATTTATCCTTGAGATGAATTTTTAATTTAGGAAACAAGAAAAAGGAGGCCGCATTGTTTACTATGGATGAAGCTACACCAACACAAACCTATTTTCTTTCCAAACTGTACTAAAGTAGATTTTCGATACTTCTGAACAAAAAGTTTAGACGTCACGACACCAGTCTAAACGTCCAGACATCAGTCTAAACATCTAGACAACACTTTATACATAAGTTGCTCAGTTGTATAAGTATCTTCATTTAAATTTTAAATTCTTATCTTAAGATTTAAAGATTCAGTCTCAATACTTTTACATCATACTTATATATATATATATATATATATATATATATATATATATATATATATATATATATATATATATATATATATATATATATATATATATATTATGAAGAATCAAAATATTCAGAGGATATATTCGTTATATAAAATTTATCAACGTTTCGTTTTTTACAACCATCTTCAGGGCAATGTCATCATCAATTCATCCAGTCAGCACAAAATACTATTACTCTCTCTCTCTCTCTCTCTCTCTCTCTCTCTCTCTCTCTCTCTCTCTCTCTGACACAAACAAACACTCTCTTTCTCTCTCTCTCTCTCTCTCTCTCTCTCTCTCTCTTTCTGACGCACATATACTTTCTCTCTCTCTCTCTCTCTCTCTCTCTGACGCACACACACACTCTCTCTCTCTCTCACATATACTCTCTCTCTCTTTCTCTCTCTCTCTCTCTGTCTCTCTGTCTCTAGGTCCTCTCGACGCCATCCAGTGTCGGTGCTGACTTGATGAATGTAACAGCTTGTTGATCGGCTAACACTGGTTTTAGTTTTAAAGTCATAAAATATTACCTTGAAGATGGTTGTAAAAACTGAAACGTTGGCAAATTTCATATAAAGAATCCTCTAAATATTTTACTTTTCATATTTTATATTCACATAACGTCGGATTTATTTCCTTCTTCCTATCATATATATATGTGTGTGTGTGTGCTAGTAGCTGTCTATGTTTGTATATATTTTGATTGCAGCTTGTTATATTGAATGTATTGGGGATGTTGGTAAATTTAAATTCCATTTAGTTATGTTTTGCATCAATATGGCTTTTCTGTTGATTATTGTTAATTGTTAAAAGACTGTCATTCGATGAGAATTCTTTGTCAACTGGGTAACAGTTTTGAATTCACTCCTAAAAACTCTTGAGAATCTACATCAAACTATTTGACGGCCTATAAAATCTATGTAGGATTGATTGGGTTTCTTTGGTTAATGACACATCAATCTTCGTGAGATATTTAATGCCAAAACCATCCTTGAAAGAAGAACAGTAGTGGTATTATTGAACTCATAGATGAAGGAATATAGGGTTTCATATCTTTTCCTCGTGTATTAGTCTCAAGGTGAATGCAAAAGCTGCGACTGCAGATCGAACTCGTTAACTATGATGTTGCAGTCCGGCATGTTAACCACTGTGGCAGGCGGACTCCTCCTTCCCATATATGAACCATTTTCTTTTCTTATTTTTTGTTCTTCTCATGTATTTTTCAGAACTCAATAAAAAGTAATAGATTATCTCTTTTTTTCGGTGTAATCTTGTGGTAACTACGATCCAACGTATCCCGGCATGGTCTATACCTAAACAAAAACCATTAGTAAAGATAATTAAGTTTTTACTAACATTGTTTAATATTTGCAACTACTGTGCATATGATATATACAACTATTATAAATCGTAACCAAAGTTACGTAAAAACTTCATTATCTAGATTAAAAGCCTTTGCTTGGCTATAAGGAAACACGTTGTGTTAGACTAATGGGAGATTAGAACTTTCGAGACTATATCGTATGATTTTGTTTATAAAAAAAAGTAAATAATACTTTTCAAGCGAACTTAATCAATTTCATGAATAATTATTATATTATATGCTATTGTGTGTCAACGGTGGGTTTTAGTATGTTTGAAATATCCTCGTAAACACGGTAGGCTACATCAATGTCTAGACTACATTGTTTATTTACGGTATTGCATTGATTTTGATTGCATTACAAAGTATAAATAAGAGTTTGAATATTTTTCTCTTGTCAATCGATGTTGAAGAAATATTTTTGTAGGCTTACGTAGCCAAACGCTAAAAGTCGTCCATTATACGAAACATTTTCGAGACTAAAAATTAGAGGCCGTTCATCCCATGAAGGCATTCATTACTCGAATATTTATGGTATCTTAAAATATGACCGACTTCGCTTTGCATGTCTTCTGTAAATATGTGGTATTTTTAATAACCGTCGAACTTTTAGATTGTGGCAATGCGTTTGAAATTTCATTAGTTGAATATCGGGAACGACAGAATAACAGAATATGATTGGAATTCTTATTCGGTATTCCTCCGCGACTGGTGACCACAGCAACTCATCATAAACAGTTGTGGGCATCGAGAGCGGGGAAGTACTGAAAGAATTACAGCGCAGAAGACGACTTCATTCTAAATTAACCGGAACACCATGCGTCATACGACCGGAACTTTACCAGAAGAAATCCAGATCTTCCTCAGCCGAAATTGAACCAGCATGCAATTAAGTAATTGTACGAAAAAAGAAAAGAAAACTAATATGATTTAGAAAGCAAAATGGTTTTTAATGGTCTTGCGTGTATGTATATATATATATATATATGTACATCCATACATATATATGTGTGTGTGTGTGTGTGTGTGTGTGTGTGTTGTTGTTGTTGTTGTTGTTATTGCATCTATAAATGTTCATATATGTATTTACCCAACCCCTCCGCATGACCAGGAAGCGGTACATGGTCAATTTCTAAAGCAGAGTTTTCGTTCTCTTAAGCTGGTTACCATAGTATAGTTAATGAGCTCAGTCTGCCCTATTATTTACCCTAAGTAGAAAAGAAAATAGTTGGATGCATAACTTTTCCAAGGGTATTAGCACTATGTCAAATGAAAACAGCCTCTTCCATGGATTTTAACTCGAGTCCCTGTGTCTATGTCTCACAATGATAACCGATACACCAGAGCACCTCCAAACGTATATATATATATATATATATATATATATATATATATATATATATATATAATAACTTACTTATTCAGTGAAGTATATTGTTAAGTTGTCATTCCAGTGAAAGTCTGTGTCGTAGTCAGAAGCTCCCCATGCATGTTTGTCACGTGATCAGCACTGAATGCAATGTGAAGAGGCTCTTTGTCGACAGCCATTAGGCCCCGATCACTCCCATCAAAAAGTATATATATATATATATATATATATGTAAGAAAAAATATGATAAAGACCAGAGGGATTTTCCGTTTGGTTTGATTTTATGGCATATCAACCATTGTTGGTTATTTAATGCCGAGTCCTGTTTTTACGTATATATTAAATAGATGATCTGTAAGAACATTTTGTAGATACACAGTTAAATGCTCAAACAGTTCTATTCCTAACAATTCAATTGACTATTAGTAAACAAAGTTAAATGGTTCCAAGTATTGCTATGAATCACTAACAATTCAATTAAACATCAGTCATTTTCTTACACACAGTTAAATGCAGTTCTATTTCAAATAATTCAATTTAGTATAGGTCATTTGTTTGCACTCAGTTTAAATGTCAAACAGTTCTATTTGACCCATAGATAGGAACTTATCTGGTGCTACTTCTACGAGCTGGAGTGGACCTATGAACGATGGCAGTGAAGGGGTACTCCGCATTCTTTAAAGTTCCAGCATTACTAAAGCCTCACGATCAGGTTGTTTAATATCATATATCGGGACATTCGTTTAGGGTTGTCTCATCCTTCAGCAGAGATGCAGTCAGTGTATTCTACAGCCCTAGTCGACTGAACAACACAGATGGTCTAATGTCATATTCAGGACACTTGTTGGGGGTGGTATTCACAGCCGACTGAGCTAGAGTTTTTTGTCTTATTTATTTATCTATTTATTTATTGTTTTCATCTAGCTTCAGAGCAAGGTCATGGTCAAAAGAAAAGTTAAATAACATTTTTAATCCTACCGTCTTCAACTGATTTTGTTGTATACGCTTAATATAACTACACGTATAATCATCATCATCATCATCATCATGTCGTACCGCTAGCAGGGATATCCCTGACCCTCTCTCGCCACTTATCCCTATCGTTCATCTCTTCCAGCAGGTCTTCAGGGCTACATCCCGTATCCTCACATAGCTGCTGGATGTATGTTCGAGCTGGTTGTCCTGCTTTTGCTCGGCCATATGCGGGGGTCCATAGGAGTACATCACTTATGAGCTCGTCCCTGCTTCTCCAGCAGTGTCCTGCATGTCTGGTTTGTTTAACTTTGATAGTGTTCGTGATGGGAGGCAGGTGGCCGTATAGTTGGTGCCTTGTGGGGTGTTGCCGCCAGGACTTGTTCAATATTGCTCGCAACATTCTTGTGTAATTGTCGTCTAGCTTCTTCTCCAGCCGTTTAGTTAGCGTCCAAGTAGTGCATCCATACGCCGCTGCCATAACGACTTCAATAACGAACGAATACACTTCTTTACAAAAATATAAATCTCTCACATTTTATTTTCGAAAGTTTTGATGTTCTGTTGTGTGTGAGAGATGAGTGGAGACAGGGACGGACTCCTATATTGACCTCAGTTCTTCTCTTGACCATAGCAGCACTTCTTCCTCATCTTGGCTGGGGTTGCTCAACCGTCGGTCAGTGAGGGCCTGCAAGCTGGTTCTCACTTTGGCATTCCTGTCTCAACTGTGACTGACAGCCGCGGGCGCCCTGTCTATATTCTTTCATAACGTCCACCTGCGTCCGCTCTTCTTCGGCTTAGTTAGTGTTTGGAATTGTTTTGTCCATTTATCTTTATCTAACCAGCAATACTCCGCTTTAAGAATTGATCTTGCGTCACAAGCCCACGCACGCATAAACTCTCCTGGCGATAATTAGCTGCAGGTACTGCTCTTAGCCAGAAGGAGATATTCCAGCAGACAGTTTTGACAATCGGACCTAATAGGCTCGCTGGTATCCCTCACATTTGTATATGTTGTATAACTGTTCTTTGTTAACTTATTTGTTTTACTCAATTCCGCTGTTGTGTCTTTATTTCTGCCCCCCGCCTAACAAGGCCACAACAATAACTTACAATGTTTTATATGCCATAAAACCAAACAGAACCAAACCAATTTTTCTTTCTTTCTGTATTTTTAAAATTTTATTATAGGCTATGTATATCTTTATTCCTTTTTCCACTTTTTTCTTTTCTTTTCTTTCTTTCTTTTTTTTTTTTTGTACTTTCTATTTGAGACTAAGTATTTTTTTTATTCCTTTTTCCACTTTTTTCTTTTCTTTTCTTTTCTTTCTTTTTTTTTTTTTTTTTGTACTTTCTATTTTAGCATATGTATTTTTTATTCCTTTTTCAGCTTTTTTCTTTCTTTCTGTTGTACTTTCTATTTTAGTCTATGTGTTTCTTTATTCCTTTTTCTCTCTCTCCGAATATTCTAAAGTTCTTTATTGATAGCCCCAAAACTCTACACTTCACTAATTGCCAACAAAAGACTTCATATACTAAAAACTTATAAAGACAGAACAACTCACATTAAACAAAACATATATCATCGACTTCTTGAGAGTTTTAAGGTGAATCTAACTCATATAAAATAACATACGACCTTGATGAATTTGCAGTTGCTCAAAGGCTGTTTTTCAAGCAATAAATCTCACACTACAATTTAAGCCATGTTCTCATTTAATTCATTTTAAAATTCTTTTATAATAACTCAGTGTTCTAGATTTTAAGCATCACAACTTACGTCATTATTGATAATCCAAGCTACAAGAAATACAACAGCAAAAAAAAAGAAAAAACATTGAACGATTTTTTTCACATCCTTGATTGATATTCACGGTATCTTACTCTTAGCCTAATGAGTAGAGTGTTCGCCAATGGTCCGGGAGACTGGGGTTAAATCCCAGGTCGAGTCATACCAAAGACTCAAAAAATGGTACTTGATGCCGCCTAGCTTGGCACTCGGTACAATAAGTTGAGGATCAAGGGTAAAGTGGAGCAATCCTGGGAATGGAGTGACACCCTCTCCGACATCTCAGTGTAGTAACTATTGAAAAGGGAGGCTTCGGGTCACCCTCGACTAAGGTAACCAACTTTACTTTACTTACCCGTCAATAAGAATTTTTTTCAAACTTCATAAAAAAATAAACTTTGTGATAATGCATCCCAAGCGATTTTTATAAAAACTTGAATTATTTCGAAATCGAAAATACCAGGATTCCATTATTTCTAGTGTAACATTGTGCAGTCAAAACGAATATTAGTAGTTGCTATTTACTGCGGAACTCTTCTATTTCAGTGCTGTTGAGAAATAATATCCTTATGTTTGTATAATGAAATCCTGATATCTAAGATCAAGAAAACAATTAACTTTGAATATATATATATATATATATGTGTGTGTGTGTGTGTGTGTGTGTGTGTGTGTGTGTGTGTGTGTGTATGTGTATGTGTGTGTGTGTGCCATATTTCAACTATAAAAAAAACAAGTTAAAACAGACTTCTGACAAGTGGATACAATCTCACCAAAAGATCGGACACGTGAAAATTATAGTCATGAGGGAATTTACGTTGTCTTAATTTATAACTAAAATATCATGATATCGGCCTGTATTTTTGTGCACAGAATACTATATTTTACTGATTTCATCCGTCTTACCGGTAAATTATATATATATATATATATATATATATATATGACATAGTGGGTAGAGTATTCGCCAATCGTCCGGGAGACCTGGGTTCAATCCCAGGTAATGTCATACCAAAGACTTTAAAAATGGTACTTGATACCTCCTTGCGTAACACTCAGCAATATAAGGTACGTATCAAGGGTATAGTGGAGCAATCCAGGGAAAGGAGTAGCAACCTCCCCGTACATCTCGGTGTAGTAGCTGTTGAAAAGGGAGCCTTCTGGTCGCCCTCGACTACGGTCGCCAACTTTATATATGACATTGTCTATTGACAAAAAGGAGTGAAATATTACTCTCTGATATCTCCGGGCAAGATATTGTTTATGTGAGTTTTATCTTGGCCCACGTTAACTACTTTTTTCTCACTGATTTTCGATATTCTTTTAAATTCTAATTTTGCGTTACTTTTAATTTTGAAAATATCTAAGAAACGAACACGAAACGCGGGACACTGCTGGAGAAGCAAGGACGAGCTCATAAGTGATGTACTCCTATGGACCCCCACATATGGCCGTGCAAAAGCAGGACGACCAGCTTGAACTTACATACAGCAACTATGTGAGGACACAGGATGTAACCCTGAAGACCTGCCGGAGGCGATGAATGATAGGGAGAAGTGGCGAGAGAGGGTCAGGGATATCCGTGCTGGCGGCACGACATGATGATGATGATGATGATTTTATGAGTGTAAATCTGTGATTGTCTCAACTTTGTTTTGTCTGGAAGTTTGATAATTGAATGTTTTTAAAATTGAATGAATAATGAAAATCAGTGACTTTAACAATGCAAAACTCGCTTTATTTATTTGGATCTGTAGTCAAGTCGCTGCAGAACAAATAAATTCATAAGGCGATCTTCTATTGACACGAAAAGATCAAATCAATAAAAACAATACACATTAAGATAAAAGGAAGAAGAAAATCTGAAAAATGAAACAATTACCCGGGCGGACAAAGAAGACATTAGAAACGTTGATCAACAGAAATCGAGTGATATCAGTATACTTATTTCAACGCTTTTCATACCACCTGCTAAAATATGGTTTGGTTTGGTTTGGTTTTATGGCATATCAACCATTGTAGGTTATTTAATGCCAAATCCATTTTTATACATATAAACAGTTCTATTTCAAATAATTCATTTTGACATGAGTACAGTTTAAAATGTCAAAAACAGTTCTATTTCAAACAATTCAGTTTAGCATAAGAACACTGTTTAGTTCTATTTAACTCATAGATAGGACCCTTTCAAGTACTACCACTCCTGGTCAGAGAAGACCTGAGAGCGATGGGAATTAAGGGGCAACATTCCCCAAAGCTCTAGTATTACTGGAGCCTCACCATCAGAATTTTTAGTACCATATTTATGACAGTCTTTGGGGAAGTCTTACCTTTTTGCAGAGATGCAGTCGAGTATTCTGCAACCCCAGCCGACTAGGCCTGCTAAAATGGTTTTCCAAGCTATCCAGAGGCTTTTTCACGCTAATATATATAGGTGTGTGTTGTATAGGTGTGTGTGTGTGTGTGTGTGTGTGTGTGTGTGTGTGTGTGTTAGATTATTTTCTTCTTATAAACCGTAAACAATTTGGAGGTGCCCGTGATGTAATGTTTATCGTTGTAGGAAATGGACACGGCGACACGAGTTCAAACCCTAGGTGAGACTGATTGCATTTCACATAGCACTAATACCCTTGGGAAAGGTATGAATCCAATTATTCTCCCTCCAGCTATGGGTAAATAGTAGGACAGACTAGGTTCTTCAGCCTTGGTGAGGCAACTAGTCTAGGAGAAGGAAAACTCTGAATTCAAACCTGTTAAACTCCGCTTTAAAATTGACCTTGTGTCATATCCAGCCCGAGCGGAGGGGTTGGGTAAATATGATAAACAATAAACAATTTCTTATCTGAAATAAATTACCACCAATTCTGGCGCCTCGGATGGTATAACGGTTAGCAAGCTAGATTAAGAAACCTTCACGAGTGAGTTCGAATCTTATTTGGGTGCCTCATTCATACGGCCTTGTGCCACATCTAAACAAAAAGCTTAGTAAATTATTAAATAACTATCAAAGTTATATTCTGGGAAAAAAAACGAATCTTGTAATTAGAATTTTAAAAAGCCGGACTTGTTTAGGCAATTTAATACGACGTTTACTGCAAGAAAAAACATCTTAGCAATGATGAATTTGCTGTTTGGATTTACCTATTTGGAGCTTTGATCTTTCTGGATTTAATGCTGAACTCTGGATGTGATACCAGCCATTTGTGAGTTAACTAGAACTAAACCTTTTTTATGAGTTCATTCTCTGTATTGCCACTTGATATGCCTCACCTTCCGACAATATATATATATATATATATATATATATATATATATATCCTTTTCAGAAGGTATATTTATTTTTTCTATTTTATCTGTTAACTTCGATGTAAGTCAAGGTCCGTCACTTCACTCTTTCGTCATCTTGCTCTGTGTTCTGTCCTCAGCCGCCATCTTTCTGGTTCACTACGGGTTGCCTCGTGTCTTAACTCAGTGTTTCTCTGCCTCTTCTTTTTCGTTGATGTAACTCCCACTGCCTAAGTTCTTCGTTGCTGGGACAACAAAAAAAACCCGGATACCAACTATTTTGACGACAATCATTTCATTCGTCGTAGCCATTACGGTGAATTGACAAGCAAAGGTGGAACTCAATCGCCCCATTCTAGAGCTACTCGGCAACTGACTGTTACATCTATTTTCTCAATATTGTTTGATCACATGACTTCATAGTCCCATTACAACCATGGATTCAAATGACCCCTGAGATCACCATACTTCACTCACAGTATTTTCCACTCGTTTAATGATAACTGGAATCGTTAGAACTCATTTAAATTCTGCACGACATGACAATAATAGCTTTTACCAGTTTTACATGTAACACACACACACATGCACACACACACACATACACACACATATATGTATACATAATCATATATACATATACACATATATATACATATTTATATATATATATATATATATATATATATATATATATATATATATATATATATTGCGTTGAGTTGTAATTATTTTCTGTTTTAGTGAAATAAAATTTAGTCCTGAAAAGCTTATCAATGAATTAATTTCAATCAACAGTATATTTGCCATTATTTTAATTAACTCTTGCTATTTATCAGGGAGCTTGTTGATTTCTCTCACGTCTTACATATAACACACACAGACACTTATATATATAAATATATATATATGTGTGTGTGTGTGTGTGTGTGTGTGTGTGTGTGTTGGATTGAGTCGTAGATAATTTCTGTTTTAGTGAAATATAATTTATTCATAACTTATCAATGAATTAATTTCAGTCAATAGTATATTCACCATTATTTTGAGTCACCTCTTGTCATTGATCAGGGAACTTGTAGATTCCTTTTAAGTAAATTTCAGCTGGTTTCGAGCTCAAGAATTTTCCCACAAACATTTACACTTCATCTTTTTGAGAAAAACTTTTGTCATTCAGAGCATTTTGTAGAGAACAAAAAAAAAAGCTGGAAATAATTTGGCTCAAGGTCTGATGAATATAGATAGGATAGAACAGAACGGACCAGCCTAGCTTCAATATTTTTTCCTAAGGGATACTTGTTAGATATTGCCTTGCGTTATCAAGAAGAAACATAAGGTTTTTCAAACTGACAAGTGAAAGGTGTCACCTGAGAGGATTTTCATGCACACGTTGTAGCTGTTGAGAGTATGTTTGGTGTGTGTCTGTTTGTGGTTTAAAAACTCAAAATGAATAATAGCACGGGGATCCCACCACACACACAGCATAACTTAGCTTCCATGAGACTATGCCCTTGGGTTAGGCAGCAGAGTTTTCTCTTTTCCTCCCACTGGCTTTTGCATTGTCATAAAAGACACATTATCGTCACGTGCAATGGTATTCTTGTAAAGGCATATTTATCTGCAGCCCAGTCAGCTGGGGCAGTGAAATACACTGACTGTATCTCTGCAGAGGGATAAGACTCCCCCAACGAGTGTCTTGGATATGACATTAAACAATCTGATGGTGAGGTTCTAGTAATACTGGAGCTTTGGGGAATGCGGAGTACTCCTTCATTGCCATCGCTCCCATGTCCACTCTGGCCCAGAGTGGTAGCACCTGATAGGGTCCTCCTATTTTATGGGGTCAAATAGAACTGTTTGACTATACTGGGTGCAAACAAATCTGTGTGAAAATAATTGAATTGAGTCGAATAGAATAATTAGTGTTATATAGCAAAACTTTTAACTACTTAACTATGCGCAAACAAATGATTAATATTGAATAGAATTATTTATATTTGATAGCAATAATTGAAACCATTTAACGGTGTAGAAACAATAGCAATATAAAAGTGCCGACAAATTAGTTCTAACTTATTTTACAATGAAATTACCGACAAACTACTCACTTATAAATCATATATATATATATATATATATATATGTGTGTGTGTGTGTGTGTGTGTGTGTGTGTGTGTGTGTGTGTGTGTGTGTGTGTGTGTGTCCATTCAACTGTGTGCAAACAAATGTCTGATGTTACATTATTACTGTTTTATAGCAATATTTGAAACCATTTAACTGTGTTCCTAACAAATGATTAATAGTAAATAGAAATATTCGTGTGAGAAAGAAATAATTAAAACCATTTTACTGTGTACAAACCAATGAGCTCTGTGTAGTTTAAGATGTATCAACAAAATGAGTTTAAAATCATATTTAATATATATGTGGACACATGATTTGGCATAAAATAATCAACAGTTGTTAATATGCCATAAAACCGAACCAAACCAAACCAATTATTTCTCTGCCTTACAAGAAGTCTTGTCGCTATGGATGCGTGATGTTCTTTATCCTTCTCACTGAGTGTATGAGGAACCTAAATGCCCAGCTTCCTTACTTTTCCCATCTTTTTAAAGTAGTGACAGATTGTGGATTGGAATGTATTGAAGTCGATGCATTCTGCCATTTTTCTAAAGCATAATACTTAAGGTCTGATAAGCGTCTTGGTCAAGGTTAATGTCTCAATGACATATCGACCGAACAAAACTTTGAAGTCCAGTTTCGGACTTTGCCGTCAGTTATGAATGACACTTTGACCATAAAACAACAAATTTTCTTTGCTATGCCTGTAGAGTTTTTGTTATTCTTAAACATCCACAACATTACATGTCGAATATGCGCTTTCAGTTCCTTCATTTTAAGGGCTTGAAATCATAGAGTAAATGATGAAACGCACTTTTTCACAAGTAACATCAGGCAATTTCCAATTGCGCTTGATATTTATCCAACCTTCCACCAAAACTGGATTTAACACAAGGTCATTTTATTGCGGAGGTGGGCCCAATCACGAATCAAAACTTACACGCAACCGTCACAAAAATGCTTGAATCCGTCGGCATTTCCCATTTTGGGGGAGTACCTCAGGCGTCAAGCGATGAACTTAGCCTTGCTTAGCAGTTTGCTTTAAAATACTGGAGGTTTGAAATGCGTAGTTACGACTTGCTTTAAAAAACAAAAATTATTTATGACTCAACAAATATATATGCATATATATATATATATATATCATCACCCACCCATCACAATATACACTCTTAAGCTACAAAACCGAGATAATCTCAAAATGTCGACACGAAAACAAACACCTCCTATCGCAATTCGACCTAAACACTTAACCAAAACACTAACTAAATTCCATCCTCCTTCTCATTTTTTAAGTAACATTATTCTTTTTATATTTACATATATTTCTGTCATCTAAGTTCACACTACTTACTAAAACTTCCCCTTTGTCCTTTCACCATATCTCACATGTTTTTCCAACATCTTTCTTATTACCACACTATCCACCGGCTATTACCGACACCATTCTAATTATACGACAGAACCACCGACCGTAAGTACCCTTTTCCTTGCATTATCAGATTATGAGCACCCACAAGTATTGCCAGTAAATGTGAGTAATATATTAGTATTATCAATAATTATAAGCACTATTTTTTTCACATTATTGCATTATAATCACCCGTCAGTATTGTCAAAGAACATTATGACCATAACTGTTACTTTTATTATTTTTCATTATTATTTTCATTGCAAAAGGTACCCAAAACCTATTATTTTTATTACCTGCCCATAAATACCATACCATATAAAAAAATTTAAATTAAAAATTAAAAAAAGGTAACATGATGATGATTTTAATCTTAACCATCATCATCACTCAACTAACCACTCCCACAGAAGAGACATTTCTTATTCAAATCAAAATAAACCTTTAGTTACCATAAAGTTAGCAAGAAAAAGAAATTCTGATTGCAACACTCAATTTCCCTCTCCCTAATCCAATCTTCCCTTCTCACACTCTCTTCCTTCGTCTCATCCATTCCCATTAAAAGATAGCGGAAATATGTAGAAATATTTAAAGATACATGCCAGTACATACACAAACATGCATATATATGTACGCGCGAGAAAACAGCACATATGCAAACATAGTAACATTCAATAACAATCTTACGTGCACATACACACAAATAGCACCCACTTTTTGAACGAAAAGTTAACCGTATTAATAGCTTTTTTTTTTTAAATCTTCACTCTGCCCGACGATTGAAAAATGCATAAAACCCATGGTCAGGGACTGTGCCGCGTAATATATATATATATATATATATAGTCACCAACTTTTTACTTATATATATATATATATATATGTGTGTGTGTGTGTGTGTGTGTGTGATAAAAAGGAATTGCTTCATTTTCCTTCTTTGGTTTTTTCTGGGGTTTAGCCCTCTCTAAGTAGTATCCAAATGTTCTCGTTCTATTTACAAGTTTTATATCTCCGTGTGATTTTCTACAAAGAGTTCGGGCAGCCAGGTGCTTAACTAAAGATGATGATTAGCATGTAATTAAAACGGCTTCATTTTGTATTCATAGTTTGTTTTTTTTATACAATCCGTGAACCTGTAACTGTGGTCTTTGATAATATGTATATATATTCTTCAATATGCTGCCTATGCAGACTATGTTAATGATCTAGCGCTTCTTTCAAATACACCTGATCAAGCCGAATCTCTGCTGCATTGCCAGAGCTCGGCACCAATCTTCAGATCTTGTTTCCATACGTCTGAAATCAGTTTTACCTTCAATTCAGGTAAAACAGGGTTCATGTACTTTAATAAAGATAGTATCCACTCTTCATCAAATGGAATGACTCTGAAATTAGCAGACTGGTTCATATACTTCGGTTGAAATATCTCATCAATTGAAAGCAATGCAAACATATACACCGGGAAAGCATAGACTACTTTCGCGAAGTTACCAGCCATATGGAAATCTGATCTCCGATGAAATAAAACAGGAATTCTTGCGAGCGGTAGCCGTATCAGTAGTACTGTAAGGTGGCACAACTTGAACTCTCACCAAACGCTTCGAGAAAATGTTTGATTGGAACTACTTAAAAATGCTACATTTTTCATCAGATCCTGGACACAACACCCAACAAAACTGCAATTATACGATCATTAATTTCCCATTTTGCAAGCCAATCAATTAAGACAAACAAAACATGCTGGGTACTGCTGGGAAATAAGGATGAATTCGTAAGCGACGTTCTCTTATAGACTCCTAGACATGGACACACCATTTTGGCCGAACAGCAGGGATTTACATACATCAGCTCTGTGCGGACAATGGTAGCCGTCTTGAGGACTTACCAAGTGTGACGGTTGATAGGGACAGATGGTAAGAGAGAGAAAGGGAGTCAAATGAATCAGTGCGGTCAGAACGCTTTGATGATAGTAATGATGATAATGCGTTTTAAGTTTATTGCTTTAATGGAAATATTGTTATCATATTTACCAACCCCTCCGCTCGGGCACGATATGACACAAGGTCAATTTTTAAGCGGAGTTTAACAGGTTTGAATTCAATCCTTCTAGACTAGTTGCCTCACCAAGGCTGAAGAAACTAGTCTGCCCTACTATTTACCCATAGCTGGAGGGAGAATAATTGGATTCATACCTTTCCCTGAGGGTATTAGCGCTATGTGAAATGCAATCAGACTCGTCCAGGGTTTGAACTCGTTTCACCGTGTCCACTTCCTACGACAATAACTATTACACCACGGGCACCTTTTAATGGAAATATTGTTATGAGGTGCCGCTTTTGTTCGGTATGGTTAAATACAAACATTTTTTACGGATGTGAGTTAAATTTGATCAGGTATCCATGCCATCCGGGAAACTAATCAATTGTCACATGTTCTAAAAACTTGAATATATGGTTTAAATTATTTTCATTTTTTAACCATTTGTTTTCAAGACTGATGTTGTACTGTGCACATCGTGATTCAAACAATTATGAAAGTTTTCGGATTCTGGTTTACGTTGGATTCTTTCCTATCTTTTGCGTCGGTTGATTACATTCAAATAATGTCTTGACTTGATTATCATTCTTAGTCTATTCTTGTCTCTGATTACAAGATATTTTTGCGAGAGAGCCGAATTATACAATTGATAGATGGGCGCCTCGGGCGGTATAATAGTTAACAAACTCGACTTGTAAGCCTTCATGAAAGAGTTCGATTTTCATTGGGTGCCTCATTCTTATGATTTTGTGCCACATCTCAGCAAAATGCTTTCTAAATTACGTACTTTGTCTATTCTGATTGCGAAAAAATATGTCAACAAGAAATCTTCAGCATTAAAAATTCTCAAACTACTTTTGACAGATTCGATTATCCACACCGTCCACTGCTTGAAAACCATCTCATTTCTTTTTTTCTGTACTTGAATTCCGTTTTCAGTCTATTCAATTCATTTGACATACAGCAAAATTAATACTTTTTTTCCATCTTCAATAAAATCGCCAATGTTTATTATTTTTTTAATGTAGCCGATTGATATATGATTAATTGCTTGATTGATTCTAAAGACATGTCAAACTTTCTAGTGTTATTTCATACCTAAAGGTCTGAGAATTGCATTCAATGAATATATATATTTACATTTTTTGTAGAGTTGTTTCTTTAGAGTTTTTTTCGCAGTTACATGATATCAAGTATTCCTATCTATTACAAAATATTTACACATAGTTATAAGTTTTAAGTATTCCTATCTAATACAAATAATTATTTGATTTCAATAATAGTCATTTGTTGGTACTTAGGTATATGATTTTAAGTAACTAATAATTACAATAATCTTTAGTAAACAATCATTGCTTCAAATTACTATTTTAATACAAATAATTTGCAGTTATATTATATTAAATATTCCCATAGAATACGAATAATTTTCAAACAAGTCTATTCGACCTATATGTGTGACCCTAAAATACTACTTCGCGTCAGATTGGACCGAGAAGTAATGGCAATGAAGGGGTTCTTTACATTATTCAGATCTTCAGAACTGATGCCTCACTACCAAGTACCATTCCAGTACATAGTGATATGAGATTTGTCACAATAAAGAAGCAATCGTTTGAAATGAAATTGCTGCTGTTTTTTCATAGACGTACGCTTTTATCTGCATCACACATTTTAAAAGGTTTCTAATGATTTACTCGGCAATATTACGAGAGGTAATTTGCTTGTACTTCCCTTCGATCTCCTCTTTAATAGCCATTTTCCAATGTTTATAACAGATTAAAAGTAATGAGTAGTGCATCCATATAGCAGTATCGACACGACCGCAGCCTGGAAGAAATTGCACTTCATTTTATCGGTCAGGTTTGACTTCCATATGATCGAAAGCCTATCGATAGCTGTCCATGCCTTCGTTAGCCGTGTGTCGGTGTCTTTTTCGGTTGATGAGACGCTGCTTCCTAGGTAGGTGAATTTGTCAACCAGTCTCAGAGAGGTTCCGTCTAGTGTGGAGATGTCGCCTTTCTGATTAAAGCACATAAATTCAGTTTTGTGTGCATTGACATGAAGTCCAATGCCTGCAGCGGCTCGTTCCAAACTATGCAGTAGTGTTTCGGCTTGGTTGGGTGTATTTGGTCAGTAGCGCTATGTCATCGGCGTAATCGGCGTCAGTAATTGCTTTTGCGGGGTACCTTCTGCTTCTTTTCTTTGTCAGCACGAAGCCGTTTTCCCTAATGTTATCGATCGATGTCCTAAGTACGTAGTCTAGACAGATGATAAAGAGGTATGGGGCTAGCGTGTCCCCTTGTAGTACTCCAGCTACAATGTCGAAGTAATCTGTGTCTCCATCCGGTGAACGCACTTTCACTTTGGTTTTCTGTAGAGAATCGTTATTGCTGCTACAGTTTCTTCTGGTAGGCCGTATGCTAGTAGGATTTGTTCCATCTGTGAATGGAATCGAAGGCCTTGGTAAAATCGACAAATAGTAATGTCGCCTGTATGTTTTTTGCCCTCACGCCTTCTCGGATTCTACGAATGGTCAATATTTGTGAGGTCGTGGACCTGTTTCTTCTGAAGCCATTTTGGTTTTTTCCTCAGGATTTTGTCGATTTGGGGTACTATGTAGTTTCGTAGTAGGGCATTGTAGATTTTGGCTGCTATGGATGGAAGTGTTATACCTCAATAGTTCTTGGCTAATCCGAGGTCACTTTTTTTAGGGAAGGGGAGGATGCATCCCTTCGTCCATCTGTCTATCGGATTTTGGTTATAGACTGCGTTGCAGTGTCGGGGCAGTATGTCGTCGAATTGTCTAGTCTTCCACACTTCTGGGGGAATCTCGTCAAGCCCTGCAGCTTTCCTATTTTTAATTTTTCTAAGAACCGAGTCGAGTTCTTCTTTGGTGAAAGGCCCTAGTTTAATGTCCAATTGCTTACTGAAAATTCTGGTGATCGGTTCCTGCGTAACGTTCGGAGGGTTAGCAAGTAGGTTTTCAAAATGCTGTTTCCACAGTTTTATTCTTTCTTGTTGGTTTGCCGCTTTCAGTTTTGCTTTGGCTGTGCTTTTCCTTCCACTCACTTCGTTTATTGTTTGCCAGGCTCTCCTAGATTGCCTATCTTCCACCAAGTCTCTAATCTTATCTATCTTATTTTGTATGAATTCCGTTTGTTCTTTTCTTGCTAATTGATATTGTGCCTTTTTTAGTATCCGGGCATTTGCAATTGTTGGGTTCTTCCGATAGCTTTGGGGGGCAGTTTTCACAAGTGCACGTTTTTCTCTAACCTTTTCCGTTTCCCATGGAGCTCTATATTTCGTTCTAGGTTTTGTTGGTATACGCTTCGATGCCGCCTCGAGGAGTGCGTTAACGAACTTCTCATATTCGTCGTTTGGGGTATTTTTTTTCCTTCTCTTGTAGTGTCTCGAATCTGTTTCTTAGTTCTAATACATATTTATCTCTAATATCTCTGTTGTTAAGGAGGGCCCAGTCATAGTGTTTAGTGGTCGCTGTTCGTGTGGCGTTTTTTCGTAGGCTTAGTCGTATTTTTGCCGTGACTATTCGGTGATCGGATGACACACCCTCGGAAGAGGAGTATACCTCGCAATTCATCGCGCTATTTTTCCATTTCTTATTTATAAAGACGTAGTCTATCTGCGCTTTACTGTTGTTCACGTATGTGTAGGTACATAGTTTTCCCTCTCTTTTTTCATAGTTTGTATTGAGGCAAGTTAATCTATTTTCAATCATGAATTCTGTTAGATGTTGTCCATTTCTATTTGATGTGTTGTGTAGGCTGTATTTGTTATGTCTGTTTTTCCCGATTTGGGCATTCATATCTCCCCAATAATTAGCAGGTTGTGTTTCGGAATGCTACGCACTAGAGAGGACAGCTCATCGCAGAAGGTGGCTAGTTTGGTTTCTTCGCTAACATTGGTAGGGCTGTAGCATGAGATGATTGTTGCTCTGGGGTTGCCATTAAACGTGGCTGTCATCATCCTAGGTTGTATTCTCTCAATGCTATTAAGTGTTTTTATCGCTCTAGGTCCTATAAGCATTCCTACCCCTCCTACCGTGGCATTGACAGAGTTTTTCCATGCTGATACAGTGGTCAGCGTCCATCTATTTCCTGTTTGGTGATATTTGATATCTTCGGTGTGCGTGTATCTGTGTTCTTGTATGCAAATTATGTCTATCTTATGTTCTACGTCTGATGCGATAAGTTCTGGTAGTTGACCTATTCTATTTAGGGTTCTAACATTAAATGTCGCTATTTGTATTGTTTGTTTGCATTTTAGTAGTTTTTGTTTGAGTTTGAGCTCTGTAGCTGATTTTTCAAACACTGAGGCCAGGGCTCCAACCTCAGCAGGACGCGCCCCTTTTTTACCCGCGCGAAGAGCGATGCGGTTTATATATGTGGTTTGAGTGTGGGTCATGGTTAACTTTCGATGGCTGTTTTTATTCTCATCTACAGAAGCCACTCTTATAGACGAGCAGCAGTAGTTCCCCGATCGAACTGACAATCCTGAGCGTTAAGCTGCAGGGTTCACACGTCCATCATGCTGCTTCCCGTGTGTACGTGGAAAAAAAAGCACGGTGCTTCCTTTACCTTTAAATTAAAGTCCAATTGACTATTCTTATATCATAATTCCTGTTTCCTATTGCCAGATTCTTTAATTTCTATTGAGCCGGTGCTATGAAAGTAAAGCTTCTAATACTTCCTAATATGAGAATGGAGACATTTTAATACTTTCAGTCCAGATCGAACACAGATTTCCTCTGTTATAGAAAAGTGACAAGTGCTAGACATGGGGATAGGGGGCTAAATTTTTAAAACAAATCTATTTTGTCGTCTCAACAATATTCACCTGGAATAAACTTTGGCCAATTAGAAAGTCTACATTTAAATGCAAATGTTAAGCAGATGATTTTACAAGACACGAATATCAATGATTTAAATAGACAGTTACCAAAAATTTACCTTTGAGCAGGACTTCATAGCAACAGATATGTTCCTTCTAAAATTTTCTAATGACCTCGGACGACTATGTCATTAATATATACATTTCAACGCTTCGACAGCACGTGTATATTCTAGAATTCCTATTCTAAATTTCGTCTTTTTTTTTGGGGGGGGGATGGTTAGACGTTAATCTTTTCGGGTCTTCTTTTTTTTTTTTTTTTTTTTACAATTAATTAAAAATCACTTGGTTTTTAGTTTTTAAATAGTTCGTGTTTGGCTGCCGAGTTGTTGGGGGGGGGGGGGCTACATATATTTCAGTAATTAAACAATTATACTACTCATAGAAGTAAGGTGCTAAATTTAAAACAAATCTATTTTGTCGTCTCAAAAATATTCACCTGGAATAAACTTTGGCCAATTAGAAAGTCTGCACTACTTGGACGCTGACTAACCGGTTGGAGAAGAAGCTTGACGGCAATTATACAAGAATGTTAAGAGCAATATTGAACAAGTCCTGGCAGCAACACCCCACAAGGCACCAACTTTACGGTCACCTACCACCTATCACGAAAACTATCCAAGCTAGAAGAACCAGACATGCCGGACACTGCTGGAGAAGCAAGGATGAGATCGTAAGTGATGTACTCCTGTGGACCCCCGCATATGGCCAATCAAAAGCAGGACGACCAGCTTGAACATACATACAGCAGCTATGTGATGATACGGGATGTAACCCTGAAGACCTGCCAGAGGCGATGAATGATAGGGAGACGCGGAGAGAGTGGGTCAGGGATATCCGTGCTAGCTTCACGACATGATGACGATGAAAAGTAATGACCTATGATGCTTTGATGGGAGGTTGCTCCTAATTTTACTCATAATTGAAAGAGGGAGTACCCGTGGTGTAATTGCTAACATGCTGAAACACGGTCTTGAAGTAAGCGAGTTCAAACTCCAGTTGCGCCATTACGTCCATTTTAGGACTAATGCCCTTGGGAAAGATATAAATCCCCTTATTTCTCCGGTACGGGTAAAATAGTACCACTACTATTCTACTATGAGAATAAACTTAGCATCAAATAACCCACAAAAGTTTATATGTCATTAAACAAAGAAACCAAACCAATCATAATTGGTAGGAAGTGATATTTATTCAAGCCATTCCTGGGGACATGAGGGTTGAGGGAAAAGTAAGAAACCTCGGTGGAAACACGGTTTTCAAATTCTATTTTCCAAATCAATAACCGTAACGCACATCTGAATCAAGAACTTATTAGTAGATTTGCTTTTTTTAGCCCTTTTATGCAAGTGTTCCTCTCAAAATTTTTCATGATTTTCATCTTCTTAACTTCTTTGACTTATTTTTGTTTCATATTCTTTCTTTATTTTCTCTTTTATTTCTAATATGATGTCTCCCTCCAATTATCCGTCACCAAACTGTTTTTGTTCTTTTTATTATTATTATTATTATTTACTCATTAGAGTTTTTCACATAGTCTTTCACTGGAGTTTGAGTGACAACAAGTCTCCTCAAGTCTCCAGGACTCTTCTCAGTATTCTGGCTGTTCTCAATAATGTGGTGGTTTGGACGGTCTCTGCTCGTCCGCCAAACTCCAAGTCCTCCAGTCCCTTACGTAATCCTTTAGTAACTATTCCAAACACACCAATTACAATTGGTATAATTGTCACCTACATGTTCCATAGTTTTTTCGATTCCCTACCAAGGTCGAGGTACTTATCCTTCTTTTCACATTCTTTCAGTTTTATTCTGTGGTCAGCCGGGACAGCAAAGTCGACAATTTCACTAGTTCTCTTTTATTTTTGTTGATTATTATTAGGTCTGGACTTATGGCCGAGATTATGTGATCCGTGTGTATGTCAAAGTCCCATAGGAGTTTATGTGTGTTATTTTCTAGGACAGGTGCTGGGTGGTGCATATACCATTTGTTTGTATGGTCAAATTTAAATTGCTTGCCGACCCAGCTGTGTCTAGTCTTATATTCCTTCTGCGCTAATTTGTTGCATTCGCTTATTGTGTGATTGATGGTTTCATCTCTGTCGCCGCATGGCCTACATTTGCTATTTTGTTACGTCTTATCTATTCTCGCTTTGATATGATCGGTTCTTATGATGTTGTTTTGTACTGCTATTCGGAGAGTTTCTGTTTCTCTCTTAAAGTTTCCTTTTCATAGCCAGGTCCAGGTTTTGTCGTGTAAGATGTTGTTTATTAGTCGTTTAAAACGCCCATATATTGTTTTTCTTCCCATTTTTGCTTCCTAGTTATTGTCATTCTGTTGTCCATCGTGTTATCAGTATCGTTTCTAATGGCTGTAATGAGTCCTCCATTGTGTTTTTGTATATAGTCTTCGAGTCGTTGTATCGATGCGTCAACGCTGTCTTCAATGCTGGCAAGTCCTCTTCCCTCCTTTTTCTTGAAACATATAGCCTGTCAACGTCGTCTCTGGAATGTAGTGCCTTATGCATTGTCATTAGTTTTCTTGTTCTTTGGTCCATTTGTTTAAGTTCATCTCTGGTCCACTTGAGAAAGGGTCTGGAATATCTAACGAGTGATACAGCCAAGGTATTTATTCCTTTGATAAGGTTTCGGCAAGAGAGTTTTGTCTCGAGTAGTTTTCTAGTTATCCTGAGATATTCTTTTTTAATTTTGTCTTTCATTTCCACTTGTTTGATGGCCAAGTATTTGCAGGTTTCGTTTTCTGCGAGCATTCAAATCTTGTCTTGATTTGGTAGTTCCATTCCGTCAGTCAGATGTCGTTTACCACTTTTCATTACAAGCATGGTACATTTTCTATGCCATATTCCATTCCTATGTACCGACTGTATATTCTAACTGCGTGTATTAGAGTTATTATTTTGATTATTATTATTGTCAACGTACTGATTTTTATTTTCTTCTCATATTTTGCTTTGGTACATCATGGCATTTTTTCTTAAATAAGCGTTTCTTTGAATATTTTAAGTTAATAATTAAACTGTTTGGTGTGTTTAGAAACAAAGTGATGGATTTAACGCAATATTTTTCACCATTTAAAAAAACATCCAAACAAATTTTTAAACGCCAGCATTCAATGTAAAAAAGCATTTTACAGACAACAGACTACAAATAAGCAAAATGAATATAAAGTAAATGATGTAATTACTTTACAATGTCAACTTCGATTGCTTAAGTGTAAGTTCATATTTTAGTGCGAAAATTAATACACTTTATGTAATTATTGAAAGTGAAAGTCCACAAATTGAACATAAAATGTTTTAAAGTTTAAGATTTTAATTGAAGTACTTAACAACTCTTTCTTTTGTTGTCTTCGAATAAAATGTATTTGTATTTTAAAGAAAAAAATGAATGAAGGCTTACAAGAAAAAAAAAAAGAAACTACAGTAATATTACACAAAATAAAAATATTTTACTATTGTATTTGATTTTGGAATTGTTGAACTCACACACGAAAAAGCTAGCCACATCTTTTTCCTTCTGTTAAAAATTACCTTTTTACTCTGAAGTAGTTATGTACAATTTGTTTACCACGTAGAGACCATGTACAGCATATCGAAATACAGTAAAGAACTGGCTCCACGAGAAAGATAACTGTCTTACTCTGTTGTCTACCAATTTTCTTTTTCATATAGATTCATTTAATGCAGACAATAACGTGTTTATAGCTATTAACTATGTATGTACGTCTTATTTTGTAATGTAATCTCCTCTCCTGACATTGTAAAAAAAAATGTTTTATGGTGTCGCCATGGCAAAGTTAATTACCTTAAGCTTTAATTGATTGTGTCAAGTTGGCCATGTATAGAATGTTTGAAAATGGTTGATTTTAAATATTTAGTGAAATACACTTTATTGTTAACTTTCATCATCATCATCATATCGTGCTGGCAGCACGGATATCCCTGACCCTCTCTCGCCACTCCTCCCTATCGTTCATCGCCCTAGGTAGGTCTTCAGGACAACAACCTGTATCCTCACATAGCTACTGAATGTACGTTCGTGCTGGTCGTCCTGCTTTTGCGCGGCCGTGTGTGGGGATCCATAAGAGTACATCTCTTATGAGTTCATCTCTGCTTCTCCCGCAATGTCCTGCATGTCTGGTTCGCCTAACTTGAATAGTTTTCGTGATAGGGGGCAGGTGGCCGTACAGTTGGTGTCTTGTGGGGTGTTGCTGCCAGGACTTGTTCAGGATTGCGCGCAGCATTCTTGTGTAATTGCCATCTAGTTTCTTCTCCAGCCGTTTTGTTAGCGTCCATGTAGTGCATCCATATAGCAGTATCGATGTGACCGCTGCCTGGAAGAAACTGCGTTTCATTTTATCGGTTAGGTCTGATTTCCATATAGTCGATAGCCTATTGATAGCTGTCCATGCTTTCGTTAACCTCGTTTCGATGTCCTTTTCGGTTGATTCGACGCTGCTTCCTAGGTACGTGAATTTGTCTACTAGTTTAAGAGGGGTTCCTTCTAGAGTGGAGATGTCCCCCGTTTGGTTATAGCACATATATTCCGTTTTGTGTGCATTAACATGGAGGCCTATGCTTGCTGCTGCTCGTTCCAGGCTATGCAGAAGTGTTTCGGCTTGGTCAGGTGTATTTGCCAGTATCGCTATGTCATCGGCGTAGTCAGCGTCGGTAATTGTTGTTGCGGGGTATCTTCTGCTTCTTTTCTTCGTCAGTTCGAAGCCATTCTCTTTGATTTTGTCAATCGATGTTCTAAGTACGTAGTCTAGACAAATGATAAAGAGATACGGAGCCAGCGTGTCCCCTTGTAGTACTCCTGCTACAATGTCGAAGTATTCTGTGTCTCCATCTGGTGATCGTACTTTTACTTTAGTGTTTCTATAGAGAATCGTTATTGCCGCTACGGTTTCTTTAGGTATGCCGTACGCTAGTAGGATTTGTTCCATCTTTCCTCTGTGAATGGAGTCGAAAGCCTTGGTAAAGTCGACAAATATTAATGTCGCTTGTAGGTTCTTTGCCCGTACACCTTCAAGGATTCTGCGGATGGTTAGTATTTGTGAGGTCGTAGATCTATTTCTTCGGAAGCCATTTTGGTTTTTTCTAAGTATGTTGTCGATTTTGGGTTCTATGCGGTTTCGTAGTAGGGCATTGTAGATTTTGGCAGCTATGGATGTAAGTGTTATGCCTCGGTAGTTTTTGGCTAATCCAAGGTCCCCCTTTTTAGGGAAGGGGAGTATGCATCCCTTCGTCCATCTATCTATCGGATTTTGATTGTATACTGCGTTGCAGTGTCGGAGCAGTATGTCGTCGAATTGTCTGGTCTTCCATACTTCCGGGGGAATTTCGTCCAGTCCTGCAGCTTTCCTAAAAATAATAAGTTTTATGCTTAATGTTTATAACATATTCAGCATGAGCTTCAGTTAAAACACTAAATCATCAAGGGAAGTCTACATGGGGTAGTGGCTAAAGTGCTTGACTTGTGATATAGTAGTAAGCGAGTTCGAATCCCAGCTGTGCAACAAAGTTCACTTTCGGACTAACACCCTTGGGATACGTATGAATCCTCTTATCTCCTCAGTTATGGGTTAAAAAGTGATATTACTGTTCTTCTATATAGATGGTCCTGGCATTAAATGCCCCTCGAGGGTTGATATGCCATTAAACAAAGAAACCGAATAAAAAAAAAACATCAGGCAGCCTAAATCTCACTGCATACGTTAAAACTGTACACTAGCCGAGTAGCAAAAAAAAAAAAAAAAAAAGTTTCAAGGACCATCTTGATTGTCTTAAAAAAATATGGAATTCTTCCCTCCGGAACTAAAGAAACGCTAAACCGTGCTGGGTATGAATCAACATCTCATCAGGCTGTTATATCTTTTTGACGGTGACGGTAACCATGCCTGTGACCGTGAGAAACGTCGCTGGCAGCAAGCACGTGCAACAAGCTTGTACTCATTTAACAGATAATAGAAATGTTTGACCAACGTGGGGATGACGCTGATCGTTATGGGTCAAGCTTCGTTTCCACCTGACAACGAACTTTAAATGTCATAAGAGGCTCTGTTCGTTTCGAAAGTCTCTCGTACACAATCATTTACTAAGCTTACCTTATTTTGTGAAACAAGACACACAGTGAGAACCGTGTTCACTAAAAATTATCTGCTACCAAAGGAGATTCCCCTTGGTGTAATGGTTATCGTCGTAGGAAATGGACACGGCGACACGAGTTCAAATCCTCGACGAAGCTGATTGCATTTCACATAGCACTAATACCCTTGGGAAAGGTATGAATCCAATTATTCTCCCTCCAGCTATGGGTAAAATAGTAGGACAGACTGGGTTCTTTATCCTTGGTGAGGCAATTCGTCTAGGAGAAGGAAAACTCTGATTTAAAACCTGTTAAACTTCGCTTAAAAAAAATTGACCTTGTGTCATATCCTGCTCGAGTGGAGGAGTTGATAAATAGGATCTGCTACCAAACTACTTTGACCATTATACCATGCGAGGGGCCGTACGTTCTTTTGTTCTGTATATTTACCCAATCCCTCTGATCAAGCAAGCGCGACGCAAGGTCAATTTTTAAGTGAAGTACATCGAATTCGGATTCAAAATTTCCCATCTCTTAAACCGCTTGTTGCACCAAGGCTAGATAACCTATACTATCCTACTATTTACCAATAGTTGAAGGTAGAAGATATGGATTCATACCGCTTTCAAGAACATTAGAGCAAAGTGAAACACAAACAACCGCATCTAAACTTTGAATTTGGTGTCCCCGAGTACTTTTCATGCAAGTACCTAAGCTTCAGTTTTCTCTTCCCGTCACAATCTCACTTCACAACGTCCTCTACCATTCTTGTTTTTAATATCCTCTGAAAATCTTTCAGCGAATTGGAAGCATCCTTTGCGTGAAGACTTCCAAATCAGATTCCGTTTTAGTTACAGACGTTTTGATAAATTTGACTCGATTTCCCAAGAAGCTCAACCACTAAGAAGGCAAAATTATTTGATGCTACAGAAAGGCAAAACAAATAAAGAATAAATGATAGATAGATAGATAGATAGATAGATAGATAGATAGATAGAACAGAACAGAATAGAATAGAATAGAATAGAATAGGATTTAATGTCCGGTCTTAGTGCAGCATAACTTGATTTGTTTTAGTGATTTTGACTGTTGTCGCATCAGCAGGGGTTATTGGTTGGTTGGTTGGTTAATTGGTAGGTTGGTTGCGTTTAATGGCATCTCAAATATTGTTGTTTATTTAATGATAAATCTTATTAAATAAAACACTCACATCCACACACAAATATATATGATTTGTAAACAATTTGGGTAACAATTTTTAGACGAGTCAGAGTTCATTTGTTTGCACATAGTTAAATGGTTTCAATTGCCATTTAATACTAATAATTATATTCAACAGTATTCATTTGTTTGTACATAGTTAAATCTTTCCAAGTATTTCTATGTAATACGAATTATTTAATTTAACATCAGTCATTTGTTAGTACTCAGTTAAATGGTTCAAGTATAGAAAATGATTTTTTTTTTAAATTATTTGACCGATAAATATAACCCTAACAGGTACTACCACTCCATGTCAGAGTGGACCTGGGAGTAATGGCAACTCCACATTCCCCAAAGTTCCAGTATTGGAGGCTTACCATCAGATGTTTTAGTGTCAAATCCAGGACACTCGTTGCTGGGGGAGGGGTCTTCCCTTCTACAGTGATATAGTCATCGTATTCTACAGCCCTAACCGACTGGACTATGAGCAAAGATGTGCAGGTGGGGTTAATCTTAAATGAACAAAGTAATGTTTTAAAAAGAAAATTACATCTTTTGGGGAATTCGACTGATGAAATGTCACCTTACTGGAATTTATAATTCGATGCTACCATCTTCTCATTAAAAAGCAAGCTTCTAAAAGTAGTCGAACAGTTCATATATCTGTCTAGCAATATCTCATCTAGAAAAACTAATATCAACATACACATTTAGTAAAGTATAAACTACTATTGGCTGGTTATCGACAATATAGAAATCTAATATCTCTGATAAAATATTATCGGGATTTTTGCAAACTATAGCTGCTGTCAGTACAACTGTATGATTGCACGACGATGGGAAATGTACACCGAGACTGTGTGCTGTTTTGAATAAATATTGAAAGCAACAAGCTAAAAACTGCAATTTTACGACCCCTATCCTTCCATCTCACAAACGATTCAAGAAAGACGTGGAAGACATACCGGGAACTGCTTGAGAAATAAGGACAAACTCATAAGCAGCGTTCTCATCAGTGTTAGCCGATCAGTAAAAACTTTCATTCATCAGCTCAATATGGACACTGGGTGCAGTCGAAAGGACTTGCTAAATGTAGGAAAGAATAATTTGACCGCAACAACTTTTGGGCCGAACATTTTGGCACTGAATATTTAAAAGAAAAAAAAATGTTTTTTTTATATATATATTTTGCTGCTAAACTCTTTTTTCTTTTTTTTTCTTTTTTTTTTTTTTTTTTTTCGTGAGAAAAAGTTCAGTTTTCTCGATTAGCTTTATCTATAAAATGTAGTAATTCTTATATCTACTTTAAATATTCGTTTTTTGCTTTAATAAGAAATATGAATTCTTATCTAGACCCAAACCCTTACTCAGTGGTTAGTGTTTAGTTCAAGTATTGGCAACTTTTTTCGATGCAGGTCGCATGAGATATGGTTCATCATCAGGCGAACAACACTACAAAAACAAAAAGAAATCAAGATAATTTTTTAATGAAGGTACCTCCAACCATTTTTACTACGGAAGACCATACATGAAAGCATCTACTTTAGAATTAGTGTAAAGTTTTTTGCTCGTTTGATTTTTAGTTTTTTATTGGGGGTGGAGTACTCTCTTCGGTAAAACGAATTTTTCTATGAATCAAAAATAAAAAAAAAACACCGCAGGCCGCATGTGGCCCACGACCGGTTTAGATTAACACTATGTCTTATGCAATAGGGAAAATAAAAATACCTTCTTGAAACCAGAGAATAACTGTTAACCTTTAGAACTTTACGGATGTAATGATGAAAGAGAAAAGAAAAAAAAATGTACTTGGGTAAAGTCGAGTAGGTGGAGAAAAGTATAAAAGCCGAATAGACAAGCTTCGCGCACTTTTTTGTTCAGTCTTTTTCTGGCTTTTCAGGTGAACGCATGCGAAAGTATGTACGAAAGTGGGTGCGAAGGAGTAGAACTCTGGAGATGATTTTCACATGCGATTAGCCGGATTTAACGGTAAGGAGGAATAAATGATAAAAAGTAGGCAAACGAATACTTTCTTCATCTCCAGATCAACAATTCTATCTGTGTGCCAAAATTGCGGCTTCCAAATTGCGGGCATCAAGGCGCCTAAGACAAAAAGAAAGCAGTGGATACCACAATATCCGATGTGAACAATGAGCCAAATTGTCTGGACAGGCAGCCTTATGACATTAATCATTTCTTGTAATAAACAGTGCGTATCAAAGAATTTGAGACAAGCTAACTCGCTATGTCAGAGAGACTAAGAATACGCTGACTATATTCCCTGCTGAGGGGTAAGACCTCCCTCAGTAAAAAAGGGGGTGACTTCAGTATGACACGTAACGGTGTCTGATTGCTATGCTCCAGTTCTGGAAATCTGGGGAGTACGGAGTATTCCTTTATTGTTATTACTCCCAAAATCTACTCTGACTCGGAGTGGCAGTACCTGTTTGGTTAATATAGATTCGTGTTCGCATTCGATTAAACCGTATGCAAAAAAAAACAACTCTTCAAAAACAATTACATAAAAATGTAAATGTAAAGTAGGCAATTCCCAAACCTTTAGGCATAAAACAACCCTAGACGAGTTGATATGCCGTTAAAATCAATCAATCAAAGAAAATCAAACCACTAAAAGCAAAATTACTTTCTGGAAAACTGATAATGTCAAGCTTGTTAGTGTCCCAACTTTAGTAATTTACGAAGTTTTTTTGCGTCGATGTTACACAAGGTCGAATGAATGGGGCACCCAATGAGACACGAACTCACTTGTATAGGTTTGCTAGTCTAGTTTGCTAACCCTTACACCACCAGAGGTGCCCTTAGTGTCTCATCTATAGGTCACAAAGATCTATTTAAAAAGTATTCGTATTCTATAGGAATACGTGATGTCATATAACTAGATTATTTGCATGAAGTATCGTTACTTGAAGCAATATTTGTTTACTAATTGTTATTATTTGTTATTTGAAACCATATAACCTTTCAAGCGAATGATTATTATTAAATCGAAATAGTTACTTGAAACTTTATATTTGAAACACTACAAGTACGTGAAAATTATTCATATTAGATAGAAATATGGCGTACAATGCACTCTTAAGAAACAATTACACGAAAAAATAATGGTCCGGGAGACCTGGGTTAAATTCCTGGTCGCGTCATACCAAAGACTTTAAAAATGGTACTTGATACCTCCTTGCTTAACACTCTGCAATATAAGGTACGAATCAAGGGTAAAGTGGAGCAATCCAGGGAAAGGAGTAGCGCCTTCCCTTACACCTCGGTGTAGTAGCTATTGAAAAGGGAGCCTTCTGGTTGCCCTCGACTACGGTCGCCAACTTTACTTACACGAAAAATGTACAATGTACACGAATCCGTAACTTCTTGGCTTAAAATAATCCAATTCCGGTTGACATGCCATTAAAAGCAATCAATGATAAACAATTAAAAATTACGATAAAAGAAAATACTAGCCAAAGTTAATGGTTAAGCGTGCTTCATCTAAAGATTAAAAATAAATCAACAAGGCTATTAATACAACTAAGTTTTTAAAAATTGATAAATTTTTTACCGAGAGAAATTGAGAATATAGTAAAGGATAGGTTCAAAAGGTTTCATTCGAGTTTCTGTACAAAAAATAAATGTACAATGAACGCGATTCCCAATCCTCTAGGCACGAAATAAACCTAGACGGGTTGACATGCCGTTAAAACCAATCACAGACTGGCTAACGGGATATCATAATATAAAAAGTGATAAAAGACTTACAAAAAACTTCTTTTTAAAAATGCCAAAATAGAAAATAAGATTAAAAGAGATGAACGGCACCTGACAGAGAATAATGATACAAATGTTTTGTCATTACAGTTTGTTCTGTCAACGTCGTAGAGATGCTTGAAACATTTAGACGACTGGAACGTTATTAAAGATGAACATTTCACCTGTTTTGCACTGGTTAACTTCTTGTTATCGAACGACTTCAAAAAACGACGATTGGTTTATGTTCTTCTTGAAATGACGATTAAGTTTCCCAAAGACATAAATAAGACATCTCTCTCAATCACTCCAAGATCGTTAAACAACATTTCTGTATGATCCCGTTGATCAAAGGGAAATTGTGACTAGCCAAATATAACGTAATCAACCAAACCTTGGGAGGCCTGATGAATTGAGTTTCAGTTAAGATAATGCTATCATCAAATATATTCAGAGAACAAAAGAGAAACTACAATAAGTTTAAGTTTATTCATCAATGTTTTGGCGTTGTGGGGGGCGTATTTTTCTCTGTGTTGATTTGATTTTTATTGTTTTTTGTTTTGTTTTATTTTTTGGTTTAAAAATTTTTTTTTGGTTTTATATTTGTTTGTTTTTTGTTTTTGTTTTTGTTTTGAGGGGAAGCTTTTTTGTTTTTTTGTTTTTGTTTTGTTTTTTGGTTTTTGGGTTTTGTTTTCTTCTTGTGCTTTTCAGGAAGTTGACTGAAGGTACATGATCAAGACGTTAAGTTGAGGCAAAGTCAGTGGGCAGCAATAAGTATGAACTAAAACTAATTCATACACTGTAGATCAAACTGTTGTCATTAGTAAAATAAAAAATAATAAGTGATTCATCATTTCATTTCTTTGTCTATTTTTACTTCAGAGATTTACTGGTTAGTTTGGTTCGGTTTGTTTAATGGCATATAAATCTTCATGGATTATTTAATGCCAAAGCCATCCTTTAAGAGAAAACAGCAGTGGTAATATTTTACTCATATGTGTGGGGGGGGCTCTGAGGGTTCATACTTTTCTCAAGCTCATTCAACCAAACATGAAAGTAATCGTGAGACTGGGTTTCAATCCCGTTTACTATGATGTTGCAGGGCGACTTGGGTGGTGTAATGTTTAGCCAGCTAGACTATCAACCTTCACGAGTGAGTTCGATTCTCATTGGATGTCCTATTTATGCAGCCTTGTGCCATCTAAGCAAAAAGCTTAATAAATTACCATAGTGACATACTTGACGATTCGTGGGCGCTTCGGATGGTGTAATGGTGAGCAAGCTAGACTAGCAAACCTTCACAAGTGCGTTCGATTCTCATTAGGTGGGCCGTTCGTGCGGCCTTGTGCTACACCTAAGCAAAAAGCTTAGTAAATTACATGTATGATGTTGCAGTACATCACGTTAACCACTACGCCATGGAGACTCCCTCTGTGATGTCCTGGTTTTGACAATAAACTGAATCTTGTAATAATCCAGTTCTGTTGCTCTCTGGAGTGTGCAGAACCCATTTGTCGCCATGACTAACAAGGTCTACTCTGACTTGTAATAGTGGTACCTATAATAATAATTTACAAAGCATTTTATTTAGATGTGGCACAACGACGAATGAATGGGACACCTAATGAGACTCGAACTCACCCGTGACGGTTTGCAAGTCTACTATGCAAATCACTTCACCACCCGAGACGCCTTTGTGGTACCTATTATAATAATAATAATAATAATAATCTATACACAATTATATGGTTTCAAGTAGCTATTCCTATTTAATAATAACCATTTATTTACACATTGTTATATGGCTTCAAGCATTTCTAAACCTTGCTGATAATTTTGAAATATATATATATATATATATATATATATATATATATATATATATGACTCATAGATGAGACCCTAGCAACCACTACCATTCCGAGTCACAGTGGACTTGAGAGTAATGGCAATAAACGGGTACTTCTCACTCCTAACAACTCCAGAAATGGAATGTTACCACTAAATCCAGTTTCGTTTCATACCCTGGACACTTTTTTGGGGGTGGGGAGTTTACCTCAATTCTAAGCTTCACTAACAGGACGATTAAAACAAAGTGAAGCCCAGTTGAGTAAACCATCCAACAACGTGTGTTCTAGATATAACACTAAACAATCTGACGGTGAGGCTCCAGTAATGCTGAAGCTTTGGGAAATACAGAGTACTTCTTCAATGCCATCGCACCCCGGTCAACTCAAGCCTGGAGTGGTAGCACATGATAGGGTCTTATCTATGGGTCAAATAGAACTGGTTTACATTTAAACTATGTACAAGAAAATGACTGATGTTAAATTGAATTGTTAAAAATAGAACTCTTTGACCAGTTAACTGTGTGTAAACAATTGACTGTCTAATTGAATTGTTAGTTAAGTGGTTTCAAGTATTGTAATTTATTGGTTGCACACAGGTAAATGGTTTCAAGTATTGATATTTAACATTGATAATTCTATTTGAATTGTACTACCACTCTGGGTCCAAGTGGACCTGGGAGAAATGGCAATGAAGGGGTGCTCCACCTTCCTCAAAGGGAAGCCTGCTAGATAGTCTTGTCTCGAGTAGCTTTCTAGTTCTTCAGAAATATTCTTTCTGAATTTTTTCTTTCATCTCCATTTGTTTGATGGAGTCAGCCTCCAAGATGTCCAAGTATTTGTAGGTTTCCTTTTCTCCGATCGTTCTAATCTTGTTTCGATTTGGTAGTTCCATTCCCTCAGTCAAATGTCGTTTGCCACTTTTCATTACTAGCATTGCACATTTTTCTATGCCAAATTCAATTCCTATGTCCTGACTGTACACTCTGCGTGTATTAAAGTTTCCAGTTCTTTTTCTTTTTTAGCAAATAGTTTGATGTCATCCATGTATTATTATTATTATTATTATTCCTTTGAGGGTTTTTCACACAAGCGGTAGCCGATGGTGTTCCACTGGAATTTGAGTGACAGCAAGTCTCTTCAAGTCTCCAGGACTCTTCTCAGTATTCTGACTGATCTTAATAATGCTGTCGTTTGGATGGTCTCCACTTATCCTCCTATTTCCAAATCCTCCAATCTATTATTATTATTATTATTTCGAGTTTTCCCACCAATTTTAACGAGTGTTTCACTGAAGTCCAGGTGACGGCATATTTCCCCAGCACTGTATGAATCCTCTCAATTTTCCAGCCGATATCATTATTTTCACTTAATGAGAGTTTTTCACGCCAGTTTTAACCGGTGCGATTTCACTGACGTCTCATTGACAGCTAGTCTAATCAAGTATCCAGAACTCTTTTCAGTATTCTTGCCGATTTTAACAGAGCTGTAGTTTGGATGGTTTCGATTCGTCCTCCGATTTCCAACTCCTCCACCCCCATTTCGAATACACCAATCACAATTTGTGTCACCGTTACTCTCACGTTCCAGAGCTTTTTTTTATTTCTCTGGCAAGATCAAAGTACGAGGTGCATACGATAAGCTTCCAGATTTTTTTCGTATGGGAATTTAAAATTGTCGTAGACTCTTGAAAATTCACTATGTTGTTGCTATACATCTTATGAGATGGCTGACCAATTTTTATGATTTCAGGTTCAAATGAACAGCTATATTAGGAATTGGAATACACCCTACTAAAGCCTGATTGTCACAGCTGGTGAATTTCAAAAATGCAATCTGACACTTTAGAAGAACGATATGCAATAAAATTCTGTTTTAGACTTGGAAACAATGCCACAGAAACGTATGGAAGGCTTCAGACTGCTTTTCGACCATCTTGCATGAATCGAGCATCAGTTTTTGAGTAGCATAAGAGATTCAAGGAAGGCAGTGAGTCTGTGAAGGATGATGAGAGGTGTGGGAGGAGTAAGGAAGTCAATACACTAGAGTTGATTAGCCAAAGGTTTAGGGTTAGGGTTACTATGTAGAGGTCTTAAGGGAGTTCAGGAAGAGATTCCTTGGGAAGAGGCCAGCACTCTTCAAATCGGGTCATTGGCATTTCCACCAGGACAATACACCAGTCCACAAATCCATCCTTGTCACAGACTATTTGACCGAGATGGGCATCAAGACACTTCGTCACCCTCCCTATAGTCAAGACCTTGCTCCCAGTGACTTTTGGTTATTCCCTAAGCTGTCGTTATGAGACAATTGAGGAGATGAAAGAGGCTGTGATGAAGGTCATTGACACCCTCACACAAGAGGACCTCCATAAAACCTTCCAGAAGTTGTTGGAACGGTACAACAAGTGCATTCCAGCCGGAGGAGATTACTTCGAAGGGGACTAGAGTTTCATGTGCGTACTATCGATAAAAATGCCCATACAAAAAAAGTCTGGAAACTTATCGTATGCACTTCGTACTTGTCTCTCTTTTTGCTTTCTTTGACTTTCACTCAGTGGTCCACTGGGACGGCAAAATCCACTATACAGCAGGTTCTCTTTTTTTTTTCTTTTTTTTTTTTTTAACAATCTTCTGACCGGCATTTGCTGATCTGTTTGCATCTCAAAACCACAGATAATTTTGTTTCATTCATTGAGCACATATCATTTGTACTATGGTCAAATTTTAATTTCTTGCACAATTTCCTGTGTATCACCTTGCCCACCCAATCGTGTCTAGTCTTATACTTGTTTTTCACTAGTTTGCAACATTCGTTTATTATGAGATTAATGGTTTCGTCTCTATCATCACATAACTAACACTTGCTATTCTGTTACGTATTATCTATTTTCACTTCAACATAATTGGTCCTTATGGCGTTCTTTTGTGCTGCTATTAGAAGGGATTTAGTTTTCTTCGTGAGATTTCCTTTCCGTAGCCATGTCTAGGTCTTTTCGTCTGAGATTTCGTCAGTTTGTCGTTTGAAATAGCCATACAGTTGATTTTCTTTCAATTTTTGCTTTTTTGTAATTGTTGTTCGTTTTTCTTTTTTTCTTTTTTTTTTTTTTTTTTTTGTTATCCGGGCTGTTACTGGCTGCTGTATATAGTATTCCTTTCATTATTTTACTCATTTGAGAGTTTTTCACACCAGCGTTAGCTGATGGTTTTCTATTGGAGTGTAAGTGACAGCAGGTTTCCTCAGGTCTCCAGGACTCTCCTTAGTATTCAGACCGATCTCAACAATACTGTAGTTTAAATGGTCCCTCCACGTTCTCTTATTTTCAAGTCCTCAAGTCCCTGTACTAATTTTTTGGTAACTGTACCGAGTACGCCAATTACAATTTTTATCACCGTCCCTTTCATGTTCCTTATCTGTGTGTGGGTATTTAAGATACAAGAGAGTGTGATAGACGCTATCAGCACAATCAAAACAGAAACAAACATAATTTTTGTTTCTCGTTAAAAGAAAACAAAATATCGTTTTGCCTTAAAGATAGATAAATTGACCAAGATAGGTAGGTTAGGTTAAACTATATTGTTAGATGGTAAATCAACTCTCGTGGATTATATAATGCCAAATCTTCTTTATATATATATATATATATATAGAATACTTAGTCCAGTTAAACCGGAGTTGGGAGTAATTCCATCAGGACAAGAAATTATTCGTGAATGAATATTTAAATCTTTCTGGTAAAGAGCTCAATGTACCAATTATACAGAGCAATACAGGATGGAAATAAATTTATAATCCTTTGTGATTGGTTTCGTTGTTTTTTCTTAAAGAAATATATATATATATATATATATATATATATATGATTTGTCAGTAAATACCTTTATTTTAAAATTAATTGTTAGACTGCGTGACAAAGGTTAGTGGAAAGAGAGGTAGGGAATTTTATATAAAGGAATAAAGTAAGTGTGATGTTCAGCAAAATAAGATAGATAGATAGATAGATAGATAGATAGATAGATATTCACGACATCAAAAGCCTTACCATTTATTCTAAGAATGAAATATTAAAAGAATAAGATTTTTTGAAAGAAATAACAGGAAGATGGAACAACCACCTTAATGATTGTGAAATGATTTCGATCTTTATTGAGTACCGTATACTTAAGACCTTGTGCCAGACTAAATTTCGGTTTGTGCCTGCTTACGTAAACATGCTGGGTACGTCGTGAGTTATGTCTTCGTACATTTAATGCTATGCTAAACTAAAATCTAGGTAAGCGGAAACATGAAAATTAGCTATATCATTCGAAGCTCAGTCACGCAGAGATAAAGAGAATATGACATGGAAAGAATAGCTCTAAGAGATTTTAAAAAGAGATCAGGGAAGGAACCCATGGCATAGTGGATAATGTGCCGGGCATCGACATCGTAGTAAGCGAGTTCGAACTCCAATCGCGTTATTAAGTTCACTTTCGGAGTTTTCGAACCTTGGAAAAGGTATAAATTTCCTTATCGTCCCCCTCGGCTATGAGTTCGAAAGTATCCCTACTGTCGTTCAACAAGGATGACTTTGGTATTAAATAACCCACGAAGTTTGATATGCCATTAAACAAAGAAAGATAAGCCGATATTTATCTATATTGGTGACTCCAGCATTGAATAACTCATGAAGGTTGACATGCCATTAAAACAAAAGAAACCAAACCCGAAAAAGAGATCAACAATAACTAGAGAGCAGTTAGATTTTTTTTAATGGAAGTCGACAGGATATATAGCCAGAAAAGATTATTACAGATGATGTGGAAGTTTAATAGAATGGTGCCCAATAAATAACAAATGTAAAACTGAGAGAAGATGGAATATGCACTAGTGGCAAAAAGCTAGTACAGTCATGGTCGTCGTGAAAATAATTAGGAAAGGTCTTTGCCCAGCAGCGGACTCAAAATGGCTAATCATAAGAAAAAACTGTACCAACTATTTACTCAAACATGCTATTTTTAGATTTTGTGATTGCAAACGTGTTAGTCTTTTGCTAATTGATGTTTGTATAGTGTGTTCCATACTAACAGTGACACATTTATTGTACTATTACGTTCACTTTCGGACAAATACCATTGGGAAAGGTATGAACCCCCTTATCCTCCCAGTTATGGGTTAAATAGTACCACTGCTGTTCTTCTAGGAGAATAGCTTTGGCATTAAATAACCTACAAAGAGTTGATATGCCATTAAACAAAGAAACCAATCATTTATTGTAGCATCCTACAAGTTGAAGTAAAGATTTCTTACTCTAATATAGGATACAATAATATTCAATTTTTTTAGATAATGCATTGTCAATTATTTTTAATTTTTTACTGGTTTCTTTTTATTTTATGTCAATTTTTATCACACCTTACAGATAAACAGCACGGATAAAAAAAATCCTTTAAAAAAGATTTTTAAAGCTAAAAGAATAAATACTCCTGAATCAAAATTTGAACCCGGATCATTTAACTTGGCAATTCTAACTTATCGATTTGGTTACAAAGGCCAATACTAAGGCCAACAACAATTTGAGATACATCGATAAAAAAATAAAGAAATAATTTTAAAAAATCTAAAGTAACTAAATAAACTTAGATATATAAATATCTACAAAAGACGCTCATAGTCTTGTTGAATCGACGTTAGATTCTTGTGGAAGAAAACTGATTTGCGAAGCCTGTGCCCATGGTAAAACTTAAGGTATATAATCATTTAATCTTTATAAATGAATGATAATTTCTGTCCGTGTTTCTGTACCCATCAAAACGGTCTCCATCATACTTACTCTGAAAAAGTACAATGTGTACAAACAAATGGAGTTTATCACAGTTATACAATATTTAATGTGTAAAATGATTTTTAAAAGTAGGTTTTAAAAGATAAATAAAACTTAGCTGTAAGTTAAATAGTACTACAAATGCCCTTCTACAAAGATGGCTTCAGCATTAAATTATCTGCAAAGGTTGAAATGCCATTAAATAAAGGAACTTGAACCGAATAAAGCTCTTGTGCTATTTATTCATAATTTTGTTTTATTTTCACACACACACACACACACACACACACACACATATATATATATATATATATATATATATATATATAAGTTTTGTGTATGACCTTAATGAGAAAAGTATTGAAAGATAAAGTAAACTTCTATAAGAAATTAAAAAAGAATTTTGGTGACAACTATAAAGAAAAAAAAACATGAACACACAAAGAAATGTTAACGATCTTCATTTTCATAACATTCAAGTTCTTTTGCGGTTATTTTCAGTTCTCTGCTCTTTTAACCTAATTTGGTCGTGGAGGTACAACTCATGTAGCGAATAACCTAGCAGAGCTCATCCCTCCGCAGGTCTGGTTTGAATACAGAATTTTCATTCTCTTTGACCTGTTGCCTTACTAAGATTACTCAGTCTATGCTATTATCTATCCATATATGGAGGGAAAAGAGTTAGACTCATGCCTTTCCTTACGGTATTTGCAGTATGTGAACTGCAAACAACCTCGTTCAGGACTTGAACTCGGTAGGTGAGTACACTTCTTGCCGTTACATTATGAACACCTCCAAGTATATAAAAATCGGAAACTGATTCAAAATCTTTTTTTCACCTTTTTTTTTCTTTCTTTTTTGCTTTGCTGCATGATTGAAAACTGAAATCTTATCTTGAAAATAAAATGTCACAGCGAAGTGTGGGTACTATGACTAGTGCTAAAATAAAATTATGATAGAATTTCCAAGACATAATTAAGAGTTGTCAGAATTTACCATATTGTAAAAGAAATTGCTGAGAAGACGATTTCGAGAGTGTGATTGATCTAAGATGGGTTGGGGCGTGAATTTTCATGCAGTTGAGACTTATTAATTTCTAATTCATAATAGACCATTTGTCGTCAAGAGATTATGTTTTCTTTTTAGTATTTCTATCTGAATATTTGAAAGTTCATCTGTATTTACAAGTGCGTCTCAAAATTTGCTTCTTTATTTATTTTGCGTTCATATTCAAATCACAGAATGATAATCCAAAACTATGCGAGCAAACTGTACCATAAAATTCGATTCATATGAAATATGAAATAATTGTAGAACCACCATCCCAAACTGCTATTTATGGTGCCTTTTCTATCATAACATTTGGTTTTATTGTATTAAAACCACTCGATTTTATGCATCAACTAAGACACTTGCGGTCAAATGAACATGGATTTTTTTTCTAAACGATTAAAGAAGATAAACCATAAAAAACTTAAATTGATCGACTGGAACAACAGATTTGTTTTTTTCTTCTTCATGAAAATATAACTTATAACAAAGGATAAAATCTAGTTGTTAAAAATAACTTTTTGTTTGTTGTCGTAGAGGAAAACAAAAACGATATTGGGTTTGAAAAAAGAAAAGAGACATTTAAAAAAAAACAGGCTGAAAGAATTGGAACTGAAAAGGAAAACGAAATGAAGTTGACAAAAAAAAATGGCGGATAAGGTGAGTGAGAATACAGCAAAAAGCGGCGGTAAAATTATTTATTGGTTATAGCTCACCGCTGAACACAACACACGAGTACACAACAATTCAATTAAAGATATGAACTTCTTGAATGCAAGATGGTTAGCTGGTTATGTTTTATGGCATATCAACCCAGAGAGGTTATTTAATCCTGTTTATACATATATATTAGATTTGTAAACGAATTATTTGTAGATGATATAGTAAAATGAGCCACAGTTCATTTTTTTAAACATTTAAATGCTTGAAAGTATTGTCATTTAATACTAATAATTCAATTTAGCATCCCTCATTTGTATACAGTTAAATGATTTCAAGTATAGAAAATTATTAAATATTTATATATGGGACCCTAACAGGTCCTACCACTCCGAGTCAGAGCAGACTTGAGGGCAATGGTAATAAAGGAGTATTCCAAATTTGCCAAAGAACCAGGACTGGGCCTCACCATTAGATAATTTAGTGTTATGTCTCGGACACTTGTTAGGGAAGTCTTATCTCCCCCTGCAAAGGTGCAGTCAGCGTATTCTACAACCCCACCTAACAAAGCTATAGACTGCTAATTTTTTGCTGTTTTTTTGGTGGGGTGGGGTTGCACACAGTTATATGATATCAAGTATTCCTATCTAATATAAATGATTATATGGTTCCAAGAATTTTTTTCAATTTAATAATAATTATTTGTTTGCACACAGTTTATGGTTTCAAGTAACTAATTATAATCCTTGGTAAAACAAAATTAGAGCTTCATGTAACAATGCTTCATACAAATTATTTACAGTTATATAGCATCAAATATTCTTTTGCTTTCTTTGGTTTGGTTTAATGTCATATCAACTTTCGTGGATTATTCAATGCCTAGAAGAACAGCGGTGATACTATTTAATCCATACTGGAGGCATAAGGAGGCTCAATACCGTTCCTAAAGATATCAATCTGAAAGAAAACTTTTTGGCATGGGTAGAGTTCGAACTCGTTTACTTCGAGACAGCATACTTACCTGGAATTTCAGCCAGGCTATTTGGCATTCTTGCTGGATAGAGTATCAAGTTAATGATGGATTCGAGACCGAATGACCTCCAGCTTCAGCCGGGCCACCATCGGCTGGGTGAAGAATCAATGACAAGAATAGCATTAGACCTTCGGGTTTGGTTGAACCTATTAACAGCGAGTTTACCTGTCATACGTGCCGCGTGACCTGGTGAAGGCTTGCTTAGTTCGGATTGCATCCACCGATCTGATGTCCAGCATTTGTCCAGCAGGACATGAGTTTTGGCTCGTGTCTATCCTACTCCTAAATCTCCCTCTATAAAAAAGACTTTGTGTCAAATCCTCCATGGTGGGAGGCACGGATAAATCTCGTTTATTTCAAATACGAATAATCTTTAAACAGATCTATTTGACCCATTGAAGTGATCTAAATAGGTTCAACCACTCCGGTTAGACTGGACCTGGGAGTAATGACAATGAAAGGGTACTCTCCACTTCCCAAATCTCTGGAAGACACCTGAAAAAGGTCGGAGGAAATGCTGTGAGTATTGCAACCAATAAAAGACAAACGGTCCGAATCTTGTCAATGATGTAAATGTTAAACACCCTCATCTCGGAAATTTAGACAGATACAAATCAAGATATCTTTCTAAACAATTATATTGGCTTAATGAGTAGAATATTCGCCAATGGTTCGGGAGACCAGGGTTCAATCTCAGGTCAAGTCATACCAAAGACTCAAAAAATTGTACTTGATGCCGCCTTGTTTAACGCTCAGCATTATAAGGTAAGGATCAAGGGTTAAGTGGAGCAATCCAGGGAATGGAGTGGCGCTCTTCCCTACACCTCAGTGTTGTAGCTATTGAAAAGGTCGCCTTCTGGTCACCCTCAACTACGGTTGCCAACTTTACTTACTTTTATATTTACACACACACACACACACATACACATATGATCATTATCCTCATCATTAAGTCTTCTAGACATCACACAGTCCCTTGCTCTCTCTCTCACTATCCGTCCCTATCGGTAATCGCTCTCGTTAGTTCTTTTAGACTGCATCCAGTGTCTACATAGAGCTGATTTCTACCCATATTTACCAACCCCTCTGCTTGGGCACGATATGACACAAGGTCAATTTTTAAGCGGAGTTTAACAGGTTTGAAGTCAGAGTTTACCTTCTCCTAGACTAGTTGCCTCACCAAGGCTGAAGAACCTAGTCTGTCCTACTATTTACCCATAGCTGGAGGAAAAATAATTGGATTCATACCTTTCCCAAAGGTATTAGTGCTATGTGAAATGTAATCAGTCTCGTCCAGGATCTGAACTCGTGTCGCCATGTCCATTTCCATTACACCACGAGCACCTCCACAAAAAAGAGCTGATGTATGTAAGTTCTTGCTGATTGGTCAAAACTGGTGAATCTGTGGGTAGGATTCCATACAGGAACATCGTTTATGATTACATCCTCACTTCTCCAGCAGTGCTCTGCATATCTTGATCATCCGACTTAGATGGTTTAAAAGGTGGGAGGTAAGTGGACGTACGGCTGCTTTTTGGGGAAATGTTGCTTCCACGATTTATTCAAAACAGCACGTAACATCTTTGCGTAGTTCCCGCCAAGCTTTTTCTGCAAGTTTCGTTATGCATCCATACAATAGTATTGACACGGCCACACCTTGAAAAAAAAATGACATTTTATTTTATTAGAGATCAGACTTTTATTTTATTAGAGATATCGATAACCTTTCAAAAGTAGTCCACACCTTCGCTAGATATACGTTGACATCCCTTTTAGTCGATGAGATACTGGTGCCGAGGTATATTAACTGATCTACTAATTGCAGAGGCTCACCACTTGTTTAAAACACATTTTATTTCTGTTCTCATTGAAGCAATGCTTTTTACTGTTTGTGCATGGCTATGTAGTTGGTATTCGGCATAGGAAAGTGTATTTGTGACAAGCGCTAGATCATCTGTGCGGTCTGAATTTTTCATAGTTCTGCTGAATAACGTCTGCTGCTTGCCTTTTTTTAAGCGGGAAACAATTTTCTTTAATGAAATCTATTGTCGTTCAAAGGACGTAGTCAAGGCAGATTATTAACAAATACGGCGCTAATGTACCGCCTTGCATTGTCGAAAAAGTCATTGTCACCATCAGTTTCGTTTCGTTTGGTTTTATGGCACATCAACCATTGTATGGTATTAATGTCAAATCCATTTTTATACATATAAACAGTTCTATTTCAAGCAATTTAGTTTAGTATAAATACACCATTTAGTTCTATTTGACCCATAGAGAAGACCCTATCAGGTGCTCTGCAGAGATGCAGTCGGTGTATTCTACAATCACAGCCGACTGGGCAAGTCACCATCAGGTGAGTGAACCATTGCTTTCATGTTTTGGTAAAGCATCATTATAGCTCTGACAGTTCCTTTTTGGAAGACCATATGCTTGGAGTATTTACTCTATTTGTTCTTTGGGTATGGAATCAAATGGCTTGGGAAAATTTTATGGACAGTAGCGTCGCGTCGAGATTCTTTGCATGAACTCGTTCGATTATTCGACGGATATTCATAATCTGGGATGTTGTGGATCGATTTCTCATTGAGCCATTCGGATTTTTCCTATGAATTTTCTCGATTTCAGGTCGGATACGATTGAAAAGAAGGGCATGATAAACCTTAGCAGCTATAACAGTAAAAGTTGTACCTCTGTAGTTGTAAGTTTTATATATACATACATATATATATATATATATATATATATATATATATGCTTTATCATTGATATTGAACACTATTTAACAATACTGCAACATTTCGTCCTCGATTAACTCACCAAGTGAGCTAATAAGAATTATAAACTTCTTATATATATATATATATATATATATATATATATATATATATATATATATATAAGAAGTTTATAATTCTTATATATATATATCAGGATAGAGCAGTTCTTCCCCATCCTCTTTGCATTTCAGTTGGCCACACCCCTGTCTTGAACTCCTCAAATACCAGTTCTGGGGTAATAAATTCTCTGGTGAGAAGTAAACAAAACTAAAGATCCCTTTTTAGAATAATTTTAAGATATTTTTATCGATTTTGAAATATTTTACGCATTTTAGATATGAACACGCTTTTAATTCCAATTCTGCACATCCCACAAAATATTTACACACACACACACACACACACACACACACACACACACACACATATATATATATATATATATATATATATATATATTCCACATTAAAATCAGTCTTACACATACTACTTTATAATCATAAATCAAAGGATTGTCGCGAGGTTTCAGTCTTTGTATTTTTCTACTTAAATATTAATGTCTACGTTTATCAGTATGTATTTGTCATGTGTGTTTATACTTAAATGTCTCCGAAACCATCTCATACGTTTGTTTGATAACTAAAAACACTTCAGGTAAATACGGTTGATAAAAGATATGAAATAATTGTACCACTGCTCTCGCGAACAGCAATTTTCTGATGCGTCACCGATTCCACTTTTTTATTTTTCTGTTTTGAAACTTCTTGATTTTATGCGCCCACTGAGTCGTTTGCGGCCGAATAAATACTGGGAAAAGTACAGATTAAAATTCAGCTTTTATGAAAGTTAGTCAAAGTCTGTGAGTCGAGCCATATGATATTATTTTGTACATAAAGGCTGAATGTATCATTTGATATATTATTATATATCGTTTTACTTTTTATTCTATTTTGTATATTATATATAATATTATTTTCATTTTTTTGAAGCGAAGGAATACGAAGAGTAACCTGTGGCACAATGCATGTTCTTAAAACTGTAAATATGCGCAGGTGAACTACTTTTTAAATGTTTACAAATAATGCCCAGCTTCATTCCGAGTCATCTGAATTTATTTGAACGTTGCTAAATTATTTGACAATGTTTAATTGTTACATAATTCTTTTCTTATGGTTTAAACAGTAAGATTTACTAAGGAATTTTGATGCTAACAAGAACATTTCCATTATTTGTGGAACTCTAAAGATACCCTGTGCTTGTGATTCTTGCCATTTGTCTTAGACTTTGATATTTGTTTCGTTAGCAAATAGAAAAAAATATGATTAAACAGGTAGTTTAACAAACCATAGATAATGAGTCCAATTCTTACTCCAAACATCTGGCTTTCAACCACAACTAAGTTATACTAGTAAATAACTGTATAGATAAACTTGACTCTAACTAAAAGTGGGGTTTTTCATATAGTCTGGATTTAATAACTTCATATCATGCAACAGATTTCTTTAGGGACAATTTTCCCTTTCTTGTGCTCCCAAATCAATGTGCCTGTAGTAACACAACAAAGAGAAAGTGTAATGATATTATTGTTTGACATGATAAAGGAATAAAGAGACCATAACACATTTATTTAGAAAAATATATGTATTTCTTTATTACTCGAAGGGTCGAAATTGGCAACAAGTGTGAGAGAGAGACAGAAACGAAGGACTCAGACACAGACTGACGGAGGACTGCTATTTGACTATATTCAGAACCTCACTTTGCGTGTGTGGCGCCTAGGACGGCCTCTACTCTGACTTGACTGTCCTTCTGACAGCGACTCTGACTGACGACTGACTGCGACTGACCGTTCTGTCTATGGCTACCTGTGTAATTTCCTAACGCCTAGCGTTCCTTCCGGATCTCAACCCACTTGATCCGCTTCCGCTGTTCTCTTTTTTACACAGCTGCAATATCCTGTTTAGGGATCCCTGCTGGATGACTGTGTCAAAGGTCAATATGCAACAATATGAGATGGTGGCAATTGAGAGGTGACCAGGTCTATTTCGAGGACGGGGGTGAACCTAGTGAACTCGGTCAAGCAAAACTTATTGTTGATGAGTCTCGAGCGATTCCGACAAAACAAAAAGTTCACGTTTACCAAAATAAGTTGCCACTCAATCGTTCCGAGCAAGCATTCTCCAGACAGACTTCAGGCAAGTCATTCTGCTGTTCATTCAAATAATAATAACTGATGAGATGCCTGTGGTGTAATGGTTAACGTCGTAGGAAATGGACACGGCGACACGAGTTCAAATCCCGGACGAGACTGATTGCATTTCACATAGCACTAATACCCTTGGGAAATGTATGAATCCAATTATTCTCCCTCCAGCTATGGGTAAATAGTAGGGCAGACTGGTTCCTTCAGCCCTGGTGAGGCAACTAGTCTACGAGAAGAAAACTCTGAATTCAAACCTGTTAAACTCCGCTTAAAAATTGACCTTGAGTCATGTCCTGCCCGAGTGGAGGGGTTGGTAAATAGGATAACTGATGAATAAACACTGAATTTTGCAATTTTTTATTTTAAATTTGTTTGGCCATTTAATATGTTTATTGTGCATGAAAATCAAGATTAAATGGGTTATTAATTATCAGGAATCAAAACAAATGTTACTGAAAGAATGGCGCTAATTAATGTATCATGTAAATACACTACTAATGATTTCCCTATAGAATTGCATTAAAGATTATTGTTCTATAGAAATGCAATAAAAAAGAAGAAAGTGTTATCAGTGGTCATGAATTAAGGTTGATTGGTTCATTTTAAGGTTGATTTTTACATTGATTTTCCATAGAATTTAGTCGTTAAAGTTTGTGTTCAATAAATTAGTTATACTTCTCCAATACACGAAATATTTTAACAATTTCTTATATAATTCCTAATAATATTTATAACAAAAATGCAATAGGATTTTTTAAACATCGAATGGCTATGGAGTTCCACCAGAGTTAATAGGAATCAAAGGGGTCCATAGGAGAAAAAAGGTTGAGAACCACGGCTTTAAACATACAAATAGATGATTATTTATTTGTTAGCAATAACATTTCTCCAGTTTACACAAACTTTATGAATTATTTTTTAAAAATTAATTTACTGGTAAAATGAGAGCAAAAATATAAAATCTCGACTATAATTCAGTGTTTTTTAACTGGAGTTCATTTGGTCGCTGGAGTTTCATAAAAGATCTTTCGAGATCCAAACAAGCAATTGTAAACTGGGAATCTATGATAGTATTTAAGTAATCGATAAAAGTATTTTGTTTTAGACGTATTTATTGAAAGAAAAAAACTTTCTTCCTGCTTTTCTTCCATCTTAGGTTCTTGAATTTGGTTTCGGCTGTATCCTTAACTTACGATTGCAAGCTTGTAAACGACTAGAGAGATGATCTTTGATTATCATTGAAAACGTTGAAACTGAATATTGCAAAACTAGCAGAGTAGTATTAACCACAAGGCTAGTATTGAATAAAGTAGTAATTTAATTAGGTTTGTTGCTTAGATGTGGCACAAGGCCGAACAAATAGGGCTCCCAATGAGAATCGAACTCACTCAGGTAGGTCTGCTCGTTTAGCTTGCTAACCATTATACCATCCAAGGCGCCCGTATTAAATAAAGTAGCACTAAAGAATTATATATATATATATATATATATATATATATATATATATATATATATATATATATATATATATATATATATATATATATATATATATATATATATATATATATATATATATATATATATATATATATATATATATATATATATATATATATATATATATATATATATATATATATATATATATATATATATATATATATATATATATATATATATATATATATATATATATATATATATATATATATATATATATATATATATGCCTAGCGGTTAGAGTGTTCGCCAATGGCCCGGGAGACCTGGGTTCAATCCCAGGTCGAGTCATACCAAAGACTCAAAAAATGGTACTTAATGCCTCCTTGCTTATCACTCAGCATTATAAGGTGCGGATCAAGGGTAAAGTAGAGCCATCCAGGGAAGGAGTAGCGCCCTCCCCTACATCTTGGTGTAGTAGCTATCGAAAAGGGAGCCTTCGGGTTACCCTCGACTATGGTCGCCAACTTTACTTACTTATATATATATATATATATATATATATATATATATATATATATATATGATTATGATTATATATATATATATATATATATATATATATATATATAGGTGACACCAAAAAAACAGAACCCATGTATTTTTGACTGAAATTCATAAATTTAATTCTAGCCTTTTCTTTTTTCAGGATATGAAGTAGATTCTGTGCAAAGCATACAAGACTACTGAAACTTTTGGACATAATTATACATAGAGAGAAGTCTCAGTCAAAATTAGAATTATTTTGTTTTATTTTTTAGAAGTATTAAAAAAAGTTTATGGGTTCTGTTTTTTGAGGGGGTTACTATATATATATATATATATATATATATATATATATATATATATATATATATATATATATCCTTGTATATTTATGATTTATTGGACGAATGAACATTGATTTTTCATAGAATTTACTTAGTTGTTAAAGTTTTTTGTTCAATACATTAGTTATTCTTCTACAATATACAATGTTTTCAAAAAAATTATGCAATTCCTGATAATAATTAATTTAAAAATACAAAAGGATTTTTTAAAATATCGAATGGCAATGTGTGTCTAACTGAGTAAAATAGAAACCAAAGGGTTTCAGTGGTTTAAAAAAAAGGAAAAGGTTGACAACCACTAATCTTAAAGAAGAATTGAAAATCGATTGGCGGTCTCAGGTTGATTGAGAACCAAATATTTTTCACAAAGCCAATACTAAACGCGTCACCTTTATCCCCAATCTGTTTAATGTATTTTTGTATTTGTTATTATGTAGTGTTTTTAAACAAAAATGTGATCCAGATGTCGAGAGAAATAGCAGATGGCTACAGAGATTTGAAAAATACGTTTTTTTGTCTGTTTCTTGGGGGGGGGTCTTTTTTTTTTCATCTTTATTTTATTTTGCTGACGCCTCTCGCATTTATTTAGATATTCATGGAAGACAAAACAACTTCTGTCCCTCGAGAAACATCTTTGAAAGGTCAAGTCCTATGAATGCTAGCACGAAAAATCTTTTTGAGCATAACTTATCACCTTGGGGTTTCGAGTTTTAAGCTCAAGGCTAAGAAATTCATGGATCTACCAAGAATAGAATTACCAAAAGTTATACGTCACTTGAATTCTATATATGTACATATCTTTTTCTTAGACTGTTCCTGATCAATCTCTCTTAGTCCCTCTCTCTCTCTCTCTCTCTCTCTCTATATATATATATATATATATATATATATATATATATATATATATGCGTCAATCGCGTTCAATTCCGCTATCTTTATCTTAGATTGTTCCTTATTTATCAATCGCACTCTTTCTCTCCCTCTCCTTCTCTCTCCCTCTCTCTCTCTCTCTCTCTCTCTCTCTGGCCCTCTCTCTCTCTCTCTCTCTATATATATATATATATATATATATATATATATATATGCGTCAATCCCGTTCTATTCCTCTATCTTTATCTCAGATTGTTCCTTATTTATCAATCGCACACACACACACACTCTCTCTCTCTCTCTCTCTCTCTCTCTCTCTCTCTCTCTCTCTCTCTCTCTCTTCTCATTTATTGTAGACTCTTCATTACTTGAGCCATGAATTGAACTAACAACCTCTTGGGAGAGTAGCGATGTTTCACGAACACTTCTATCCTCTAGGTATGTCCTGCGGGACAGTGTGCTAATAGATTAATTAGTTAAATTGGCAAATACTCATTCCGATCTGTGTCCATATCGATATATTATTTTCTGATCATGTTTATCATTTACCATTTAAATTAACATCTTCTTTACTGCTTACATAAATCAATCGCTAGATTAAACAAGTCCGCACAATTTCGTTTTATCTCTGTTTCTATTTATCCATTATATCTATCGATTATTCTCAATATTTGCTAGTGGATTCATTTCTCTCGCCTTGTTATTTTCTTAGAACTCTCTGACTGAAGGGTAAGAGACACCAACTCGAAACAGGAGGGTCCTGAGTTTGATACTAAACTACGTTGATGGTAAGTATCCAATTCTAGATATCTCGCGAGAGTCATATAACCGTGGATTATTTGTGTTAAGAATAGTAAATAGAAGCTATAATTGCTTACTAATGTTTATTATAAGTTACTTGAAACCATTCATATTATTTGTATTAGATTGGAATACTTTATGCCTTATAACTGTAAATTATTTGTATTAAGAATAGTTACTTGAAACTATAATTGTTTGATAAGAATTATTATTATTAGTTATTCAAACCAAATTACTGTAATGACAATTATTAAATGAAATTAATTACTTGAAATTATTATGATTAAATAGGACTACTTGAAACCATACATCTATGAATATGTCCTATCATATAACTATGTACAATTTTTTTTTAAAATAAGAATATTTCATATCACATAACTGTGTAGAAATAATTTGTATTAGATAGGAATACTTGATATCATATAACTGTGTACAAATTATTTGTATTAGATAGGAATACTTGATATCATATAACTGTGTGCAAATTATTTGTAATAGATAGGAATACTTGATATCATATATGTGCAAATTATTTGTATTAGATAGGAATACTTGATATCATATGTGTGCAAATTATTTGTAATAGATAGGAATACTTGATATCATATGTGTGCAAATTATTTGTAATAGATAGGAATACTTGATATCATATGTGTGCAAATTATTTGTAATTGATAGGAATACTTGATATCACATGTGTGCAAATTATTTGTAATAGATAGGAATACTTGATATCATATGTGTGCAAATTATTTGTATTGGATGGGAATACTTGATATCATATGTGTGCAAATTATTTGTAATAGATAGGAATACTTGATATCACATGTGTGCAAATTATTTGTAATAGATAGGAATACTTGATATCATATGCGTGCAAATTATTTGTATTGGATGGGAATACTTGATATCATATAACTGTGTGCAAATTATTTGGTTTAAAAAGGAATACTTGATATCATATTACTGTGTGCAAAAATCTCTTTAAAAACATCTCAAATATCCCAACGAATCAAAACTTGAATGTAAATGACTTTTTGCCATGAAAAATATCTTCTTCTGTAATATCTGTATAATTCCTAGCAAAATTTAGAAGTAATTCCTACGATATGGAGGGGTAGAATTCTATGACATCAAATTGGATGAATGTTGTACTTTTCTAATCTCTTATATTTCTGAATCAATTAATTGTATCTAATGAATTTTTCCATTAATTACATCTAGAATTTACTAATACTTTAGTGGTAATTTTTTTTATCCGTTGTTTGGAATGGAGACACAGACTACTTCGACATTGTAGCAGGCATACTGCAAGGAGACGCATTAGCCTTGTACCTCTTTATCATCTGTCTAAACTACGTACTTCGAACATTTATCGATAAAATCAAAGAAAACAGTTTCAAGCTAACAAAGGAAAGAAGCAGAAGGTACCCCGCAAAACCAGTTACCGACGCCGACAACGCCGATGACATACCGCTTCTGGCAAATGCACCCGCCCATGCAGAAACCCTGCTACATAGTCTGGAACGAGCAGCAGCTGGCTAGGCTTACATGTCAATGCACATAAGACGGAATATATGTGCTTTAGTCAAACAGGCGACATCGCCACACTAAACGGTAGCTCTCTGAAACTATTTCACAAGTTCACCTACCTAGGAAGCAGTGTCTCATCAACCGAGACATATATCAACACGCGACTAGCAAAGGCATGGACAGCAACGATAGGCTATCGGTCATATGGAAGTCAGACCTAACCGTTAAAATGAAACGCAGTTTCTACCAAGCAGCGGTCGTGTCGATACTGTTATATGGATGCACTACATGGACGCTAACAAAACGGATGGAGAAAAAACTTGACGGTAACTACACAAGAATGCTGCGAGCAATATTGAACAAGTCCTGGAGGCAACAACCCACAAAGCAGCAGCTGTACGGTCACCTACCACCCATCACGAAAACTATCAAAATTAGACGAACCAGACATGCGGGACACTGCTTGAGAAATAGGGACGAGCTCATAAGTGATGTATTCCTGTGGACCCCATCACATGGACAAGCAAAGACAGGACGACCAGCTCGAACCTACATACAGCAGCTCTGTGCCGATACGGGATGTAGCCCTGAAGATCTGCCGGAAGCAATGGACAATAGAGAGAGGTGGCGAGAGAAGGTCAGGGATATCCGCGCTGATGGCGAGACATGATGATGATTTTTAGGAAACTAAACCTAATTTAGTCTTAGAAGGGTTAATTAATCTAGCCTGCTTATAGTTATTAAAATTTTGTTTGTGGTCCTTAAAGAGAATATAAGGTATTTTTTATTTAATTTATCTAATTTAGCTTTAATGTTAAACTTGACAGCAAATCTGCCTGTGTTGTTATTTATTTGATTAAGGCTTTCACAGCGATCAATTCAATAGTTATCAGTGATCTTGTTATATAAAATCTTATAATATACCGATGGGTTAATATTATAAATATTACGTGACTTACCAGCCTTATTCCAAATCATATATGATTTTTTTCTGTTCATTGATATCTTTCTTTATCTTTCATTGGAAGTCATTGTTTAGATTTTTGAGATCTATCTTTTCAGTTAGTTTTAATAAATCCTGTTTAAATGGGTTCCGCATTTTGTTTCCCAATAGAGTATTTTGAGACTTCAATTTTATAGAGCTATTAAAACCCTTCTTGATGTAATCCCGAGTTTAAGGAAAATGTTTTCCGTCGCATCCTTTTTATGAAATCAATTATTCTATTTGTTAACGATAAAATAAGTTGATGTTTCGACGGTAAAGGTATGTTTTTAAGCGAATGGTCAGGTGTAAACCTCTCCATCGTAATTATCAATCTGTTCTTCGGTTTTCTTGAGAGGAAAAATTCCAAAGAATGTTCAACTTAATTTTAAAAAAAAGCCACAATATTATTCATATAAATTAAATCCAAAATTAGACTTATATGGAACCATTCATAAAAGAAATATATAAGATTTAATTTAGATAACACATTCAGACATTTTAACCAGAACTACCAAGTATCTACCAATAGTAAACTCGAACCACTCTTGATCATTGATAAAATAAAAATAATACATATCTACCTATCTCCATATCAACTGGAACTACACTATATCCTTGATAAAATAAAAAAACTACAACATATCTACTTGTATCAAAGTCAGTTCGAACCACTCTAGATCATAAATTAAATAAATACCTAACGCGGTCAATTTAAGAATTAATAGGTTATCATCTGGAAAGAAAAATTTTGATAAAAATAAAAGAACTCATAATGAAGCCCTGTATAATATTGGATTCCAGCAAAAATTTGAATACTTTGACAAAAAGAAAACTAATAAAACCGAACGGGATAACATTATGAATTATAACAATAATTCTAGAAATAATAACTATATAAAGGGAGATATTAACAACAATGATAAACATAATTTATAAAATAATGGTAAGAATTGTAAAAGAAAGATAATATTGTTTGACCTTCTTTTCTACAAACTTTCCACTACTGATATTGGAAAATATTTCTTTAATTTTATTGATAAGCATTTCAATAAGGAAAACCCTTTAAGCAAAATTTTCAATAGAAATACCATAAAAAATAATTACTAACAATATTTCCAAAATTATATATAACCATAATAGGAAAATGATTGACAGATCGATTCTGAGTGATAAGGAAACATATAAGTCACCTTGTAATTGTAGAGTTAAAGATAAATGCCCTATGGATGGAAATTGTAACTCGGAAAATGTAGTTTGCCAAGCTTACATTTTCTTTAAGAAAGGAAATTTTAAAGATAATTTATACATTGGAATTTCATCGTTTAACTGGAAGTTTAGGTAGTATAACTATAAACAATCTTTTACTGACCTTTTACTTAAGAATCAAATGCCTTTATCTAAATATTATTGGGATCTGAAAGATGTGAATTATCTCCACAAATAAAATGGAAAGTTATTAAGAATTTCTCGACGACAAATAGTTTAAATGGGAGATGCAATTTATGCCTAGAGGAAATAATTTGCATTTAAAGATACTAAAAGATACTAAAAATTTATTAAATAAAAAAAATCCATAAGTATTCAAATGTAGACACAAAATTAAATCTATATTTAAATTATACGTTGATGATAATTTATGAATTTCACTATATTTACCTTAATGTATAAATTGGATGTATTGTAGTTATAATACGTAATTTCAATATGGAGGAGATGTAATTTATGCAGAGATCATAATAAGATTATTAGAAGGTGCCCGTGGTGTAATGGTTACCGTCCTACGAAGTGGACACGGCGACACGTGTTCAAATCCTGGCCGAGACTGGATCCTCTTGGTGTAATGGTTAAATTGCATTTCACATAGCACTAATACCCTTGGGAAAGGTATGAATCCAATTATTCTCCCTCCAGCTATGGGTAAATAGTAGGACAGACTAGGTTCTTCAGCCTTGGTGAGGCAACTAGTCTAGAAGGAAAACTCTGAATTCAAACCTGTTAAACTTCGCTTAAAAATTGACCTTGTGTCACATCCTGCCCGAGCGGAGGGGTTGGGTAAATATGATAATAAGATTATATGTTATATATAAATGTTATATATATATATGTTATTACTAATTTAAAATCTATCTAAAGATTACATATAACATTATACACTTGAATTATAAGACTGAAGAAATTGGATTAGTTTATTTCTTAGTGAATTAACTACCTTGGTCTGGTATTTAAATGATTTAATGGAACTGATTACATTCAGTAAAGTAAATATGTAATTGATAATACATAAAATTAAATTAACCACAGATAAAAGGGAGCTAGCTTAATAATGATCCGATTGAAATGTAAACAAAGAAAATTCACTGCATTTAGAACAAAAATTTAAACTAATCATAGTCCTAAGATTTTAATTTTATTTGACTAATTGGTTATGATATTAACTGATTAATTAATTCGAAGGTGAATGAATTTAACAATCTTTCTTAAAATAGCTAAGGGGGTGGATCCTCTTGGTGTAATGGTTAAAGCGATGGACAGTGGAATCGTAGTACGCGAGTTCGTACTCCAGTCGCGCTATTACGTTCACTTTCGGGCAAATACCCTTGGGAAAAGTATGAACCCCTTTATCCTCCCAGCTATGGGTTAAATAGTACCACTACTGTTCTTTTAGGAGAATGGGTTTGGCATTAAATAACCTAAAAAGAGTTGATATGCCATTAAACAAAGAAACCAAACCAAACCTAAAATAGATAAATTTACATGTCGATAAGGATACGTTACGTTATGAGAACGATTTTAGTCGTTTTATTTGATTTTGGAATTATAATTGAATAAATAATTTCGTTCTTAATTGATAAATTTAGAAGGATTGACAAATATTTGAATATTCAGATCATAAAACCATAGGAAGTTTTATAGTTTCAAAAAAAATTAATTAAGACTTTGAAAAGTAAACTAGATTTTATCGGTATATTAATTTGGTGTAGCACAGAATATTCAACGGGATTAAAACTGCTTTATATTTATTGGATTAAATACTCTTTAATAGATTTTTTCTGATCAATAAATTTTGATGTATAAATCTCAAATGTTTAATTTAAGATAAACTTACCTTCCCCAGAATAGCTGTAATCCTCCATAAAATTGTTCGCCATCAGATGATACAATCCATATTAACGGATTATTAAAATAAATTTACAATGGCTTTTGAGTTTTACTTGGTACTAATGATATAATTGCTCTGTATGTGAGTTTTTTCATATCTTTTTATATATTAATAGCCATGAATCACTGTTCAAATATATTCAAAATTATATATTGCTTATATAAGTTAGTAAAGTTGGCGACTGTAGTCGAGGATGACCAGAATGGTCCCTTTTCAATAGCTACTACACCGAAGTGAAGGGAAGGGTGCTACACCTTTCCCTGGATTGCTCCACTTTACCCTTGATACATACCTTATAATGCAAAGTGTTAAGCAAGGAAGTATCAAGTACTATTTTTAAAGTCTTTGGTATGACGAGACCTGGGATCGAACACAGGTCTCCCGGACCATTATTGCTTATATTGATGGTTCCATATAAGTCTAATTTTGAATTTCATATATATATATATATATATATATATATATACTGTTATATAGTCATTTGCTGATTCATGCAGAAATATACATATATATGCAGGATACATAGCGATGCAATAATAATTAAGACGCCCGATGATAAAGACGCAAGAATAAACGACGCACGCAAGGAAGACGCGGAAGACTTCTTTATAAAATATTTTACCTCTCACTTTATTTGTAAGGTTTCGAAAAGGGTTACTCAAAGTTTGCATGTGAGAGAGAGCTGGAGACCGAACATAACTGAAATATTTTGACCCCAAAGTTATGGCCGTCAGCGTTGTGTCTTTCTCGTTCTTCATGGCTGCTTAACCGGACCCTGGAGTAAACTCTTCTGTGTGCTGACTTTCCCTACTACATCGCGTATACCTCCGTCTTCCACTGTACTGCTTGCCTTCCTTCTCGCCTATCTCCCACTGTCCTCAATTCGTCGGCCTTATATTACCTTCAAACTCCCACGCAGTAATATAGACACGCCTCAACGCCTACGCAACCTCTTCCGATTTCCAGCGACCGGGATGTGTCACTTCCTTCCGGTGCACTACCTTGAATGGCATTTTTGGCCGGGTCAAAAGGTCAAAACATAACAATACGATTAGCCAAGTCAGCTAATCGTGGGAACGATTCTATTTTAGCATTTTCTTTCTTCAATATCCATGTAATTCAAAACCCAATAGAGAGCTCAATATAAAATAATAAAGAATTAAAATACAAAGTAAATAATTCCATATAAAAGAAAAACGTTTAAAAATAACTCATATATTTTTTGTTATTATGTTTATTTCAGCTCTAAGGGAAGTGACGAAAAATGAACTGTCATAACCATTCGTAAATTAAAAAGATGATGTGTCATAACCATTCTTTAAAATTATGTACGTATGTACACACACACACACACACACACACACACACATACAAACACACACACACACACACACAAACATATATATATATATATATATAGGGGCGATTACAACACTTCCGGAGTCAAAAATAAAAGTGCATAAATATATACACGGGTTTTTCTTATTTTTGGACAGCTAGATGTTTGTTCGAATATTTAGTTCAGCAGTTTCAGTACTGTTGGTTTGGTCCTAAATGATACACAATAATAACCGTTTTGATTTAATGATATTCCATAAAAATCATAAAATCCTTTAGTTTAGAAAAAAAGTAACAGTTTATTAAATTTGTAGAGGGCTCTAGTAAAAAGAAAGAAAGAAAAAAAGAAAGAATGAAAGAAAAAGAAAGAAAGAAAGAAAGAAAGAATTAGAAAGAAAGAAAGAAAGAATAAGAAAGAAAGATATATGGAAAGAAAAAAGAACACAAATTGACGCAAAGAAAGAAAAAGACTGAAATCAATAATATCAAAATGAAAGCAAGAAAAGCAAAAAGAAAAAAGAAAATAAGAAAAGAAATAAATTACGTTTCTTTCCTTAATGGCAAATCAACCTTCATGAGTTATTAATGCCAAATCTATCCTTGCAGAAGAAAAGTAGAAGTACTATGTAACTCATAGCTAGGGAAGAAATATACATACATACATACATACATACATACATACGTATATATATATATATATATATATAGGTTCTATTTTGTTTTTTCAATAACGAGGCACTATTTCCTTTTTTTATTTTACAATTCTTTGATTACTTCAAAAATGCGACGAAAAATATCATTAAACACTTTTGTTGCGGAAAAGAGTCTAATTTTAGCTCAAACAAATCAATACAAGATTAGATTTATGACTAGAAATAGTAAGTTAATACACAAGTGACAGCTCAGTAATTTACTTCGGTCAAAACCTTGTCTGCTTGCTGCAACTTTCTCTTTTATTTTCTTATTTTTTATCATTTCATATTTTATTGTATAAGGCAAGACTATTCTTGTGTATGAAATTTTAGAGGTGAAATTTTACTACACGTAGCTGACACCTTCCGGCGCAAATCACTTGTCCCTAGCCAGCATAAGATAAATTGATATCTACAAAAACCTTACATACCCATCACCGAACGTCTCTCTCTCTCTCTCTCTCTCTCTCTCTCTCTCTCTCTCTCTCTCTCTCTCTGATATATATATATATATATATATATATATATAAAGCGGTTATATCTTTAAATAAAGAGTGTTCAATATCAGTGATAATGAAAATAAATCAAAGCTTGGCAAGCGTGTATACTTACAGTCACAAAACACAGTTTACTGTACTTACAACATCGTAATATATATATATATATATATATATATATGGGGGGGGCGGTAAAAAGAAACTGACTAATTCAGAAAAAAATGAAACTAAATAGAAACCTGAATTAATCACAGAACAATGAAATACTTTAAAGAGTGCTTGATATTTGCATTGAGCAAATTTTCGAAAGCAGATGAAATTGCTGAAGTTTCCTACCTCGGTTTCAATGAAAAGATCTTCAGAAAATTTTCATTTCCTTCACCTTCCTTCATTTCCTTCACCTCGGCTGGGGCTATAGAATACACCGACTGCTTCTCTGCAGAGGGGTAAGACCCCCCAACGAGTGTCCTGGATATGACACAAACAATCTGTTAGTGAGGTTCCCGTAATGCTGGAGCTTTGAGGAATGCGGAGTACCCCTTTATTGCCATCCCTCCCAAATTCACTCTGTCTCGGAGTTGTAGCACCTGACAAGGGTCCTGTCTATGGGGTAAATAGAACTAAACCATGGTTTGAGTGTACCGTTTTTTTTGTTTTTTTGGGGGGGGTTGCATTTAAACTGCGTATTTATGCTAATCTGAATTGCTGGAAATAGAACTCTTTTGACATCTTAACTGTGTACTAATGCTAAACTGAACTATCTGAAATAAAAATGTTTTGACATTAACTCTGTGTATTGCCCAGTCGGCTGGGGCTGTTGAATACACTGCTTGCACCTCTGCAGATGGGTAGGAACCCCCAATAAATGTCTTGCGTATGACACTAAACAATCTAATGGTGAGGTTCCAGTGATGCTGGAGTTTTGGAAAATGCGGAGCACCCCTTCATGCCATTGCTCCCAGGTCCATACTGGCCCGGAATGGTAACACCTGATAGGGCCCTATCTATGGGTTAAATAGAACTAACTGCATACTTATGCTAAACTAAATTGTTTGAATTAGAACTGTTTGACTCAACTGAATAACTTAAAATAGAAATGTTTTTGATAATTAAACTGTACTAACATTTAAACTGCATGCTTATGCTAAACTGAAATGAAACTGTTTTTGACATTGAGACTGTACTTACACTTAACTGAATTGTTTAATTTAGTTTTGAGATTTAATTGTATGTAAGCAAAACCTGTACGTAAACTAAAATGAATTAGCTGAATTACAATTGTTTGAATAAGCTGAATAGCTTGAAATAGAAATGTTTTTCACAATTAAACTGTGTACTCAAGCTAAACTGAATTGTTTGAAATAGAGCTGACTATTTGCATAAAAATGGATTTGGCGATAAATAACTTACAAAGGTTGTTACGCCATAAAACCTAACCAACCTACCAACCAACCTTTTCCTTGTTCTTCTTTATATTAATGAAGTTTTCTTGAAGATCCAATCGGTGAAACCTTGGTAGAAAAAAATTCAGCAATTTTTTTTTTTCGTTTACATTGTCCAAATACTTTCCTTCACAAACAATACATAACTGAAAAGTCCCTTTAAATTTCTACGATGCTAACCTTGTCATTGCCTTTAATATTGCTGCTATCTCGTGACGACTTAAATGCTTTCGTTTGTCAATTGTCTGCGTCCTACATTTAAACATTTTAAGCCTCCAGGTATTCCTAATATTGCTGCTATCTCGTGACGAATAAAATGCTTCTGTTTGTCAATTGACTGCGTCCTACATTAAAACACTTAAGCCTCCAGGTATTCCCACAGGAAGTAATCTCAAGGGAATATATCTGGTGAACAAGCTGGCAACGGGATGTTACCACGTAGTGAGATGAGACACTCCTGGAAAAATCTCTTTCGATCACGTTTAGTCTTCAACATTCTACGTCATAAGACAAACTGAAATAGTATGGCTACTGCTCTAACTGTTAAAAAATACACCACACACCCACTCAATCCTGGGCGCCTCTGGTGGTGTAATGGTTAGCAAGTTTGACAAGCAAATCTACATGAGTGAGTTCAAGTCTCCTTTCAAATAGCCTTGTGCCAAATCTAAGCAAAAAGGTTAGTAAATTACCGCACCCTATCACCCCTCCCATCGTCTTGGTGTTTGCAATTTTAAATCCTGGAGATCATCTGCTGGTCCGTGTGTGAGTATATCTATCAATCTACAGATCTCTCACACTCTCTCGATCTTTTTCAACCTCTCAATCTCTCTTTCAATATATATATATATATATATATATATATATATATATATATATATATAATATTATTTTTCATTATGCAGTTTGCTATATTTTATAAATAAAGAGTGCTCAATATCGACAGTAGAGAATATATATCTAAGTTGCCTAATTATCGCTTAGGTGAGGAACTGACAGTCACCACGTCCCTTTGACTCTGTGTGTACACTAGTCAGAAATATTTTGAAGTCTTATTTCTCTGATAAATTTACTTTAAATAATATCAGAGGCGGTGATATCTTTAAGTTTCATTCCTCCAATAAATCTTCAAATTTCGCCAATTAAATCAGCACCATTTTAATATAAGCTTTATATTCTATAAGAAACGCCAATCATCTCAATATGGAAAACTTACTCAAAATTTACACATTTCCCCAATTTAATCAGTGCCATTGTACTCTTCGAATTCACATTTTATTCTTCTCCACGCTTTCATATCTTTTCCTCCTTATTCTTCTTTATGTTTCACCTAATAAGTTGCTTTTCTTGTTGTTCAATACTGAATGGTTCTACTGCTTATATTCTTGAATAATCAATCTGAAATCTCACAGGACATTTTATCTCCATATTTTAGATATTGGAACCGTCTATGGCCGATGCCAAAGATAATCATTCTTTAGTAATTGCGTCGTAATTCAAGACTGCACTTTCTATCACAGGGTTGACAGGTCTTCGCCTTTGCATCAGGGAATTTAATGCCATGGCACATGCATCGGCACCATTTGGTTACATAATGACAGCAGATTTGAAAGAGAAACGAATTGAAATCACTGTTAATGGCACAAGTCAATCACAGCAACTGAATAGAATTAACATATATGTTGCTTCAAAGTTATCTGATGCGTCGAATTGACCAACATTATTTTCCATTCCGTCAGTTATTGCATTAATATATTCCTCATCAGATCTAAATACACATACTCATATATATCAATCTATCTCTCTCTCTCTCTCTCTCTCTCTATATATATATATATATATATATATATATATATATATATATATATATATATATAAAAGGAGAATTTACCAAATCATGGAAAAGATATTTAGATGATGGAAATACCAATGGGGAGAAATTAACGATTTACACAATCTACAACAAAACCTACACCCCAAAATGAAATTTACTATGGAACAAAGCTCAAAAGAACTACCATTTTCAGAGATCCTTATAAAAAACATAAATCGCCAAACCATCACAGATATCTATTACAAACCAACAGACACCCAACAATAACCCCACTTTACCCCTCTGCAGCGGTGCAATCAGTGTTCTACAGCCCCAGCCGACTGGGTAAAAAAGTTTGGATGGAAACGTAAAAGGATTTAAATTAAAAAAAATAAAATAGAATTACAAAATAAACTAAGATATTGCATTGTTGGAAAATAGACATATTCGTTTGTATTTAAAATAAAAACTATTCACGCAAAATTCTTTAAAGATTTTTCAAAAATTTAATCGTTCTTTTTTATTGTATCTTTCAAAATCTTTGTTCAATTCTTCTTAATGTTACTGTTAAATGTCTGTTGACCTACTTAGAGATCTACGCACAATTCATTCCCCCATTACAACTAATTACAAAGAGAAAGATTAATACTAATTCCTCGAGACATCTTAAATAATTCAAGCAAAAATGCAGCCTTCACGGTGCACTGAAGGACTCTACTCAAATCTTGGTAATGTAATTTACCAGAAAAGAATTACATTTTGATTGTAAATTATCCACCATTGTTTTCATTCTTAAATATTTACCGACTTGTATCTTCTGGGTTCTAAGCCCACTCAAGAATCCCTAGCTAAGATCATCATCATTTTGTCGTTGATGACTCAGAATCAAGAAATTATGGAAGTCATAAATGAACATTATCCTCTATGCTATATTCTTTTGTTAACCAAAAGGTGTAAATTTTGCATGTACGGAGCATTACACACCAATGAAATAATTCATTCTTGAGCATTCGATGCTTTACTGGTTCAACACTCTTAGATAATTGAAAGATATTCATAATTTTATATCCACTTTTATATCCATACTATAAAATGGAGAAACGTTATCTGTAACTGTCATAAGTTGTAAAATGTCTATGAGAATACGAAGAAAAAAAACGTGAAAAGGGAGAGAAAGCTGCAAACTTGGTGTGAGTGAAAGAAACCAATGGAGAATAACTGCTCAATGTTTATTAAACTTAGATTTGTCCAACACAGAGTTAAAAGTAAAAAATGAAAACTGGAAGATTATTTCGCATCAAACTTAGTTTACCTTGGGGGTTTTTTTTGGGGGGGGTTAATTTTTTTTTTTTGACTTTGAAGAAAATATAAAAAATGCCAAGTTTATGTTGGTTCGTTGGCATATCAACACTTGTGGGTTACCTAATGCCAAATCTTTATATATATATATATATATATATATATATATATATATATATATATATATATATATATATATATATATATCCGATTAAATAAAACGGAATTTCTTCTTTTCTTCTAGGTGGCGGTTGTGTCAATACCACGGCTGATTCTAAACAATTGTCTATGTTTGAATATTTTTCCATTCCAAGTATTTTTCCGACATTCCGACATTGCGACAAACATTTATTACTGTATGTTTTAGATTCTTAAATTTTAACTTATAAACAAATACCGAAATGAAATTTTGCTATTTGGTTTTAAATTCAAAGTTTAAATTTAAAGAAAAGAATTAAATAATGGAATACTTATTTGAAATCCTTGATTATTTTGCACTTTTGCGCCCTCATATCTATTTAGGGGTTTGATTATTAATTTTGAACCTTGGCAGTTACATAGCTTTTGTTTGTTTGATATTTGGTTTCTCATTATATATATTTTTGCGTGTGATTTTGTTTTTGATGTTGATGGGCCTTTGGATAGAAATGATGAGGGTTTGATATTTTTAATCGTTTTCATTCAGTGATTAGTTGAGTATGATTTATTTTGGATTGAGGAGGAAGTTTGATTTTATTTCAGGTAATTAGAATATGTTTTGCTTTGGTGTTTGGTGTTTGGATTTATTTTGGAAGTCGGTGGGCAAATCTGTGATCGTTGTGATTTTTTTTTCCTCCACTTATTTATTTCATAGATTCGAAGTTTTCTGTAGATGTTTTTGTGCAGTGGTATGAGTTTATATGGTGGATTCTTTTTGGTTCTGTTTGATTTGAGATGATTGTAGTTTTCCGCATTTTTTAAAAATCTGAGCCTGACTTTTAGTACTAGTTGCGATTTTTTTCTATAAAAACTCTGTATTTATCGGATTGATTGTTGTTATTGCTGATTGTATTTGTCCTTTGTGCGAGATTGGCACAGGCGTTAACTTTCATATTGGATTCGACTATTTTTCTTATATATATATATATATATATATATATATATATATATATATATATATGTGTGTGTGTGTGTGTGTGTGTGTGTGTGTGTGTGTGTGTGTGTGTGTGTGTGTGTGTGTGTGTGTGTGTGTGAATAGGATTTGGCATTAAATAACCTAAAATGGTAGATATGCCATAAAACCAAACCAAACCAAATCATATATATGTAATATATAGATATAAAGAGTATTTGGCATTAAGTAACCTACAGTGGTTGGTATGTCATAAACTCCAACCAAACAAAATCATTGATATTTGATATATATGTATAAAGAGGATTTGGCATTAAATAACCAACAAGAGTTGATATGCCATCAAACCCAACCAAACCAAATCATATTTATTTAATATATATCTATAAAGAGGATTTGACATTAAATAACCTACAATGGTTGATATCCCATAAAACCGAACCAGAGACACTATATCACATCGCGCCTGTGACGGAGAGTTTGAGTAAATCCATCCAGCCTCTGAAATTCTGGATTTTTACTTGAAATAAAATATCGACCAGAAAAGTCATCAAGTCAGAGACTTACGGTCTCGTCATACTGACCTCCGCCTGGTAAGCAAATTTTGTCAATGATGTACCCGTTAAGTAATTAGATTGTTCACCAGTTGGTATAAACCGATACGGTAATCAATCTCAAGCCTTTGTGCAAGACTTAGTAAAGCTTAGTAAATAACAAATATTCAGAAGCGGCAATGGTTGGTTGGTTGGTTGGTTGGATTTTTATGGCATATCAACCTTTGTAGTTTATTCAACGCCAGATCCATTTTTATGCATATAGTCAGCTCTATTTCAAACAGTTTAGTTTAGTATGAGTACACAGTTTAATTGTCAAAACAGTTCTAATTCAGCTAATTCAGTTTAATATAAGAACAGATTTTGTTTACCCACAGTTAAGTGTCAAAACAGTTCTATATTAAGCAATTCAATTTTGTGTAAGTACAGTTTCAATGTCAAAAACGGTTCCATTTCAAACAATTCAGCTTAGCATAAGCACGCTGTTTAAATGTAAGAACAGTTTAATTGTCAAAAAACATTTCTATTTAAGCTATTCAGTTTAGTCAAACAGTTCTAATTCAAACAATTCAGTTTAGCATAAGTATGCAGTTAGTTCTATTTAACCCATAGATAAGGCTCTATCAGGTGCTTCCATTCCGGGCCAGAGTGGACCTGGGAGCAATAGCAATGAAGAGGTGCTCCACATTCCCCCAAAGCTCCAGCATCACTGGAACCTCATCATCAAATTGTTTAGTGTCAGATCTAGGACATTCATTGGGGTGGGGTCTTACCCCTCCGCAGAGAAGTAGTCGGTGTATTCTACAGCCCCAGCCGAATGGGCAAAAGTAGTAATGACCCAATTCTGTAATTAGATGGGTGTCCAATTGGTATCGAAAAGTAGTGCAAGTATCTTTAGCCTCGTGTGCCAATTGAAGTAAAACTTAGTAAATAACAAGTTGGAAGCATTATTATTTTAAACATCTTCCATTTCAGAAAAATATTAATTAGAAATAATAAGTGAGTGTTAAATATTGGTTCATAGGAACGTCTCAAGTTCACATATACTTATTGACTTAGCTTAGTAGTGACACAAGACTGGAAGAATGCAGCATCTAATGAGAATCGAACTCAGTAACTATGGCTTGCTAATCCAGCTTGCAAATTATTAAACCACCTGAGGTTCCCAAGCCCGCGTCTTGGTGCGTTAAATATACTGACACAAACTATATATTTTCACTGAACTATTTATGTCTTTTGTGTCAGCACCAGTCAATTCACATTATAAATCTTTGGCTACATGGCTTTTATAAATGGTTGGTATCGTTATATTCTAAAGTGAATCTGTTAATATACAGTCGATAAGCAGAAACGTCCGGTCATTTATTTCCATGTCTGCACCTTTTCCTTATGATTTGTCGTTTACTCTACTCAAGTATGCAGATCAGCTTACATCTTCCGTAGTCTTTACTTCCGGACTGAGTACAAGTAAGAAAAAATTACGCTAACGGGCTTCCGTACTCGTTTGTTACTGGATGGTTGCTAAGAAACCGACAGTTGTTATCGGCTTTGTTATAGAGAAGGTATCTGTCGACATCGTTAAGTAAACGTAGACAAATTTTAACACTTCACACAAATACACACACGCGCGCGCATGCACGCACACACACACATATACACACAAATCTACGCACACATATCCATACAAAGATACACACATGCACACTCATACGCACACAGACATTAAAAGACAAAAAATAATAGAAATAATTTATAACAATAATTAATAATGCCTTATTTGAATTTTTTTAAAAATATTTCAATATATTTATTTAATATTTTAAAATATCAAACTTTCAAACATTTTTGTTCCTGATTGAACTATCGATTTATAAAGTGCCCTTTTTTAAAGTTTTTAAAAATATTTTTCTTAGTTTATCACCGGGCACCTGAGGCACTCCTTTTTTGAGCGAAGGAAGAAAAAATCTCATTATGCTTTGTAAATATTTTTCCATTTTTAAAGGGGTTTTTAAAAAAAAAAAGGGGGCACTTTCATATTTTCTACAACCCATGAAAATATTGTTTTAAATAATCATGCTAATCCAAGTGTAATGTACTTTGTCTCCTTGGGACGTTGATCAAGTGTTAAACATATTAACCAATTTTCTCATAGAATCACTTAATACTGGAATTACACTATAATTATTCGTGTATAACACGCACTTTTCCTTTCTCGTTTTTAAATGTGAACTTTTTTTATCTAGCTACATGCATCACCATATCCAGTACAGTATAACAGAAAACGAGTTATATTTATGGCCCAAACTAAATGATGTGTTACAAACACTTTTTTTTCATGCCGCTACAGAGAAATATTCACGGGAATGTGTGTTTGTTTATAATTTTCTTTCACTTAATGTGAGGATTTTTTTTTTGTATTTTGTTTTTTTCAACAAGTTCGTTGCATTTTTGCTTGCACAGGTTCTTATGTTTTCTCTCAATACTGAAAAAAATGTTCTGTTTCAAAACATAAGTAAACTGTACAGTTATTGCCTTTAGTGTTTACGAACTGGACAAAAAGTTGAAAAAAATGATAAATTTAGCTGCTACAGTTTCTAAAAAGTCAGGGCGTATTATATACAAAATAACCTTTCTCAGAAATTCGAAACCCAAATTTATTGGGGCGTATAATACGTATATACCAGTGCGTGTATAAGTAAAGTTAAGTAAAGTTGGTGACCGTAGTCGAGGGTGACCTGAAGACTCAATTTTCAATAGCTACTACACCGAGATGTCGGGGAAGGTACAACTATTTTCCCTGGATTGCTCCACTTAACCCTTTATCCTTACCTTATAATGCTGACTGTTAAGCAAAGCGGCATCAAGTACCATTTTTGAGTCTTTGGTATTACTCGACCTATGATTGAACCCCGGTCTATTGGCGAACACTCAACTCATATATATATATATATATATATATATATATATATATATATATACTCTACTCATATATATATATATATATATATATATATATATAGAGAGAGAGAGAGAGAGAGAGAGAGCACATGTAGAAAATTCAAAAAATTTGTTGAAGGGAATCGTGAATATGGGGAGACTGAAAACATCAGTGACGTATTAATTTTTTAATCCCCCTCTATCTCTCTATCTACAAATATATATATATATATATATATATATATATATATATATATATATATATATATTAATGTGTATATATATAGATATATATATATATATATGTATGTATGTGTATATATACATACTCGGTGACGAACAATGAAATTACTAATTTTATCCTGCGAGCAGTATGAACGTGATAGTCGTACATAAAGATTTTCAAAAATATAATTGTAATTGTTGTAAGTTTTGCCAGCGCATTCTTGGATTCTCTCAGGCGGTCTCCATAATATCGGTTCTGGTTTTCTGAAGGAACTCTCATAGAAGTGTGAATATATTTTAACTTCTCTATGAAAAACTCCAAGAATGCGTTGACAGAAATTATCAATAGGTAAAAACTAAATAATAATAGCACAATATTCCAGCAACAAAGTGCTAATTTAGTGATCTAAGATTGAATTATCTGAATAAATAACCCATCAATAAACTGTACGAGAAACGGAATATTTGTGAAGAAGACGTGCGAATTCAGAGTTTAAAACTGCAATAATGAACCGTTAACTTAACGACCTAATTCAATGATATATATATATATATATATATATATATATATGTGTGTGTGTGTGTGTGTGTGTGTGTGTGTGTGTGTGTGAGAGAGAGAGAGAGAGAGAGCATATATATATATACAGGTTTGGTTGAATACCGCGGATTGTTTCTTTTTTAAAATCTTCAAGTGAAGACGTTAAAGTCTTCTCACTAGTCTTCTTACTTCTGGGTCAAGTTGGTAAAGAAAGAACCCTATCTTAGCCCAAGTGCTTTCGACCATTTCGCTAGTCATCTTCAGGGGTCGTATTAGATCGTTTGTTGCAATAAGTTTTATATTTATTCTGAGTGGCTTTTCTTTCTGTTTTTTTTTCCTAAATTAATGATGAGGTTGGTTTATTCTGATAGGATGGGTGGTTAGCTCTTGAATACGTTTAATATGTTTATACTTGTGGTGAATGCTATTTTATTTATAGTGACTTTTTAAAAATTTTAATAGTTAGTGATTTGAGGATTTGTAAACGGTTATTAGTGTTATTTCTATATATGATTTTTGTATAGTTGATTTGGATCTTTCTTATGTCTGGGGATTTGAGTTTGTCAGTGTCTTTGTTATACTTTGTCATTAGATGCTGTTTTATGGCACTTATGTCAGAAAAGTGATAGATGTGGCGATGAGAGATCGTGGTTGTTGCATGACCAACATACGTATTAGGTGTTATGTTATTTTCCAAGAAACATTCTCGAAATGAACCAGTAAATTTGCATACTACATTAGTTAGGGTCAGTGGGGTTTTGGGAGAGTTTGTGTTTTAAATTTCGTGTAATATAGATAATGAGTTTGATTTGTTTTTGAGGTTCGGTGGGTTTAATGTGTCGGTGTATAATGTTGGTCATTACGTGTTCGTCTACTTTATAGTTTTTATGCATTTGATTCTTGTAGTATAGGTTTATCCTGTTAATATTGTTATTGTTATTGCTATTTTTGTGGATGAGACGGATATATATATATATATATATATATATATATATATATATATATATATATATATAAATTGTCTAATATATACATTTGATAAGATATATATATATATATATATAAGTAAAGTTAATTCAATTATATATCTGTGCCCATGTATGAACGTGCATATATATATATATATATATAATTCAAAAGAACGGTAATTGCTATCATATGATTATATTAGAACAGTTATTATTCGCCGTAGAACTACGTTTTGGATAGATAGATAGATAGATAGATAGATAGATAGATAGATTCATAATATTGTAAAGGACTCTCATATAAGTGTTAATTTTAGGAATTATCCTATATATATATATATATCATCATGACGTGAGGCTAGCACGGATATCCCTGACCCTCCCTCTCCACGTCTCCCTATCAATCATCGCCTCCGGCAGGTCTTCAGGGTTACATCCCGTATCATCACATAGCTGCTGTATGAATGATCGAGCTGGTCGTCCTGCTTTTGATTGGCCATATGCGGGGGTCCACAGGAGCACATCCCTTACGATCTCGTCCTTGCTTCTCCTGCAGTGTCCGGCATGTCTGGTTCATCTAGCTTGAATGGTTTTCGTGATATGTGGTAGGTGGCCGTACAGTTGGCGCCTTGTGGGGTTTGCTTCCAGGACTTGTTCAATATTGCTCGCAACATTCTTGTATAATTGCGGTCGAGCTTCTTCTCCAACCGTTTAGTCAGTGTCCAAGTAGTGCATCCATACAGCAGTACCGACACGACCGCAGCCTGGAAGAAACTGCGTTTCATTTTATCGGTCAGGTTTGACTTCCATATGATCGAAAGCCTATTGATAGCTGTCCATGCCTTCGTTAGCCGTGTGTCGATGTCTTTTTCGGTTGATGAGACGCTGCTTCCTAGGTAGGTGAATTTGTCAACCAGTCTCAGGGAGGTTCCGTCTAGTGTGGAGATGTCGCCTTTTTGATTAAAGCACATAAATTCAGTTTTGTGCATTGACATGGAGTCCAATGCCTGCAGCAGCTCGTTCCAAAATATGCAGTAGTGTTTCGGCTTGGTTGGGTGTATTGGCCAGTAGCGCTATGTCGTCGGCGTAGTCGGCGTCGGTAGTTGTTTTTGCGGGGTACCTTCTGCTCCTTTTCTTTGTCAGCTCAAAGCCGTTTTCCCTAATGTTATCGATCGATGTCCTAAGTACGTAGTCTACACAAATGATAAAGAGGTATGGGGCAAGCGTGTCCCCTTGTAGTACTCCTGCTACAATGTCGAAGTAATCTGTGTCTCCATCTGATGAACGCACTTTCCCTTTGGTGTTTCTGTAGAGAATCATTATTGCTGCTACAGTTTCTTCTGGTAGGCCGTATGCTAGTAGGATTTGTTCCATCTTCCCTCTGTGAATGGAATCGAAGGCCTTGGTAAAATCGACAAATAGTAATGTCGCCTGTAAGTTTTTTGCCCTCACGCCTTCTAGGATTCTACGAATGGTCAATATTTGTGAGGTCGTGGACCTGTTTCTTCTGAAGCCATTTTGGTTTTTCCTCAGGATTTTGTCGATTTGGGGTACTATGTGGTTTCGTAGTAGGGCATTGTAGATTTTGGCTGCTATGGATGTGAGTGTTATACCTCGATAGTTCTTGACTAATCCGAGGTCACCCTTTTAGGGAAGGGGAGGATGCATCCCTTCGTCCATCTGTCTATCGGATTTTGGTTATAAACTGCGTTGCAGTGTCGGAGCAGTATGTCGTCGAATTATCTCGTCCTCTACACTTCTGGGGGGATCTCGTCAAGCCCTGCAGCTTTTCTATTTTTAATTTTTCTAAGAACTGAGTCGAGTTCTTCTTTAGTGAACGGCCCAAGTTTAATGTCTAATTGCTCACTGATAATTCTGGTGCTCGGTTCCTGCGTAATGTTCGGAGGGTTAGCTAGTAGATTTTCAAAATGTTGTTTCCACAGTTTTATTCTTTATTGCCGCTTTCAGTTTTGCTTTGGCTGTGCTTTTCCTTCCACTCACTTCGTTTATTGTTTGCCAGGCTATCCTAGATTGCCTATCCTCCACCGAGTCTCTAATCTTATCTATCTTATTTTGGATTAATTCCGTTTGTTCTTTTAGATATATGCCTGCTAATTGATATTGTGCCTTTTTTAGTATCCGGGCATTTGCAATTGTTGGGTTCTTCCGATAGCTTTTGGAGGCAGTTTTCACAAGTGCACGTTTTTCTCTAACCTCTTCCGTTTCCCATGGGGCTCTTATTTCGTTCTATGTTTTGTTGGAATACACTTCGATGCTGCCTCGAGGAGTGCGTTAACGAAATTCTCATATTCGTCGTTTGGGGTATTTTTTCTTCCTTCTCTTGTAGAGTCTCGAATCTGTTTCTTAGTTCTAATACATATTTATCTCTAATATCTCTGTTGTTAAGGAGGGCCCCGTCATAGTGTTCAGTGGTCGCTGTTCGTGTGGCGTTTTTTCGTTGGCTTAGTCGTATTTTTGCCGTGACTATTCGGTGATCAGATGACACGTCCTCGAAAGAGGAGTATGCCTCGCAATTCATCGCGCTATTTTTCCATTTCTTATTTATAAAGACGTAGTCTATCTGCACTTTACTGTTGTTCGGGTATGTGTAGGTCCATAGTTTTCCCTCTCTTTTTTGATAGTTTGTATTGAGGCAATTTAATCTATTTTCTATCATGAAATCTGTTAGATGTTGTCCGTTTCTATTTAATGTGTTGTGTAGGCTGTATTTTTTATGTCTGTTTTTCCCGATTTGGGCATTCATATCTCCTCCAATGATTAGCAGGTTGTGTTTCGGAATGCTACGCACTAGAGAGGATAGTTCATCGTAGAAGGTGGCTAGTTTGGTTTCTTCGCTAATATTGGTAGGGCTGTAGCATGAGATTATTGTTGCTCTGGGGTTGCCATAAAACGTGGCTGTCATCATCCTAGGTTGTATTCTCTCAATGCTGTTAAGTGTTTTTATCGCTTTAGGTCCTATAAACATTCCTACTCCTCCTACTGTGGCGTTGACAGAGTTTTTCGAGGCTGATACAGTGGCCAGCGTCCATCCATTGCCTGTTTGGTGATATTTGATATCTTCGGTGTGCGTGTATCGGTGTTCTTGTATGCAAATTACGTCTATCTTATGTTCTACAGCTGATGCGATAAGTTCTGGTAGTTGACCTATTCTATTTAGGGTTCTAACGTTAAATGTTGCTATTTGTATTGTTTGATGGCATTTTAGTAGTTTTTGTTTGAGTTTGAGCTCTGTAGCTGATTTTTCGAACACTGAGGCCAGGGCTCCAACCTCAGCAGGACGCGCCCCTTTTTACCCACACGAAGAGCGATGTGGTTTATGTATGTGGTTTGAGTGTGGGTCATGGTTATCTTTCGATAGCTGTTTTTATTCTCATCAACAGAAGCCACTCTTATAGATGAGCAGCAGTAGTTCCCCGATCGAACTTACAATCCTGAGCGTTAAGCTGCAGGGTTCACACGTCCATCATGCTGCTTCTCATGTGTACGTGAAAAAAAATCGCGGTACCTCCTTTTCATTTAAGTTTTAACTAAGTTAAAGTCCAATTGACTATTCTTATATCATAATATTTCTCCCCCCCCCCGCCGTAGATTTCCTATTGCCAGATTGTTGATTTTCTATTGAACCGGTGCTATGAAAGTAAAGCTTCTAATACTTCCTAATATGCGAATGGAGACATTTTAATACTTTCAGTCCAGATCGTACACAGATTTCCTCTGTTATAGAAAAGTGACAAGTGCTAGACATGGGGATAGGGGGCTAAATTTGAAAACAAATCTATTTTGTCGTCTCAAAAATATTCACCTGGAATAAACTTTGACCAATTAGAAAGTCTACATTTAAATGTAAATGTTATATATATATATATATATATATATATATATATAATTAATAAATATGTATTAGTTTTTTTTATATATATAATATCATTGATGCTTATCTGTGACCAGTGGTTTCATGCAGTCTTTATACAACAATCATCGGGCAGAAAAGAATGATTTTGGAGAAATCAAAAAATACAAAAGAATGTTTACGTTAGAATTGTGTATAACTCTATTATATATATATATATATATATATATATAGAGAGAGAGAGAGAGAGAGAGAGTTAGCCTTGGTATGACAACCACTATAGGAGTAGCAAAAACTGTTAGACTCAACATAGAAAATTGACCTTGAGTAGCATCCTGCTCGCACGGAGAGACTGGTACATATATATATATATATATATATATATATGTATAGGTCATATGAAATTAGAAAAATATGAAAATGGATGATAAACAATTTTTCTGGTCGGCTAGTACTGGTGAGTCCATATGTCGTAGGTCCTTGGAAAACGTCGCTTCTGACTTTGTCTTAAACTCTTCAGCGGTGCTCCCTCTGCATGCTTTTTTCGTCCTACTTGGATAGTTTGTCTGATGGGAAGTAAGTGGCCGCTTCAAGGATTTGCTCAAAAGAGCATATAACATTTTTGTGTAGTTTTCATCTTGCTATTTCGTCAAACGTTTCATTAAAGGACAAGGGGTGCAGCTATACAGTAGGAATGAAACGCTCACTCGGCATTTAATCTACGACAATGAGAATCAGCATAGATTGATGGTTCAAATCAGTTGGTCTTGTAGGAATATCCAACCATATTTAATGCCATGGAATTTTGTCTGCGACCCCCGGGTTTCTTTAAGTTTTTACAAAACAACAATCATGAGGTAGATAACAAAATGAAATGAATAGAAAATACATTCAAAAACCGTTGGGATTGTATAAGTGACGACTAACATCTGGTAAAAACAACGCGCTGTGCATGTACCTTCACATACACATGCAATATATACCACTCACACATACACACATAATAATACGCAACCATAACCCACTCAAACACACATACGCACACACATACACACACACACACACACACTCACAAACACACGTAAAGACTCCTACACAATCCAAACGGTTTTTGACTGTTTTTTGGGTTTTTTTTCGGTTCATTTCATTTTGTTATCAGCTTGATGATTGTTGTTTTATAAAAACCTCATGAAACCCAGGGCTCGCAGACAAAATTCCATGGCATTAAATATATAATCAAATATATATTTATTTGTTATTATTATATCATAGCTCTATCCTAGATATTGAGCACTCTCCATATTATATTGCACTTGGTTCGCTACAAACCCACAAAGTGATTTAGTGACGACCAATACTGTTATAATATATATATATATATATATATATATATATATATATATATATATATATATATATATCTGTAAATGGTCTATTATTGATATTAAGCTCTATTTAGCAATACTGCAACATTTAGTCCTCCATTAACTCACCAAGTGAGCTCGTAAGATTTATAACCCTATTTTATGTATATATTACGGAAATTCTCTTAATGCTTGAATATATACGTAACCAAGTAGATACACTCATCATACCGAAACAGTTAATGTACCCTAAGTTAGACAATAAAGTAATTTTCAGTCCAATTTGCAACTGAATGAAAATTATGTAAGGTTTGCTCTAAACAACATTTTTTTCATTCTTCTTAACTTCTTAATATAACGGAGACAAATATAAAAGGCTAATTAAAATCATTCACCTCTTCCTGAATAAAAGTATCATTATCATTATGGATCGCAATTACAATAGGAATCCATCAGACTCATGAATAATCAAATAGTAATTTACTAAGCTTTTTGCTTAGATGTGGCACAAGGCCGCATAAATGGGGCACCCAATGAGAAATAAAATCACCCGTGAAGATTTGCTAGTCTAGCTTGCTAACCATTACACCATCCGAGGCGCCCATGAATCAAGTATGTTGTAATTTAAGCTTTCTCCTTAGATGTGGCACAAGGCCGTATGAATGAGGCACCCAATTAGACTCGAACTCACTCGTGTAGGTTTGCTAGTCTAGCTTGCTAACTCGAGGTGCCCAGAGTAATTTACTAAGCTTTTTGCTTAGATAGGGCACAAGGCCGTATGAATGGGCCACCCAATGAGATTTGAATCTCACTTGTGAAGGTTTGCAAGCTAGACTTGCAAACCATTACACTACCAGAGGCGCCCATAGCGCACCAGAGACTCCTATGAATCGTCAAGTATGTTACTTAACTTCTCAGTATGGGTAACAGATATCAAAACTTAGTCCCTTTATTATCTTGGAACAGTCTATTTATAGGGATGTGAGGTAGGAAGGCTCCATAATAAAGCTTTCATATTCATCTAAATCAGTTTGTTAAAACTAAAATTTCTTTATAAGAAAGTCCCCACATGTACACACACATTTATGCGTAGACACGTACAGATATACTTATTCATACATATATACGCACATGCAAGCATACATTAATTGATTTCTGTATGTGTATGTAATAGTAATCCATCAAAAACGGCCCATTATATCGTGCTTTTAGTGAATCAATGTTCTTAGAGAATAAGGACATTTCCAGTCTTGTCGGCAACAAAATTATAACTGTGGAATTAACATTTGCACTGAAAGTCATCTTCAAATCATCCAAGTTCTTTATGTGAAGGAAATAACTAAACCATACACCTCTCCCTAAACTGAAGGATCAATATCATCATGGACCACCTTTAAGACGACAACCCAACTTGTTTTTAGTATAAGAATAAACATTGTATGATATTATTTCTGTATGCTAACAACGCCGTAAAATTGTGGAGGTGCCGGTGGTGTAATGGTTATCATCGTAGGAAATGGACACGGCGATCCGAGTTCAAATCCTGGACGAGACTGATTGCATTTCACATAGCACTAATACCCTTGGGAAAGGTATGAATCCAATTATTCTCCCTCCGGCTATGGGTAAATAGTAGGGCAGACTAGGTGAGGCAACTAGTCTAGGAGAAGGAAAACTGAATTCAAACCTGTTAAACTTTGCTCAAAAATTGACCTTGTGCCATATCCTGCCCGAGCGGAGGGGTTGGGTAAATATGAATAACACCGTAAAATTTCCGCAGGTTCAGATAGTCTATCCGACCAGATTTGACACAATGTTATTTTAATGATGAGAGCCACGTATTGGGTTCAGATTGTCTATGTTAGAGAGACAGTGAGTACTTTTCTCTTGAGTCCTATATTCTGTTGTTGCATGGTTATTTTTCAGATGTTTTTTTTAAGACTTTGTATAATAAAAGTGAAAAATAATGAGTGGTTCATAGCAACATAACAAGTCAAGACTGGAAATAATACTCCAAAATGATCATTTATCACTCCGAAAAACAAAACTAATTAAAGCAAAACAAAGTTTTCTACAACTTCATACCTACAGAATATCAAGCAGAAACTAATGCTAATACTTAGAAACACCCGTTTACTTAACATGAAAAGTAAATAGTAGTATTTAAAAAAAAAAGAAAAAAATGTACAGGAGGTGTCCTCATGGTGTAATAGTTAAATCGATGGACTGCGGAATTGTAATAAGCGAGTTCGAACTCTAATCGCGCTATTATGTTCACTTTCAGACGAATACCCTTGGGGAAAGGTATGAACCCCCTTATCCTCCGAGGTATGGGTTAAATAGTACCATAACTGTTCTTCTAGGAGAATAGCTTCGGCATTAAATAACCTACAAAGGTTGATATGCCATTAAACAAAGAAACCAAACTAAAACAATCCTTGCATTTTGATACTTTTCCATGAGCTTCAGTTCTAAGCTTCACCCAGAAAAAAAAATGAAATAAATCTGAATGCTTTTATTGTGGCAACACTCTACCACTTTTTATAAAACTAGAAAAGAAAACCTAAGAATGTACGTGGGGATGTTCTCATGGAGTAATGATTCAAGCGATGGACTGCAGAATCATAGTAAGCGAGTTCGAACGCCAGTCGCGCTCTTACGTTCACTTTCGGGCAAATACCATTGGGAAAGGTATGAACCCCCTTATCCTCCCAGTTATGGGTTAAATCGTACCAATACTGTTTATCTTGGAGAATGGCTTTGGCATTAAATAACCTACAAAGTTTAATATGCCATTAAACAAAGAAACCAGCCTAAAATTGTACGGTGGCGTAACGGCTATTGTCATATGAAGTGAATTCGGACAACTCGAGTTCAAACCCTATGCAAGGCTGTTAGCATTTTACATAGCGCTCATACCCCAAGGAAAAGTATGAATCCGAGTGCTGGAACGGGGAAGTCAAATAGTTGACACATTTTTTTTTCGATGGTCATTACAACTGCGTCTGGACTTCCGCTTGGATTAGAGCTTCGTTTTATTTTCTTGGACAAAATCTGGTTTCTTCATGTGCGTTTTGTCAGTAGTGAAATCTTAGTTGTTTTTTAAGTTCCTAGTGTTATGTTCCAATTGCTTAGGCCAGGTTACACTTGTATTCCTACTGCACCAATGTGTTTCATTCACTTAATATGTGATCTACTTTTTTTTATCTCTGTCTCTCTGTCTCTCTTTACTCTCAAAACCAACGCTTGCCATTTTCTTTAGTCTAATCCATTCTAGATTTTGCATAATTAGTTCTTATGCCATTATTTGGAGCTGTTATTAATGTTCCCTCTTTAGGTTTCCTTTGCATAGGAAGCGCTGGTTGTGTAACAGTTATCATCGCAGGTAGTCAACTCAGCTATTCGGTAATTCGACACACATATCCTGTATATGATTATCCCGTAAGAAATGTAGTCGTGGTAAAATTTAGTCTTAAACCTAATGTCATTCTGTCTGCCTTTTAAATGGTTGGTTGTTTGCGTTTTATGGCATATCAACCTTTGTAGGTTATTTAACGCCAAATCCAGCTTTATGAAAATAGTTCTTCTTTAGAAAATTCATTTTATAATGAGTGCACAGTCTGCCTTTGAAAGTGAACGAGAGTATTCAGTAACGTCCAATATTAATGAATAATTATTTTAATTTTTCTTTTAATTCAAATTCAAGAGATTTCATTCAGATAGAAATCGTAGTAAATATGCTTCAAAAGATGTTTTACACTATGATAAAAGGGCACAAAAAGAACCAAAAGATAAAGTTATAGAAAAAACTCTTAGTTGAGGTTTATTATTTCTTGTGGAATAGTATGCAAAAATACGGATATTATTAGGTAATATCTATTTCCAAATTCTACGGCATCGAAACACAATTCAATATACAGGTTGAATATCATAATCCAAGAATGAATGGCATTTGATGACTACCATCATCTGGAGGTGCCCTTGGTGTAATGGTTACCGTCGCAGGATATGGACACGGCGACACGAGTTCAAATCCTGGACCTGACTGATTTCATTTCACATAGCACTAATACCCTTGGGAAAGGTATGAATCCAATTATTCTCCCTCCAGCTATGGGTAAATAGTAGGACAGACTGGGTTCTTCAGCCTTGGTGAGGCAACTGGTCTAGAAGGAAAACTCTGAATTCAAACCTGTTAAACTTCGCTTAAAAATTGACCTTGTGTCATATCCTGCCCGAGCGGAGGGGTTGATAAATATGATAACCATTATACCACGGGCATTCCATCGACTTTAGATGAGGTATATGATGATTGCTCTATCTTCACAGGTGATTGCCGTCTCTTGGTATTAGTGCTATGTGAAATGCAATCAGTCTCGTCAAGGATTTGAACTCGTGTCACCGTGTCCATTCCATTACACCACTGGTATAATGGTTCTTGTCGTGGGAAAATGGACACGTTGACCTGATTTCAACACCTTGATGAGGCTTTTTGCATTTCACACAGCCCTAATATCATGGGGAAAGTTATGAATTCAATTATTTTCCCTCCAGTTATGAGTAAATAGTAGGGCAGACTGAACTCATTCACCTTGGCATGGCAAGGAGCAAATGAACAACTCTGAATTCAGACCAATTAATCATTTCCATATATCATCATGTCGTGCCGGTAGCACGGATATCCCTGACCCTCTCTCACCACTTCTCCCTATCGTTCATCGTCTCTGGCAGGTCTTCAGGGCTACATCCCGTATCCTCATATAGCTGCTGTATGCATATTCGAGCTGGCCTCCTGCTTTTTCCCTGCCATATGTGGGGGTCCATAGGAGTGCATCACTTATGAGCTCGTCCCTGCTTCTCCAGCAGTGTCCCGCATGTCTAGTTCGTCTAACTAGTATAGTTTTCGTGATGGGAGGCAGGTGGCCGTGTAGTTGGTGCCTTGTGGGGTGTTGCCGCCAGGACTTGTTCAATATTGCTCGCAACATTCTTGTGTAGTTGCCGTCTAGCTTCTTCTCCAGCCGTTTTGTTAGCATCCAAGTGGTGCAGGCATACAGCAGTATCGACACGACCGCTGCTTGGAAGAAACTGCGTTTCATTTTATCGGTCAGGTCTGATTTCCATATGATCGAGAGCCTATCGATAGCTGTCCCGTTAGCTGTGTGTCGATGTCTTTTTCGGTCGATGAGACACTGCTTCCTAGGTAGGTGAATTTGTCTACCAGTTTCAGAGAGGTTTCGTCTAGTGTGGAAATGTTGCCTTTGTGTCACATATTTTTCTTACAGAGGGGTTCGGTAAATATATATTTCATTTAAGCCCCAGATAATTCATACCCCATTAAAATTATGTGTTTTCTTAGATATTTTTATTTTAAAAATGCTTTTTTAAAACCTAGACCGACATATAGTTGCAGCCACTATTAGAAAAGGAAAGTTAAAAAATTCAAAAACCATTAAACTTTTAATTCTACTCATTCAATCGTGATTAAAATTCTTGTAAATATTTTTAAAAGCTTTTTCTATCCGATGGTAAATTTTCATAAGAAGGAAACAAAAATAAAGAAAGTAATAGTAAAACACAATGTTTATTACAAAATGTATAATATTCAAATTTTGAGAACAACATTGATAATTCACATGTAAATTACTGACTTAATATTGATAGAGAGAATATAATAAGCCTTGTACTGGCCACAATGTCAATCCAAAATTAAAGAACAATATTGTAAATACTCTCATAAATTAACATGGCTCAACTAATTTTCTTATTGTTCAGGTGTGATTTTCTCCTATTCCAAGTTTCAGCCACAAATCAGTCAATGTCATTGGTTTCTTTTCTCTAATATTCTTGCCAGTCATCTTTGGGTTGCTCTCAACAACGGTTGGCCAACTTAAAGGGGGTTTTGGAACCCTGACCTCGGAAGTACAAATTATTTGAATATCTTTGTGTTAGTTTATCTCCCCAAACTTCTTGCAAGATGTACTATTGAGATTATCTACAAAACCTCTTCCCGTGTTTGAAATTTATTTGTAGCCATAATTTGTTATTAGTTTTGCCCGTATGTTAAATGGCACAAGAACTTTCCCGCCAAAATGACGTTGGAGAGAAAATAAGTGCCATTATTTACCGAAGGCGAATGTCTGTACAAACATTTTATTATTCTGATCGATAATAATGCAATCGGTATTCATAACTGAAAAAATAATAAAATAAAATCGAATTTCTAGGTTAAAACTTTGCTTTTCTCCGTGATTCTGATTTAATATCCGCCTTTTGGAGCTTTTTTCATTGTTTTGTGAGGAAAATGTCTCTGGTGAGGAACAATTATTAAACGAATGAAACGACTGATTTAGGCAATACGAGGTTCGTAAAGAAAGTAATAAAACTGATTAACAAGGTTAAGTCAAAGGTTTTTCAATGTTTTGCTATGTACTAGTTTGAGGTACACGCATCACGTGACCAAAGCAGCTCAAGCCGTGGTAGATACCTGCTTTGATTGGTAGTATAGTCGTAGTTGGTGCGCTGATACAGTGTCCATTCTTTCACTTCATGTGTGATTTGGAAATCGCACAGTTGAATGTACAATCAAACCTTTACGAGCGTGAACTACTCCATAACGTCCGAGAACCAACCAAAAACATTTTTCGTACTAAAATTAAAGGCGCAGTTGATCCCAGTACAATAATCAGACAGTTTTTAAAATTTCGCTCGGGTTGCAAGAATTTCAACAATTATCAAGGTCAGGTAGGCCAAAAACCGTAAAATTCCGAGATAGTTCTCTAAGTCATCGAGACAGATTCTACAAATAGCACTTGAAGAGTATCAGGCGAGCTCAGCATTTCACAGTGTAATGTTTGGTTTCGTTTCGTTTCGTCTCTTTGTTTAATGGCATAACAAACTTAGTGGGTTCTTTAATGCCAAAGCCATTCTTATGGAAGAACAGCTACGGTGCTATTCAATCCATAGCTGAGCAGTTGACTATGATTTTCACCTTCACGACCTCGGCAAAAAACGTCCGGAGCAGCCTAATTGTGCCTCACGTTACCAAAATATTGTAAAACTTTTGATTCACCCAAGTAATATATAATACTTTTGAACAACTCAAAAGTTCTCTGACTAACTGATTGATTGATTGATTTTAACGGCGTGTCAATTCATCTTGGGTTACTTTATGCCGAAAAGTTAGGGAACCACCTTCATTGTATAATAATATGAAGTATTCCCTGGTACTAAAAACTAATGAAGAGTATGATACATTTTTTTATTTAGGAAAACAACGTTTTCCTTTTATAACAACATAAAAAAAACTTCTTTACTTTGAAAGAAATTGAAAAGTCAATTTCAAAGCTCAGTACCAACTGAACTTTCAGATTGTCAAAACAAAAGGTAAACAGGCTTCGGGGTTTGTCAGTTGGGGTTAAAAGATCAGATATTTGATTTTTGTTTTGGTTAAAGTGAAAAGCGATACTCCCCTGCAAGGCGTGGGTTGGGATCCTTAATGAACCAAGCCCCTATATTGTTGTTTGATTGGATGACAAATCAAAATCTGATACGTGGAAAGGATACTTTTCCCATAGATGTAAATCAGCGCATTTGGTTGGCTGACTTGTCAAAAAATTGTAAGATTATACGAAATGAATTGTGATTGGTTAGCCAATGGGGAATGTTTATTCTCGGAGGAATCCTCCATAAAAATAGAAGTTTTTAGGGTTAGATGAGAAGAAATTTGATGTCCATATCAAAGACAAGAAAATAAAAGAAATTTCTTCAATAACTAAAGCCTCTCCAACAAAAACCCCACTTTTCGAAAAATTGATTAAGTTAGAAAAACTGCCCAACCCGAATACCTCAAATGTCTGCCGCTCAAATATAATAAAAGCGACAGTTTCTCTATAAATATATTGCAGGCAACTTATTCCAGCGAACTACTTCGACCATCAGAAGTTCGGGATAGATTGCCCTCCTCTATCTGTGGATCTTTCAAACACAACGTGGGCACAATGACAGTTAATAAACCAACTAGTCGGAAACACCTGTGGTAGTCACAGAACCAAGGCCACAAGAAAGTATCGTGACAAGCATAATATCACAATTGTATGTTCATATTTATGTGATACGACGTGCGGTTAAATAATTAATATGTAAAAATTAGAATTTATGAAATATATGAGAATTAATATATATATATTTATATATCAAAAACAAAAAGATCCTTAAAATAAGTAGATTTTTGTTCAAGGCTTAAATTGACCTAAAAAGCTGGTTGATTGTTCCTCAAGGTCAGTTAAGTGCGAGACAATTGTTTTTAATTTTAAAGGTCAGCGAATTCATCTAATTTTTCGGTTGTCAACTAACTTCATCGATCATAATGATGAAACGGGTCATCTCGTAAAACGAATTTTTCTGGTCCTTATCTTATAGGTCAATGTCAAAAGGGAGATTTAATTTTGCTCCACTCTAAATAAAGGTGAGCTGGGTATGACTCATCCAGTCAGGTGAGGCTGGGAATTTTTAGTTCAACCCCATTGCTCTAAAACTGTTCCCATTGACCAAAACATCTAAAAAGGGTTTGCCCAATACATGTAAGATATAATCCTGAACTAGGCTTGGCTGACCAATGGGAAATAACTCCTAATTGTTTCTTAATGGACGACCAACCAGAAACCCTTTTTAGTCCAGATATTGATCTATAAAAAATGGGATGGAAAAACGAATCTTCAGAGAGGATGAGAAAAGGGACCAAAAAGAAACTCAAGACTGCCAAAGAAGCCTCCCTTCTATTCTAGACCCGAGGCACTCCGAACAACCTTCAGACTTTACAAAAATTCAAAGTCCCAGACTTTGGAGACATTAGTGTCATTGTAACTGCACCTTATCGTCACTCTTTCTCCCTTGATATACTTTCTTCTGTTTGCCAGGGAAGCAAACATCGTTTGTATGTTATTTATTGTCTCACAAACGTGTTTCAATAAAAAAAAAGATTTTTTTGTTGTTGTTAAACAACGAGTTTTCTCTGTTCTTTGAGTTGCTAGACAATCTAGCTACTCATATTACCTGACCGTCAGAAGAAGATCCGGCTGAATTGAGTTAACCTACCTCTGTGGATCTTTCAAATACGGCGTGGGCACAGAAGGATTTGACCAAGCAAACAGTCGAAAGCTAATGTGGTTGTCACAACAAGTACTGTGACTAGTCGTCATACCACATAGGGCTCCATGACTAGCATGGCACCACATTTAGATATATTGAGTAATTTTTCTACAATATTTTTTACACACAATCCTAGCGAAATATAATAATTTTTAAACTAATCTATTTTACCCATAGATAGGATCCCAACAGGTACCTACGACTTCAGGTGATAGTGTTCGTATTGTTATAAATGGTTTTGTAATAAATTCAAAACTCAAGATATTTTTGCGAATAATTATTTTTAAGAAGACGATTTAAATTACGAGTTCGCAATTATTGCAGCAAACTTTCAGAAACAAAATTTTGAACAAAGTTTGCTAATTCAGTCTGGTTAATTTACCTACGAATCTACCTACATTGCCATAAATACAATAATGCGGGAAGTGCTAAAAATCAGAGACATCTAACCAAGAAGGTATAGCCTCTCTTTTCCTCATTATAACAGCGTTATGCTACGTAACTTATTTTCAGAATTCATATTAAGCTGAATAATTTTGAATTATTAGTGTCCTGGTTATGACCCTAATCTGCATCTGATGATGTGGCGGCACCTTTCATTGCCCTTACTCCCAGGCTCACTCACACTCGGAGCGGAAATACGTCTTAGTATCCCACCTATCAGTCAAATATATGTTTGAAAATTATTTGTATTAGATAGGAATATTTGATACCACATAACTGTGAGTAAATTATTTGTATTAAGACTAGTTACTTGAAGCTCTGTTTACAAAGGATTATTATTATTATTATGAGAGTTTTTCGCACCAATGTTTGCTGATCGTTTTCCACTGGAGTCTGAGTGATAGCAAGTCTCCTCAAATCTCCAGGACTATTATTCCTTGCGAGGTTTTCACACCAGAGTTAGCTAATGGCCTTTCCGAGTGACAGCAAGTCTCTTTAGGTCTCGAGGACTCTTCTCAGTATTCTGGCCGATCTCAACATGTAACTTGGATAGTCTCTTCACGTCTTCCAATTTCCAATTCTTCCAGCCACTTTACCAACCCTTTGGTGTCGTTCCAAACGCACCAATTACAATTGGTATTACCATCGCATTCATGTTCCATAGCTTTTTTTAGTTCTCTAGAAAGGTCTAAGTACTTGTCTATCTTTTCGAGTTCTTTATTTTTCACTCTATGATCTACCGGAATGGCAAATTCCACTAGTTAACAAGTTCTTTTTTTATCTATTACAAGGTCTGGACTTCTGGCCGGGATTAGGCGATCTGTTTGTATTTTAAAATCCCAGAGAATTCTATGTGTTCTCATAGACGGATTTTGGTTGGTGCATTTACCTGTTGTTTTTTTTTTTTTTTTTTTTTTCGTTTTTTGTTTGTTTCCTTTTTGTTTTCGTTTTTACTCCCTCCTCAAAGTAATGAGATTGATTTTTATGTCTTGAGAGTTTTTCTTTTCTTTTTTTGTGGGGAGGTCAGGGATTGGAATTTTCTAGTTGGAAACTCAAAAAACCATCTGGTCAAAGTTCATCAATCACCAATTATTCTCAGTGTCAATTGGATTTCATTTTGATACATTTTCAGGGTTCGAATTTTGAGTTTTCCTTCTGGACTAGTTGCCTTTACCAAACCTATGGATCCCCTCTACTTTACAATTTACCCACAACTGGCCGGAAAGAAGTTGAATTCATGACTTTCCCAAAAAGAAAATGAACCTTTTAGTGCAAAGCGAAATGCAAATAGACTCGTCCAGAATTTTAACTAGTTTCGCTGAGTCTATTTTTGATGGTATGACAATAACCTTGGAGAAGTAACTTACCGTTGTGAAGTGACAAAACTAGAGACCCTAAGTCAGTCCGGAGTTGTGTTCAGTCTCGTTCTGACAACTTCTGCAGTGACACCACTTCTAAGTCATACACCGACTTGTTCCTCTACCTCGGACAACATTCATGAAGAGCGGAGAAACGCTGATTGGACTATTGCCGGCCTTCCATATCACCTTATACGGAGATCCAGCTCAGATTTACTGTCTTGCAAGACTGATGCATGCTAGAATAACGAATATCTATTTAGTATTTAATATCTAATATCGAAAAAGAGTCGATGCATTCTATATTTGGGATTTAATAATTTCCTTTCAAAAATTCAAATTGTTGGGCTGAATGTGAATGCAAAATCCTGCTATTATTATACTCTTTACGAGTTTTTCATACCAGCGTATGGAGTCTGGGTGACAGCAAGTCTCCTCCAGTATCAAGGACTCTTCTCAGTATTCTGGCCGATCTCAACACTGGTGTAGTTTGAATGGTCTCGATTCATCATCCAATTTCCCACTCTTCCATCCCCCTTTCCAAGCCTTTGGGAAGCGTTCCCAACACACCAATTACAATTGGTATCATTGTCATTTTCATATTCCACAGTTTTCTTAGTTCTCTAGCAAGGTCCAGATACTTGTCCCTCTTTCTTTGATTTTCACTCAGTGGTCCGCTAGGATGGCAAAGTTCATAATACAAGTTTTCCTTCTTTTCTTTTTTTTTCTTTTGTTAATTATCACTTTGCCTGGTCTTCTGGCCGGGATTAAGATATCTGTTTGTATCTCAAAATCCCAAAGAATTTTATGCGTCTCATTCTCTATGTCGGATTTTGACTTGTGAACTTACCATTTGGCAGTATACTCAAATTTCAATTTCTTGCACAGTTCTTTATGAATCTCCTTCCCCACCCTGTCATATCTAGTCTTATATTCCTTTTGCGCTAGTTTGCAACATTAACTTATATGATTAGTAGTTTCGTCTCTATCAACACATAACCTACCATTGTTATTATTATAATAATTATTATTATTATTAAGTTTCAAATTAAATCTGAAATAATTTTATTCTTTAAGTTACAGCATTTTAATGATATTTCATATCCAAATATTTCGCTATGAATTTCAATTTTTGCTGTTTCATGTTACATGTTAACAAAATTCAGATAATTATTATAACATAAACTTATAGACTGTCTAAACGCTTGCATTTGGCAGTTATTAAGTTGATGTTAAGTCCCATTCTGTTCATAGAATGTATATTTGACTTAATTGTAAATAAGTACTCAATAATTAGCATTTCATAGCTATTTTCTTTGAAAATTATGATAATTGAGTTTAGCGCGTATGCAGACCCCACACTTTTATTATGTTGTAAATTAGATTGTTTGATTCGCTAAGTTTGAACATTTTGACCCTTTTGTGGAAACAAAGGTCTTGTTATGATGTACAATTTTTACTAGTTTATGGTGAAATACATAATATATGGTGGATGTGGTATTTTCTCTCATCTATAAATTTACCCAACCCCTCTGTCATGAGTTGGATGTGATACCAGGTCAATTTTTAAGCAGAGTACGGCTGGTTTTAATTCAGTTCTTTTTTTCTGGACTGGTCGACAAACCAAGGCTAAAAAAAAAAAACTAGTCTGCCCTACTATTTGCTCATAGCTGCGGGAGAACAAATGAATTCATGTCTTTCCCAAAGACATTAGCATGAAGTAAAACCCAAACATAATCATCCAGGATTTGAACTCGGAGCACTGGTTCCATTTTGACTATAACCACCAATCTAAAAGCGGCTTCCGACTTTCTTTCTTGTAACCGAAAAAAAACAATGCTAGGAAATTCGCTTGTCAGCAATGATTTCCTTCCAAATAAGGTAGCAATATGTTCTGCTTACAGAAAGAAAAAAAGAAAGAAATAATATGTAAGAGTGGGGAGAGAGAGAGAGAGAGAGAGAAAGAGTGAGAGAGTGAGCGTGCGTGCGTGCATGCATGCGTGAGTGCGAGAGAAAGGATGTTAACTTCGCCTTTAAACATATGAGAACATTGAACATTAATTTTTCAATTCTTTTCCTTTCTTTTATTTCCTGACAAGAAAAAAATATAACTTTATATTCTGACGTTTTTGCCCGAGTTTTATCAGCGTTTCGTATATCGACTGCACCGTTCTTCGGGATGGATGTCTCAATATCGCAAGATTTGACGTGATATTACGAAATATTTCCTTCAATTCATTTTGCACGAGACTAGCATACCGACCAAATGAAACGACTGGGCTACATTTCATTTCGCTGTTTTGTCTTGTTTTTATCTTGATAGATATAGAGTCGACATGAAGACCAATTTTTGTGCAAGTTCTTTATCCTCCACTTCAATAAAGCCCAATCAACAGAGCTTAGAATACGCAGACTGTTTGCTCTGTAGAAGGGTAAGACCCCAAACCACACAAAAAGGAGAGTCCTGAGTATATCACTCAACTGCATCCAAAGGTGAAAACGTAGGGAATATATGAAGTACTCTTCATTGCGTTTATTCCCAGGTGCACTCTGACAGGGAGTGGTAGTACCTGTTAGACTTCTATCTATGGGTCTATGACATCTGTTTAAAATTACTCTTTTTAGATAGGAATACTTGAAGCCATATAACTGACTGAAAATTTGTATTAAGAATAGTTACTTGTAGTTATAATTGTTTACGAAGGATCATTATTATCAGTTACTTGAGACCAAATAAGTGTGTACAAATTATTTGAATTAAAAATAGTTACATGAAGCTACCAAGAGGAGCCTCGACGTGCAGTGCTGGGCAGTGATATCATGAATTGGATGTGATACAAGGTCAATTTTTAAACAGAGTACAGCTTGTTTGAATTCAGTTTTCCTTTTTCTAAAGTGGTTGACTAACCAAGGTTTAAAAAAACAAACCTAGTCTGCCCTTCTATTTACTCATAGCTGACGGAGAAAAAGATGAATTTCCATCGACATTTGCATGAAGTAAAAGCGAGTTCGAAATCCAGTCGTGTGGTTACATTTACTTTCAGATAATCCTTGCAAAAGGTCTGAGTCCCCTTATCCACCAGTTAAATCGTACCACAGGCATTAAATACCCCAGTGAGGTCTAAACTTTTAAAGTTTTATCACTTAGAATGTTTGGACTCTTTTCATCATCATCTTTGTTATATTCACAATGTTTATGCCGATGTGTTCTTCGGCCTTCTTTAGCTTTTTCATACCTAACTCGGGAGCCAAGATAGAACCTCAAACCGAACCCCTTTATCTAATCAACGGTGGGGTGTTAGATTTTTTTCTAATTCCGTAAACTATTACTGGATGAGGCAACTAGTCTAGGAGAAAGAAAACTCTGAATTCCCTTCTGTTAAACCCCGCTTAAAAATTGACCTTGTGTCATATCCTACCCGAGCGGAGGGGTTGGTAAATAGGATTACTGGTACAAGTATTAAACTATTGTAAGTATTCCTTGTTATTCTTACCTGTAGTTGGGATTGAACCTGCAACTTCCAGATGATTTCAATCAGAAGCACTCTTCAACCAAACGTCTTTCCAAAGCGCCATGTGAGAGAATTTTTGGAAGTTATAAACCAAACTGCCCAGTCAGCTGGGGCTGTAGAATACACCCCAATGAGTGTCCTGGATATGACACTAAATAATCTGACAGTGAGTTTCCAGCAATGCTGGAGCTTTGGGGAATACGGAGTACCCCTTCATTGCCATCACTCCCAGGTCCACTCTGGCCCAGAGTGGTAGCACCAGATAGGGCCATATCTATGGGTTAAATAGAACTAACAGCATACTTATGCTAAAAGGAATAGTTTGAGTAAACTGAATAGCTTGAAATAGAAATGTTTTTGACAAACCGTATTTACATTTAAACAACGTGCTTATGCTTAACTGAATTATTTGAAATAGAACTGTTTTTCGACATTAAAACTGTATTTACACTTAACTGAATTGTTACATATAACTGCTTGAATAGTTTGAAATAGAAATATTTTTGACAAACTGTGTACTTATGCTAAACTGAATTGTTTTAAATAGAACAGATTATTCACATAAAAATGGATTTGGCGTTAAATAACCTACAAAGGTTGATATGCCATAAAACCCAACGAACCAAACCAACGATAAACCTAATATTTCCATCAACCAATCAGATACTACTAACTTCTTATTAGGATTTTTTACCTTAACTCATATCGCAATTTATTTTTTGAAGGTTGATATACTATAAAACGAAGAAACTAAAACCGGACCTGTTTCCTAAAAACTATTATTAGTTCATTGAAACCCTATGTACAAAAACAAATGACTATTATCAAATAAAGATAATAAGTTAAACCCATATAAATATTAGAATATATATATATAAATGTACAATGAACATGATTCTCTATTCTAAGCTCTGTTGATTGGGCTTTATTGAAGTGGAGGATGGGTTGACATGCGATTCAAATAAATCGATCAGTCAATCTACTTCAATATTACCTTACAAGGACATTAGCAACAAACACATTTCTTAAGAAAAATTACTTTTCTTTACATTGGACTCAGGTCTTGATCGATTAGCTTCTATTGAAAACCAGAATCTATATTTGGTTCCAATAAAATGAATTCCCAGAACTTGTAACAGGGGAAAAAATGTCTGTGGCGGTTATTTGAGTATGATTTACTGTTACCTATGATACCAATATTTTGTACAATTGGCTGTGGTGTAGAGGTAAGTAAGTCTTATGATATCATCATCCGATTTTCTAAATGTACATTTATAACAGAATGCACGCCTAGGTTACCTGACACTGTAAATAGAGATTCTTATATTTATAAGGAATTTCAAAACTCAAAGTCACAAATATTTAAATGTAAATATATCAGGTCATGTTGATATACCATTAAACAAAAAAAAAACCTTGAACTTCGCAGCAGAAAAAACAAGTGCCAAATTATGTATATATATTTGTATTTACCTAACCTGTCCGCAGTAGGGCCCAAGGTCAATTTTAAGCGGAGTGCAGCCAGCTTCAATTCACAGTTTTCCTTCTCCTACATTGGTTGCCTTATTAAGACTAACGAACCAAGTCTACCCTGCTATTTACCAATAAATGGAAGGAGAATTGTTGATTCATGTCTTTCGCAAGGGAGCGCAAAGTGAAACCCAAACAGACTTGTCGAGGTTTTGAACTTGTATATACGGATTCCATTTCCTATGATGAAAACCGTTCTTTTTGCAGGTCTGTAGATATCATCATCATCATCATGTCAAGCCACTAGCACGGATATCCCTGTCCCTCTTTCGCTACTTCTCCCTATCATTCATCGCTTCTGGCAGGTCTTCAGGGTTACATCCCGTATCCTCACATAGCTGCTGTATGTATGTTCGAGCTGGTCGTCTTGCTTTTGCTTGGCTATATGTGGGGGTCCATAGGAGTACATCACTGATGAGTTCGTCCTTGCTTCTCCAGCAGTGTCCTGCGTGTCTGGTTCGTCTAACTTGAATAGTTTTCGTGATGGGAGGTAGGTGGCCGTATAGTTGGTGCCTTGTGGGGTGTTGCCGCCGGGACTTGTTCAATATTGTTCTCAACATTCTTGTGTAATTGCCGTCTAGCTTCTTTTTCAGCCGTTTTGTTAGCGTCCAAGTAGTGCATCCATATCGCAGTATCGATACGACCGCTGCCTGGAAGAAAATGCGTTTCATTTTATCGGTCGTGAATATCTCTGGGTTGTGTTTATTACATTTTGAAACATATACCTAGGGTTGTTAGTTGGCATGATTTTTAGAGGTTAGTAGTACTTTGAATGATATTCTTTCAGCAAATTCGAATCCTTTATTTATTTGTGTTGCAGGATATCCTCTCCGGTGGAATGTTACGCCTAATTCTTCGAGGTGGGTGTCTGAGTATTTTCCATCCAAAACAAGATTACCTATTTTCCTAATTCATGGGGGATATTAATATCAGTCTTGGTGATATCAAATGTTATCATGAGTCTATTAGAATCATTTTTTTTTGTGACAGGGAGCTTAAAAAGTGGATGTCATCGCCTATGTCGATTTTCTTTTAAATAAGCCAAGGTTAGAGTGGCGTATGTTGGTGCCATTTTGGTTACCATAATTGTTTCCATTATGAAGTTTTTATAGTCGAATTGTAAAGTATTATTATTTTGGATTTGGTCTATACCTCTGTGTAAGATGTTTTGTTTAATCCTGGGTGTATGAGATGGCTTGTTTTCTTAATTCATGAGATAATGCTATATACTTGGAGACGTCAAAAAAAGCTAATTAAGATTTCTTTTGATAGTGCAACCTACACCCTAAAATAAAATTCACCATGAAACGCGATTTTAAAGAACTACAATTCTTGGACATCCTCGTGTCTGAATAAAAATTCCCTTAATGCTCTCGAAAATATATGTGTGTACGAGTTTATGTATACATCAGCTTTCATACATATATATGTGTATGTACATACACACACATACACACACATACAAAATACATACATATGCAAAAATCATTTACCTAGAGTAGAGGTAAATAGAAAGGAAAAAACAAAGAAGGTCATTAATAAAACAACCAAAAATCTTCACAGACAATAGGATATTCACAGATAAAAAAATTAGAATTAGATAAAATCAAAGCAACCAAACAAAACAATCTTTACTATAAAAGAAACTTAACACAGCCAAAATATGTAGTGGCCGAGTGATTCACACAGCAAAAAATCCAAACGTCTCAACTGGACGAAAATGACCAAAAAACGTGTATATGAAATTATGATAATACACAAGAATATGAAATTATAATAAACAAATATAAATAATCATAATAAAACAAGAATATGAAATAACAATTAAATAAGCATATGAAATAATAAAAAAGGTATACGAAATAAAAATAAAATAAGCATATGAAATTATTCTAAAAACATGTATATTAGATTATGATAAAAACAAACCTTAATAGCAAATCTGAAATCCTTTATGGGTCTATTTATTTTAAAATTTTTATTTTTCTCACGTTGGACCAACAACTTCTCCCTCTCTCTATATATACATATATATATAAATGTGTGTGTGTGTGTGTAGCACAATTTTAACTTGCATTTGTATTTCTTTGATGCGAGCACTTCTCAACACGTATCTATTAGTAGGCATACATCTTATTAACTTTCATAAAATGATATATATATATATATATATATATATGTGTGTGTGTGTGTGTGTGTGTGTGTGTGTGTGTGTGTGTGTGTGTGTGTGTGTGCTGATGGCGTAGCATATCCATTCCATGAATAAAATCCACTAAATTGTACCAACCATGTAATCCCAAGAACAACCCAACGCTGGAAACAATTTAAATCAACTAACTCATTCACTATTTTTACAAATTAAATGACCTTAAAAATGAACCACGAAACAAATTGCGGAAACAAAAATCTAATTACTTTACTAGACAGCACACGATGCTAAAAACAATGTTGGAAAGTTAGAATGATCATTTTATCTTAGATTAAATAACAACAGACACAGAATCAAATCTATGGATCACAACTATATATATATATATATATATATGTGTGTGTGTGTGTGTGTGTGTTGAAACAAGAAAATGAGCCGTCGGAAAATTCGATAAAACCAAACGAATCACAAAACTGACTGTGTCGAAAAAAAGTAAATGAAAACCGAGTCGCAAAACAATAAATATTGAAAAAGTTCTTAATACGTACGAAGAGCCAGATTAAAGAACAAAATGAGTCACAGAATCTTACTTCTTTGGTTTCACCGAAAATGATCTTCAAGAAAAACTCTGTCGTAAGGGAATTGAGACAAACGGATACATATATACAAGAGCACAGTAGAAATTAGAAGTGGGAACAAAACACATGAATAAATAGTCTATAATTAAACAGCCATTTATTTTTGTCTACATCTGTTCAATCTTTGAGACAGGGACACAAGGCAATAGTCAGCTTCTCTTCTATACAGAGATGGCCAAATTTATCACCCACGTTGAATTTACGAGTTCTTTTAACAATAACTCTATATTTATTAATGATGCCCCAGATATGTTTGGAGAGTGAAGTACTACCTATGAATTTGGCAAGGAAAAAGCTGGTTTTAGGATTAAAAAACATTTTAAGTGCCTTTAGCAGAGCCCACGAATATTTTTTTTATTTTGCCCATTAAACCATGAAATATTTCTCGATCTATTTTCCTCTTTTCCCGCTGAGTTACTTTGTCCATCGTTAACATTGTATACTAGGTTGGTTTTATACCCAGTATTTTTCAGAGCTTGTTCATATTCACTTTTCTCCTTGTTGAAAATGTCGATATTAGGAGAAATCTAGCCATCATACCGTTGCAGACTTATTTAAACAGCTACTTGGAGGGATTAGATCCCATAATAATATAACAAGGCTATGATTTTTGAATAGAAAAACAGTGTCACTACTCAGGCTTAAAGTAATATTTAACGAGTGAACAATTTTCTAATTTCTTAAGGAATCTTATTCGAAACAGAACCTGTTAAAAAGCCAGTGCACTTTTTCACGTATTATGTGACTCTTTCTTGGTGTGTTATAGTCCGAAATAATAACACCATCATCTCAGTAAAGTCTTTGATAGCCAGGAACTATTATAGCATTAATATTATCTAACAATAGGCAACCCACTAATTGGTATACCTGGTCCCGTTAAGTGACCCCACTGGCACATCGTAATTATTTTCTGTTCTTTTCTTTCTTGGAGTATAACAGAGTTATACTGAGGTTCTCTACTGGTATATCCATATATTCCGTAGCCCGTTGTAATGTTTTACTCACAGTATTTTCTGAAATAGTAGGGTAAAATTTCCTAACGTCATATTTAATAAAGTATCTTTCCTTATACCTTTGAAGGTTCTTAAACCACATGGATACAGTCTGTAGTACAGCACCATTAGTTAATATTCGAAGAATTTTTTAACGTAACACAAAATTCTTGCAGAATTATTTTACCCATTTCTTTATTTGTGGGTTCAACTGTCTACAGGATTGTTTATTTATAAAGTGATCCTGATAATCTTTCAACATTGTTTTTCTATTGGATTTTTCAACTCGGTCGGCCACTTTTAAATTAGTTGCAAATAACACTGGTTTACAAAGAAATTGGGGCAAGCACAAAAATACCCGTTTTTACCTAATTTGAGGGTGCTGCATTCAAATTTGAAATCCGTTTTTACTCATCACCACTAGTTTTTTAGATACGCATAGTGTGCATTTTGTGCATATACGGTACATAAAGGCGTATATGAATTCAGGGTCAATTCTAATATTGTGAGACTTATGGCTTATTTTTTAGTTATTGTGCACTAAATGTAAGTGATAGCATTACATTATATATATATATATATATATATATATATATATATATATCAAGACGGATTTTGACAGTTAAGGCAGCAGGTCTCAATCCACACTCTGGCAGTCATTGGAAGAGGTTGTCTCGCAGGCAGCGCAGGAGGTTGGTGTCCCTCAAATATCATGTTACACATCTTTTGGGTTACTAGATATTAGTATTACATTTTCAAATGCACATTTAGTTTTACTTTGTTATATTTTCAGATTCTCTAATGGCTTCAAGCACGTAAAAATGTCGAGGACGCCTCAACAAGGCCAATTCTTTCTGCTACGTGTGTGGGGACTTCACAACAGTTGCACAGCGTCGAACCATCACTTCCCTCCTCAGAACTGCCTACTTTCACTATTTTGACTGTAAAATTGGTGATCAGGACAAGTCTTGAGCTCCACACATCTGTTGTAAACCCTGCTACAATGGACTAACTGCATGGTTTAATGGCAAGAAAGCGGCTTTCAACTTTGCAGTCCCGATAGTTTGGAGAGAGCCGCGAAACCACGCAGATGATTGTTATTTTTGTTTAACTAATATAACTGGTTTCAATGCATCTTCTAGGAAAAAGATCAAATATCCCAACCTTCGATCTGCTATGAGACCCGTTCCCCATTCAGATTATCTTCCTGTACCCACACCTCAAGTAAATAAGGATCTTCTTTCCTCATCAGATGAAGAAATGCCTTCAAGGGAGGATTCTGCCGAGTCAATATCTTTGGAAGATATTGAGTCTACATATTCAGGAACAAGTGGCAATGAGCCACACTGGATCACGCAAGAAGACCTAAATGCTCTTGCTCGTGATTTGTATCTGTCAAAACAGCAGTCAGAGCTCTTGACTTCTCGGCTTAAACAGTGGAACCTAGTCCAGGAAGATGTAAGGATCACCAGTTTCAGGAATCGGAACAAATAAGGTCATTGGTCTTCTTATGGGAATGCAAGCGGGCTTCACAAAGTACTGTTGTTTTCTCTGTCACTGGGATAGTCGAGCTGTATCCCAGCATTACAAGCAGAAAGACAGGGGGTCTAGAAGCACTTTTGTTCCTGGCGAACACAGCCTCAAGGAGAATCCTCTGGTGGACATGAATAAGGTGCTTCTTCCTCCTCTTCGCATCAAGCTTGGTTTGATGAAGAATTTCGTGAAGGCGTTGCACATAAATGGTACTGCCTTCCAACACTTGTCTACCGTGTTCCCAAGTTCCCAAAGAGAGCATCTTTGTCGGACCTCAGATCCGAGAAGTGCTGAAGGATACTGATTTTGAGGAGCTTCTTAACTTAAAGGAACTGAGACATGGGAAGCATTCAAGTCAGTCTGTAGTGGCTTCCTTGGTAACACTCGCGTACCAGATTACCAAGCCAGTATTGAGAAGTTGCTAAAGTCTTACGAGGATATGGGGTGCCGAATGTCAGTCAAGATTCATTTTCTCCATTCCCACCTCAACTTATTCCCGCCAAACATTGGAGCAGTGAGTGATGAGCATGGAGAAAGATTCCACCAAGACATTACGAAGATGGAGAGCAACTATCAAGGCAAATGGAACCCCGGCATGATGGAAGACTTCTGCTGGATGCTCTTGCGTGACATCCCGGAGGCAAAATACACCAGATCTTCTAAGAAAACACACTTTTCACTGTCTGTGGTACTATGAATTGTGTAATTGTGTCATCCAAGTATATTGATTCAATCAGTGTTCTTTATCTATCCTGTTTTATCTGTTATAAGCTGTTGCAACTCTTGAAATATGCACATATATTCTCTGTTTATACTTAAATGGGACTATTTAAAAGCCAGAAAACTAGAGGTGATAGAGCAAAACTATTTATAAATTTTGAATTCAGCACACCAAAATTAACAAAAAATACCTATTCCCATTTTTGCCTCAAACCAAAAATTTATTTTTGTAAACCAGTGTAATTTAGCTTCTTTATTAATTTTTGCTTCTACTTCAGTCGGAACCTTTCTATTAAATTCTGTTACTTCATTTTATAATAAAAGTAAGAAAAGTTGTCTCCCTTTAGTTGAGAGTGACATGAAGGCTACCTTTTCAATAGCTACTACACTGAGGTGTAGGAGAGAGCGCTACTTCTTTCCAAGGATTGCTCCAAATTTACCCATGATACGTACCTTATAATGCTGAGTGTTAAGCAAGTCGGCATCAAGTACCATTTTTTTGAGTCTTTGGTATGACGTGACCTGGGATTGAAACCAGGTCTCCCGGACCATTGGCGAACACTCTACTCATGAGGCTATGTATTTATTATATCTCATTTTGTATAAAACACCCGATTTATCTGATTTGACAAACATTTTAGATGATTTTTGCATAAATCTGAGATCCTTTAGACTTTGTCATTTGATGTGATTTTATATTGTAAATGTCATGTTTGGTTTTGTTTTTTACTATGCCGATCAAATCTGATAAAAAATAAAAACTATTGGTGTCTTTATAGAAGGTCCTTGCCGGTTGGTGTTCGTACCTCTTAGGATCCCACCCTTGGGTTAAAGTGGATCTGTTTTAAAATAATTTATTCCCTAAAACCATATGCAAAAAATCTCTTGGAGAAAACTTAAGAAAAAAAGGGTAAATGTGAACATATATTGAACATGACTACTTGATATCTAAGCATAAAAAGGTTGATACTGCCATTAAAATGAATTAATCATTATCATCAAAATATGTATGTTTTAAGTTGGCTATTTTAGAAACATATTAAAAGAATAACAAACAAAAATGGAAATTGGTTCATTAGTCTCCTATGTTTTTACTTGCTTATTAAAAGGTTGGTTGGTTGGATTTTATGGCATAACAGCCTTTGTAGATTTTTAATCACGAATCCCCGGCTCTCTCTCTATCTCTGTCTCTCTCTCTCTCTCTATATATATATATACCTTTAAGAAAAAAAAATCTGGTCACTACTTTGAATAATTTAATTGTCCTGACGGAATTATTCCCGACTCCGGTGTGACTGGACTGAAGAATACACACACACACACACACACACACACACACACACACACACATATATATATATATATATATATATATATATATATATATATTTGTAAACGAATAGTTTGTAGGTAAAAATTTTTAACAAACCAGGGCTTACTTTTTTGCACACAGTTAATTGGTTTCAAGTATTGTATGTGACATTAATAGTTCAATTTAACATTAGTCATTTGTCTACACGCAGTTAAATAGTTAAACAGATCTATATAGGACCTGTACAGGTACTACTACTCCGGGTCAGAGCCGACCTGAGTTTTATGAAAATGAAAGAGTACTCCATATTTCCCAAAGCTACAGCACTGGAACATCCCCACCAGATCTTGTGTATTGTTATAACAAGGACAGTAGTTCTATTTCCCTCATAGATGGGACCCTAACAGGTTCCACTGGGTTAGAGTGGTCTTTGAAGTAATGGTAATGAAGTGGTACTCCACATTGTGAAAAAATCCAGAACTGAAGCCTCACCATCATATTGCTTACAATCACATCAAGAACACTCGTTAGAGGTGGTCATACCCCTCTGCAGAGATGCGTTCCACGTATACTATAATACCAGTCGACAGAGCTCACACATATATATATATATATATATATATATACTGTCATCCACTGACAGATCTGTTTCGTTCTATCAGAACTCATCAGTGTAGCTAGAGAGGCTAGATTCCCGAAGCTGGGATCGAAACCCGGTTGACTCAAACGCCAATCCAAGATTCTACCACTCAGCTAGCGCCAGCGAAGTAAATTTAAACGGTTATGAATCACAATTGTTATTGTTTACAAATATCCGCTTAACGGCTACCGAGAGCTCGATTCATATGAAAAGCCTTGTATATACGCTAATGGCAACACAATTACTTCATTCGCCAGAGAGCTCAACCCTACAGGGGTAGGGGAGCATATATATATATATATATATATATATATATATTGTCATCCACAGACAGATCTGTTTCGTTCTATCAGATATACATATATATATATATATATAATATTCTCCGGCGAAATAAATTTATAATGACAATTTAACCAGGTTTGAGTTTCTTCCAAGCTGTATTTGTATCAATAATACCTAATGGATGCACCACATGGCCGCAAACAAAACGCAGGGAGAAAAGGCTAGAATGCTACGTACTGTTTTGAACAAATACTGGAAGCAACAAACCACTAAACGGCAGCTGTTAGACCATTTACCTTCCATCTCAAAAACTAATAAAGTAAGACGAACAAGAAATACGGGGGACTGCAGGAGAAGCAAGGACGAACAATGTTCTTCTATGGACCCCAACACATGGATGTTCCAGTGTTGGCTGACTAGCAAGGACTTGTTCACATTAGCTCTGTGCGGACACTGGATGCAATTTTGAGGACTTGACCGAAACGATGTATGATAGGGAATCCGTGCTGTCAGCGTGACTTGACAATAATGATGATGATATATATATATATATATATATGCTCTCACTAATTGAAATCCCCATTTTTGTGAGGGTCTTATGATGTGTGAATCTTTTCAGAAATTATTAGTCCCAGATAGGAATCCTTGAAAGCATATAATCCTATTTCCCAACTCCTACGCTCGGGCAGGATATGACCCATGGTCAATTTTTAAGCGGAGTTTAACAGGTTTGAATTCAGAGTTTTCCTTCTCCTAGACTAGTTGCCTCACCAAGGCTGAAGAACCCAGTCTGCCCTACATAGCTGGAGGGAGAATAATCGGATTCATACCTTTCCCAAGGGTATTAGTGCTAGGTGAAATGCAATCAGTCTCGTCGGGGATTTGAACTCGTGTCGCCGTGTCCATTTCCTACGACGATAACCATTATACCACAGGCACCTCCAATATTGAAAGCATATAGCGATGTGCAAATTATTTTTATTAAGAATTGTACTTTTGTTGTTATCCCCAGTTAACTTCTTGTACTAAAGTCAAAAATATTAAATGCATAACTGAAAATGAAATATTTTATAGTCTTTTAATGGTTATTATCAGGCTTTCTTGCTAAAGTTAAAACAGTTTACTTATGTGTTTACCTTACAATCTTCACCGGCGTTCAACAAGGAATCATAACAAAATATGTAGTTCCACATTTAACTGCTTGGGTGTTTAGAGAGAGCAGATAAACGAACTCAAACAGATTATTAATAAAGATAATGGGCGATATTTGAGTTTATTTTAGTATCATATTACATCAAGTTTATTTCTTCATCATTCTCTGCACTCTAAAAATCATACAGGAAGTGTGAACATCATAAAAAAAACAACATTTTTAGTTTCTTCTGATAATTTTTTCTTGCCTTCTGTTCTGAATAGCTTCATTCTATAATCCTGGAAAAAATGGCGTTTATCGGACAAACACATTTCTCTAATGATAAATATGGATAAAAACTGTATTTTAACGTATTTTATATTCATATTTTGTCAAAATTGTTTATACACCATTTCTATAAAAAATATCTAGAGGAAAAATGCAAATCATAAAAGTAAACTTATATATATGTGTGTGTGTGTGTGTGTGTGTGTGTGTATGTGTGAATTTTTTGTTTTCATCGTTTCTCTCTCTCTCTCTCTCTCTCTCTCTCTCTCTCTCTAATTTCTATTCATTTTTCTTCTTTTTCCACATTCTCCTTTTGAATAGATTTTTTTCGCTTCCTGAAAATCCCCAAAACCCTTTTATCTTTAATTCTTCGTTTATCTTTTTTTCCAGACGTTTGTTTCAAAAGTTTGCATTTTTTGCCATTTTGTACCGATTCTCCCACAGCTTAGAATTATCAACTTTGGTTTTGTTTTGCTCACTTTTCGCAATATTTCTTTTTTTCCGATTATTATTGTTATAATTCACAAAACTTATCTTCGTTCTCCTTTCTTCTCCTTTCTTCTTCTTCTTCTTCTTCTTTAACGTTATTGTATTGTTATCCACTAGTAATCTCAGACTTCTTTTTTTTAAGTCCGTTTTTATCTTATTTTCTATTTTCCATCCATTTTAAATTCCTTATTTTGTTTGCGTGAATATTCTAATTCTATTCTCATTTCTTTCTTTATTCATTTAATGATCTGCTTTCTTCCCGAAGGAAGATTTCCTTTTGCTGGTTTTCTTTTTAATGGTGGATGAAGATAGAAGAAGTTATGCTAACAGAAGTTCTAAGAAAATAAAATCTTCTTTCTTGAATTTATCTTTATCAATTGAGCGTTGCTGCAGTGGTTGAGCAAAATTTTGCAAGTCATTTGAAAGGAAATGTATTTGGTCTTCTTAATCCTCTCAGTCTTCCTATCATCACGGCACTATCCTTTCTCAAAACACGTAAACCGACAATCACCATTATCACATCATTCTTCTCTTTTTCTTTTCTTTTACGAAATTACTATCTCCATGTTCCCCTCTCTTCAATCAATTGATAAAGGCGTACCGACAGCACAGCTTCCTCTCACTCCAACTCTCTCTCTCTCTCTCTCTCTCTCTCTCAATAAGTCATTGCTCTACGCAAATCCTCTTGTCGACATTTAGTGTCCGCACAGAGTTGATGACTGCATTTTTGCTGGTCGGTCATCACTGGTGTGTCCATATGTAATAGTCAATAAGAGAACATCGCCTATGAGGTCATATTTACATCTCTAGCAGTGTTCAGTATACCTTGATCGCCTTTCTTGGATAGTTTGAGAGACTGGAGGTAAATGGTCATACAGCTGCCATACAGCTGCTGTTTTGTGGGGTACTGCTTCAAGGATTTATAAAGTGGTGCAACCATACAGTAGTATTGACACGGCAACAGCTTAAAAGAATTCCAGTTTTATTTTCATAGAGAGATTTATCCTTTCCCAGATCTTTTTCTCTCATTTTCTATATCTTCCCTTATCTTTCTTTTATTTCGTCCTACCTCATCCGTTTTCGATATTTTTGAGAGGATGCTGAAGTCCTTTGCCCGAACAAGAAGAGAATAAGATTTCTATCTTTTTTATATTTTTAACGAAAAGGTCAAGTAATTCATTTCTTCTTCTTCTTCTTCTTCTTCTTTTTCTTCTTCTTCTTCTTCTTCTTCTTCTTCTTCTTCTTCTTCTTCTTCTTCTTCTTCTTTATTAGAGGTTCACAATCTCTCCTTTTTTTACTTTTTCTTCTATTTCTTCTTCTTCAGCCAACCATCTCTTCCTTTTTTTATTTTTACTCTTTTCTCTTCTTTTTCATCTTTATCAGAGGACCACCGTCTCTTCCTTTTTTTTAATTTCTTCTTCTTCTTCTTCTTCTTCTTCTTCTTCTTCTTCTTCTTCTTCGTCAATAGCTCTTTAGCAACTTTTCATGGAATATATGAACCCTCTTTTAAGTATAACTATATAACAACCTAATCCCTCCTTCTTTCGTTATCTCTTCTATACTTTATCGATTTTCTATATTTTCCCCTAGGTAAATGAGAGCGTGAGTTCAAGCCTCAGTGGTAACTTATCTTTTATTATCGTTTCCAATCCCAGCTGCTCCGTGATATCAGAGAAATGATCCCCAGGGCGAGTTTCGATTTTAAAAAAGAATAAAAATTTAAAACACCAAAGAATATATTGAGCAACCATAATAATCATCATATATTTTCCTTTTTTATTCAAATTAATCTTTTTTCTTATTCTGTGAAAATGTATGAAGTTGTTTACCTATATTAAATCTTTTAATGAAAAATATTTCTAAAGTTACAAGGCGCACTTTACATACGAATACACGATACAGAGCAAAAATATCCGATATTAACTTCTTAACAACGACTTTCTTGTCTAGTAAACAATAAAGCGCAAGTCACAAGTTTAAGTGCTCGGCGATCGAACCCAGGGAGAATTTAAAAGTACGAATGTCAATTTTTAGAGTAAGCAGATTCTCGTATAGTCAGCATTCATATTTCTCTCTCTCTTTCTCTCTCTCTCTCTATATATATATTTATATATATATTGTCATCCACAAACAGACTGTTTCGTTGTATCACAACTCTTCAGTGTGGCTAGACACGTAGGACGCTTGAACTGGGATCGAAACCAGCCCATCTTTACGCAAGACTTAGTATCAAACTGGTCAGTCAACAAGTGTACCAGCTAGGGAATTATAAAGTATTAAGTAGTAGCGTTCGATTGTTTATATCTTATACCTTACCGGATACCAGAGTGCTCAATTCGTTCAAAGAGCTTTGCATTATGTGAGCAGCAGCCTTAAATTCCTTCGCCAGAGTGCTCAACCCCCATGGGGGAGCGTATACTGTAATTATTCGTGTTTAAAATGAATTCGTGGATAATACGTACCTTAATCTTGGGATACAAAATTTTGGGAAAAAATCTCTCGTGTAGTACGCACAAACATTTTAGTATTTTATGCACCTAAATTTGACATTGATTCAACTTATCATTCGTATCGAATAAATTTAAGATTTATAAAGCGTAAATTATATTTTAAAACAAAAGTTACACAGTATTTATAGCAAACACCCGGAGATGTTCACACAAAATTTTAATAAACCTGCAGTGAGAATAAGCTCACAATCAGAGAAGCAAAATTATAAACAAACACAAACAGCAGTTTCTAGCTGCTGTTTCTCTGCAGTTAAGTAAAACAAAAGTAAGCACTAGTTCTGGATGTCTGGAGGAGTGTGGAGAACCCTTTCATTGACATTACTCACTGATAAATTATTCCCAAGTATTTATAAGTTTCCTTTCCTCCGGGCGTTCTGATTTTTCTTGATTCGGTAGTTCTATTCCTTCCGTCATTTACTGTTTTCCGCTTTTCATTATTAGCATTGCACATTTTTCTATACAACATTCCATCCTTAAATCTTGACTGTATATTCTCACTGCCTGTATTAGGGTTTCCAATTCTTTTTCATTTTTGTCCATGTACATTAGTTGGTTAATTTTTTTTCTGGTTATTTACATAGTTCGTATCCTCTTGTGTATTTCCTTAGTATATGAGTCAGTGGCAATATCGCTATTACAAGTTGTAATGATGATAGCGCATCTCCCTGGAAGATTCTTCTCTGGATTTTCACCTCAGCTAATTAAGTTCCATTCTTCAGTTTTTTATGCTTTTTTGAAGCCAATCCATTCCATTGCAACATTTTCTTCATCTTGTTTTGATCTCATTGAGGATGTATAGTAGATCTCCTATTCCTCTTGTTCCCTTGCGCCATCCTTTCTGGTCTTCGGGGAACAGTCTGTGACTTAATTGCAAATAGTAAATTTCCTCACTGATTCATGCCGTTTGTATTTTCGGTATCATCGTTAGGCTTGTTATGGGTCTGTAGTTGCTGTCGGGGAGAAGGCTCCGTTTTAGGGGTCATTTTGAATCAGTGTGGTCTTTCCTTTTGTCATCCATTCGGGTATCATCGTTAGGCTTGTTATGGGTCTGTAGTTGCTGTCGGGGAGAAGGTATCATCGTTAGGCTTGTTATGGGTCTGTAGTTGCTGTCGGGGAGAAGGCTCCGTTTTAGGGGTCATTTTGAATCAGTGTGGTCTTTCCTTTTGTCATCCATTCGGGTATCATCGTTAGGCTTGTTATGGGCCTGTAGTTGCTGTCGGGGAGAAGGTATCATCGTTAGGCTTGTTATGGGCCTGTAGTTGCTGTCGGGGAGAAGGCTCCGTTTTAGGGGTCGTTTTGAATCAGTGTGGTCTTTCCTTTTGTCATCCATTCGGGTATGTCTGATTCTTCTAAGCATTTATTCATTTCGATTAACCGTCTGTCGGGAATGGAAGTGAATTTATTAAACCAGGACCCATGTTTGCTATCACGATCTACGTTTTCTAAATTTGGACTTTATTATTATTATTATTATTATTATTGACACCGGACATTGGCTTAGCGGTTAGAGTGTTCGCCAATGGCCCGGGAGACCTGGGTTCTATACCAGGTCGAGTCATACCAAAGACTCAAAAAATGGTACTTGATGCCTCCTTGCTTAACACTCAGCATTTTAACGTACGCGATCAAGGGTAAAGTGGAGCAATCCAGGGAAAGGAGTAGCGGCGTCCCCTACACCTCGGTGTTGTAGCTATTGAGAAGGGAGCCTTCAGGTCACCCTCGACTATGTTCGCCAACAACTATTATTATTATTATTTGATAGGAATACAGGAAACTCTACAACTGTGATTGATTGATTGATTGATTAAATAATAAACTGATTGATTTTAACTGTATGTCAACTCGTCTAGGGTTATTTTATGCCTAAAAATTATGGAATAACGTTCATTGTACATTTGCATTTTGATGTGTTTGGTTGGTTGGTTTGGTTTTATGACATATCAACCAATGTACATTATTTAATGACAAATCCTCATCATACATATGTATTAAATATATATGATTTGTAAACACATTTTGTTGATAATATTTTTTAACGAGCTAAAGTTCATTTTTTGCACACAGTAAAATGGTTTCAAGTATTTCCATCACAAATAATTCTATTTACTATTAATCATTTGTTTATATACAGCTAAATGGATGTATATGACTTGTAATTGAATTGTTTGTTGGTAATTTTATTTTTAAATGAGTTAGAACTAATTTGTTTACTCGTTTGTATTGCTATGGCTTCCCAAAGCTCCAAATACGGAATCTTACCATCAAATGCAGTTCAGTGTCATATCCGAGACATTAGCCATACCTGACTCATACATGGGACCCGAAGATGTACTACAACTCCCGTTCAAAGTGAAACTGGGAGTAATCGCAATGAAGGGTTATTCCACACTCCTTAGATATCCAGATCTGAAGTCCCACTATCAGATGCAGTTAAGTAATTTACGAAGCTCTTTTGCTTCGATGTGGCGCAAGGCCGAATGAATGGGACACCCAATGAGACTCGAACTCACTCTTGTAGGTTTGCTAGTCAAGCTTGCTAACCATCACACTACTCGAGGTGCCCCCAGATGCAGTTAATACAACTGTGTAAATCATTTTTACCAGATAGGAATTCTTGATATAATATAACTGTGTGCAAATAAAAAAAACTCTTAACAGCTACAGAAAAAATGTAAATATAAATGTACAATAAATGCAATTCCTCACGTTTCAGCATAAAATAACCCGAAGAGTATTAACGTCATTAAGATAAATCAATCACTTTTTTGTGTGCTAATCCTTATATAAAACCTGCAATACTGGTTTTCATTTACTCCAGCTTGCGATCCTAATCTCCTCCGTATAATATGGAGCCAATGAACCACTAAAGACAATCAATTCAGCTTTATACAATCAACATAATGTTTCCTTAGTGTAGGGCTATTGGTGTGTCGTGTATGTTTATTATGGCCATTATCTTATCTCAGCATTGCCAATGAAAATGAATGAAATACTCGCTTTATCGGAGTTGAGTGAATACATAATGTTGTCTTGTTCTACCGTTACAGGCCCGCCCAATTCTTAACGTTGACTAAATCCGTTTGCAATTATTTAATTGTACTGAACGGATATTTTGCGTCGTAATGTCTTTGCGTACATCAAACGGGAAACGGAATAAGACATTTCTCTCATGTTCCACTAAGAGTCTGTAAACTAAAAGCAACTGAGGAAAGCGTATTTCTTTGGCGTGATTAATTGTTTACAATTATAAGAAATCGGGAATTGTTTTAAGGTTTTATTAGAGACTTCCGAGAGGATGGAACACAGAAAAAGGCAATCAAAAGTTTACTTGTTTGTTTTGTTTTTAAATATTATTCACAAAGGGTTACTTTAGAAATTCTTACTCTGAAATTTTAAGAAATGGTAGTATTTACATTCGATAATGTTTTCATTCTTTTTTTCCTTGTGAGCATAAGATTTTTCTATTTCAGTCTTCGTCCTTTCTTACTTCCTTCTTTTTCATTTGTTATCATTTTTTTCTTTCTTTCTTTCTTTCTCTTTAATTTTCTTCTTTTTTCTTCTGTCATCTCTCTTTTTTTCCTTTCTTTCCTTCTTTCTCTTTAATTTTCTTCCTCTTTTTCTGTCACCTCGTTTTTATTTTTATTTTCAATTCTTTTCTTTTTTTTTTCAACCATCTCACATTTATTTTCCTTTCTTTCCTTCTCTTTTCTTTCCTTCTTTTTTCTTCTGTCATCTCCTGTTTTCTTTACTTTCTTTCTTTCCTTCTATTTAATTTTCTTTCCCTTACTCTCGTTTATTTTCTTTTCTTTCATTCTCGTTCAGTTTCCTTTTTTCTTTCTCTTTTATTTTCCTTTCTTTCTCGCTTATTTTCCTTTTTTTTTCTCTCTTATTTACTTCTTCTTCTTCTTCTTCTGTCATCTCTCTTTTACATAACTTTCATTCTTTTTCGTTTATTTTCCAATTTTTTCTTCTCTTTTATTTTCCTTTCATTTCTCCTTTTTTATTTTCTTCCTTTTCGTCTGTCGTCTTCTCTTTTATTTTCCTTTCTTTTCTCCTTTTTTATTTTCTTCCTTTTCGTCTGTCGTCTTCTCTTTTATTTTCCTTTCTTTCCCTCTTTTCTGTTTTCTTTTCTTTCCTTTTCTTTTCTTTTTCTTCCTTTCCTTTTCTCCCGTTTTTCTTATTTTTTCTGTTATCCCTCTTTTATTTCCCCCCAATTTCATTTCTTTATATTTTCCTTCAATCTCTTTCTTTCTTTCTTTCTTTCTTTTGATTTTACTTATTTCTTCTATTTTTTCTTCGTTTGTCACTCCCCTTTCTAACTTCTTTTTTCTTTTTTCATTTATCTCTTTCATTTTTTCTTTCTTTCTGTATTTCTTTTAACTAACTGTAACTAACTTTCTTTCTCTTGTTTTTATCAAAAAGATTCGGCACTGATACAGCCATCTGCAGGTGAATATTACTTTATTCTACATATATTTGCACTAATACTACAATCTTTGCTTTTACCACATCGTTTCAAGCAACATACAACATCTTCTTTGAATACTTTTCTCCACCATAAAAACATTGCATGGTTACATTAAAAAATATTTTTCGTTTTTAAATTACAAAAAGCAATTATGTAAGGAGTTGATATGAATAAATAAACTAAACCAAACCTTCTTCTAAATAATTAGCATGAATTTTGGTATTATACATACATTCATTCACACACACACACACACACACACACACACACACACACATATATATATATATATATATATATATATATATATATATATATATATTAACTGGTAGACAAATTCGTCTTCCTAGGAAGCAGTGTCTCATCAACCGAAAAAGACAACGACACACGGCTAACGAAGGTATGGACAGCTATCGATAAGCTATCGATCATATGGAAATCAGACCTGACCGATAAAATGAAACGCAGTTTCTTCCAGGCAGCGATCGTGTTGATACTGCTGTATGGGTGCACTACTTGGACGCTAACAAAACTGCTGGAGAAGAAGCTAGACGGCAATTACACAAGAATGTTGCCAGCAATATGGAACAAGTCCTGGCAGCAACACCCCACAAGGCACCAACTATACGCCCACCAACCTCCCATCATGAAAACTATCCAAGTCAGACGAACCAGACATGCAGGGCACTGCTGGAGAACCAAGAACGAGCTCATAAGTGATGTACTCCTATGGACCCCCACATATGGCAGGGAAAAAGCAGGAGGCCAGCTCGAACATACATACAGCAGCTATGTGAGGATACGGGATGTAGCCCTGAAGACCTGCCAGAGGCGATGAACGATAGGGAGAAGTGGCGAGAGAGGGTCAGGAATATCCGTGCTAGCGGCACGACATGATGATACATATATACATATATACATACATATATATATATATATATATATATAACAAAATGTAAGCTAATTGTTTACATGAAGGTTTGGTTTAGTTTATTTATCTAACGATATATCAACTCCTTATGGTTTATTTAATTCCAAAATTTAATTAGTTTCTTAATGTTTGACTCTCATCATAACACTCTTTTCAATTTTCAATTACATTTTTTTAAAATTTCACTTTTTTACTATAAAGATTTGTTTTCACACAGTTATATGATATCAAATATTTCTATTTAATACCACAAATTTGCTCACAGGTTTTAAGTATTCCTATCAACTATAAATAATTCAAACAATTATATGCTTTAAGGTTTGGTTTGGATTCTTCTGTTTAATAGCATATCACCCTTTGTAGATTATTTAATGCCAAAGCCCTTCTCCGAGAAGAACAGTAGTGGTACTATTTAACCCATAGCTGGGAGGATAAGGGGGTTCATACCTTTCCCAAGGGTATTTGCCCGAAAGTGAACGTAATAGCGCGACTGGAGTACGAACTCGCTTACTACGATTCCGTAGTCCATTGCTTTAACCATTAAACCACGAGAACACCCTCTTTATGCTTTAAGTAACTAGTTATATTTGATATTTAATTTGTACACATTTATATAGTATTAAGTATTTCTATCCAATACTAATAATTTTCAAACTGATCTATTTGATTCACAGATATGGTTATGACACTAAACTGAATCTGATGGCCAGGATCTATTTCTGAAGATCTGGGAGTGAGAAGTACTCCTCCATTGCCATTACTCTTAGGGTTACTCTGTCTCATTGTTGCAGTGACAGTTAGGATTCTATCTATTTAAACCTTATTTGTATTAGAAGTACTTGTTACCTTATAACTGAGTGAAAATTATTTGTATTAAGAATACTTACTTGATTTTTTAATAGTTCAGTAAGGTTTATGATTAGTTACTTGAAACTATATTACTGCGTGCCAACAAAAGTTATTATCAAATAAAAATAGTTACTTGAAACCATATAGTTATCATTGTTAGATAAGAATACTTGAAACCATAAAACTGTGCACAAATTATTTATATCAGATAGGAATATTTGATATATATTATAATTGTGAGCAAAAAAACTCTTAAGAAAAAAATACACAAAGAAGTGAATTTGAACGTACTAGGTGCACAATTATCTAATCTCTCGGCATAAAATAACACTAGACAGGTTGAGCTGCCGTTATAATCAATTGATCCATCCAAGGAATTAATTTCTATCATGATTATAAACTAGAAGATTAGACGTTTGTGCACAGTGCCCATCGTGAAGAATAAGTTTTAAAGTTATTTGTTGAAGTTATAATCTTGATCAAATCTGTAGAATTAAAAACTATTTTTTTCACTTTTGTTCTCTAATAGTGAACCCTGTAGCGCATAGCACTCTTTCAAAGAGGGAACTAACCATATTTACCAACCCCTCCGCTCAGGCAGGATATGACACAAGATCAATTTTTAAGCGGAGTTTAACAGGTTTGAATTCAGAGTTTTCCTTCTACTAGACTAGTTGCCTCACCAAGGATGAAGAACCAAGTCTGTTCTACTAATTACCCATAGCTAGAGGGAGAATAATTGGATTCATACCTTTCCCAAGGGTATTAGTGCTATGTGAAATGCTATCAGTCTCGTCCAGGATATGAACCTGTGTCGCCGTGTCCATTTTCTTCGACGATAACCATTACACCACGGGCAAGAGTGTACTAACAAACTCAAACTTGCTTTAATGATCTAAACTTCTTTTGTACATTTTATGAATTGGTATTTCACAGTTATCTCCCTTACATAGAGAATTTGAATGATTAAAGAATGAGGTTGTGTGCGATTTTTGACCCAGTAAAATAATCATTCATTCGTAAATTCAACGGGGAATCGCTTTATTCTCTTAGATCACACAGAGTGAGTGTATTTCTCTGATAAAAAATCTCGCTAAATTATACCGCTTCCTCCGAGTTATTGCAACATAAAATCATGAGAATTTTGTAAGTTTGATTCAATTTTAAAACACGATAACCGTGGTTGAGATGGATACTCCAAAGAATTAGCCAAGGAATTAGATTAAATTGCCTAAAACGTTCCATTTATCTCTCAGTTATATGATTATGTGCAACCGAAAATTCTGTGATGTAGGTTTGGGCAAGCCAATGATGGATACCGTGAATTCACATTATGTTCACAAGCAATAAACAATCTGATTGGACGGTGGGTTATGCAGGCTAATTATTTGGTGGTTTGGAAAATAAAATAATGTCTGATTTTAGAATGAACTTTTATTCTTAAAGTAATGAATATAAGCAGTGCTTTAATCAGTCAAAATATGATCCCTTAACATCAATAAATCAATCAACATCAATAAACAAAGTTATTTATTCTTGTACGATAAAACTCTAAAGGTTTTGTTACCACTAAATCTTTAAATATATTTCTAACTCTCCTTTGGAACAATGTATTTTGGCGTAAAAAATGGTGTCCAGATGCTTAAAAAAACTGGTAGTTGGTGTGTGGAAGATAATGAGAATAGGGTGAATGTAAAAAAAAGTCACATATCGAAAGTCAGGTTTGGCTTGGTTTCTTTGTTTAATGACATATCAACCTTTGTAGGTTATCTAATGCCATCCTCCGAGAAGAACAGTGGTGGTATTATTTAACCCATAGCGTGGAGGATAAGGAGGTTCATATCTTTCCCAAGGGTATTTGCCCGAAAGTGAACGCAAAAGAGCGACTGGAGTACGAACTCGCTTACTACGATTCCGCAGTCCGTCGCTTTAACCATTACACCACGAGGACCCACCTCCTCAGAAGTCAGTGAGTTCCTGCAGTTTCATCCTGGGTACATGTGGTCGAGCATTGTCATGAAACAAAATTGGACTTCATCAATTTACCAATGCCGGTAGCAGCTAGCTTAACTGAATATGCATTTCTCCCAGTTGTTGACATGAAACTTCTGCGGTGATGCTTTGATTAGATTCCACAGAGCTGTGATGAACAATGCTAATGGCAGACGATCAGAGAGTGATGATAAACTTCTGTTTAAAGTATTTAAGTTTGGGGAAGTCTTTGGGTGCTTCGTTATGATTAAGTCATTGAGCCGATTGTTTAGGATTGTCATAAAACACCAACTTTTCATCACAAGTCACTATTCGGTCAAGAAATGGATCATTTGATTTCCGCCGAAACAGCATCGAACAGACTTCAAAATTTTCCGCTTTTAGACTTTCAATGAGTCCATGTGGAACCAATTTGTCGAGTTTCCTTACCTTGCCAATTTTCTTGAGATTATCTAATACTGTTGAAATGCTGAAACCCATTGTCTGAGACATTTCTCTGACATTTTGACGTGGGTTTTATTCAACAATTCTTTTCAGATATTGGTCGTCACTAGCAGATGAACGTCCTCTATCCGCATGACCTTAAAGAATCCTATCACCGCAAAGGAACTTCTGAAACCAGTTCTGTAATGTCTAATCACAAATATGTTCTTCACCAAATGCTTTTTTGTTATTTGAAACTATTTGAAAGACATTATAATTATGCTTGAACTCAAGTATAAAAAGTGAATACATCACTTCTTTCATTGTCTTTAATTGGAATCATTTTGAGATGAGGCTTCTTAATCTGAGAATTATTTTGTTTTATTTTTATTGCGGACTTTTTGCCCTCATCTTGGTAGTTTTTGTGTTGTTTCTTCTTTCACTACGTTTCGGCCAAAGATAGCGCTATCAAATCCTACCCAAGCCGGACAGAGGTTTACTTGGTCAAAAACATTGTGCGATAGACATCAACTATGGAAGGCAGTAATTACTGGGGATACGGTTACAAGACTCAGCATTCCTATCCGAGGTCGAGGTAAATTACCTGAAGAAGGCCAGAGGTGAAATTTGGCCGAAACGTAGTGAAAGAAGAAACAGCACAAAAACTACCAAGATGAGGACAAAAAGTCCGCAATAAAAATAAAAAAATTAATTCTCACTTCTTTCATATTTATGATTAGGGGCATATTGCCTTCAAAACTCTGAAAGAAGTGATAGAAAATTAGAAGACACTTTAGTCATTAGAACATTTTTTTCATAATTACTATTAAATGAATATGCTTGAACAGAATTTAAACGGTTTATACTAAAATCGGACAGTGTTTTCCGAACAAGCAAACTGTTCCTTTTGATTTTGGATTAACTGCATGCTAAATTGAACCAAGAATGCGCAAAGCATTTGGCTTCATCTCCATCAAGACTTTTAGTGATTACAAGAAATAACGACAATACAAACTCACACATCCAGCTCGCTGATAAGGGTTTTCTTCAATCTTGCATCCATTCGGCTAATAAACTGCGTAATTGATTTATTTTTGAGTGTCCGTTTGCTAATTGAATGAATTACCCTGAAACCAACGATAATATTGAACAGTACTGAAAACGATGAATACAAAAATCGTTTTCTAAAATCCATGGTTAAAGAACTAACTTCAAAATGAATACTAAAATCTGTGGCAATGCAAACCTTACGCAGATGTAGATTCTAAAATTAATCAAGAAGAAGAAGAAAAAAAGAAGAAATGTAACGTAATGGCCAAGGGATTTCGGTTCATGCCTTTGAGTTTAGTTAGGCTGAGAACCTTTCGGCTCAGCACATGGGTTAGTTAGGTGCAAACCTCGATGCGAGTGTTAACGCGGGGGCGCGCGGGAAGACGAAGGTGTCACTCAGAGATGTCACAATAGTCCGAGACGAAACGGGTGACGGACTGCGAGTGACGTCACGCACTGGAAGAGCGCAGAGAAGATTGTGTCTCTCCTCCTTATGTCAAAACCTTTAACTCAAAGTTAATAAAAAGGTTTCGTACCTGAACAAGAAGTCGTTACGTGTTTTCGAATTTCGAGATTCCTATGTTCTTTATATGTTCTATCGTTATGAACATTATATGTCTATTTCGCACATAGCGTTAATTGTGGCTATGGAACAAAAAGTCTTTGTAATAAAACTGGAATACAAAATACAAGCACAACTTCCCAAGAAACCAGAATTACTAAAAGAAATATGAAATCCGCGTGAAATTTAATCTCGTACCTATTGACCCAACTCCTCTGCCGCAAATCAGTTGTGACACGATGACAGTTTTAAGCGGAGTAAAGCTGGTTTGAATTCAGAGTTTTCCTTCTTACAGACTGAATACCCAGCTATTTAATCATGGCTAAGCGAGGGAACGGATTTATTTACCTATTTACCGAACCGCTCAGCTGCAAGCAGGTGGTAATACGAGATCAGTTTTTAAGCGAAGTAAAGCAAGTTTGAATTCAGAGTTTTCCTTCTCCTAGGCTGGTTGCCCAAGAAAGGCTTAAAAACTCATTCTGCCCAACTCTCTGACTCTGGCTGGGTGAGGGATCATATAGATACATACCTTCCTAAGAAACAACGACAGTGGTGGTTCAATAAAAAAAAATATAGATTGGTTTGGTTATTTAATAGCATATCAACTTTCTTGAGTTATTTAATGCCAACTCCATTCTTCTAGAAGAACAGTAGTGATAATATTTAACCCATAGCTGGAAGAATAAGGGGTTCATGCCTTTCCCAAAGGTATTTGTCTGAAAATAAATGTAATTGCACGACAGGGGTTCGAACTCGCTAATTGCAATTCCACAGTCCAGAACTTTAGCCATTACACCACGAGGACACCCCACCCCCATACAAAAAGGAGAAACCACTCCACAATCTGTTCTCATAACAAACATGATACTGCACAGTTTACAGCTAACGGAAGCTGTAGAGAGTAATAAATGTTCCCGTCCTGAAGACATACAGAGAAAGAGAATGTAATCAACTCGGAAAACAACAGGTCAATTCTGTTTAAAACGGCTGATGCCACATTAGCTGTAAAGCATGAATCCAACATTCCTTGTTTCTTCGCGAGTTATATTGACTCATATCATATTACAATAAAAAAAGATAATAGCTGAGTTGAGAAATTAACTTGCCTACCCAGAATGGGGCAACAGAATAGCAGATATATCCTTTGATAGTCTTGACTAATCGAGATTAACGTGAGAGATAATCAAAAGAACTGCGAGGAAAAGAGAAATTTTAATCTTTATATTTATTTTATCATTGTCCAGTCGACTTTAGAATACGCTGACTATATACCTTGCTCAGAGGTCAAAGAGCCCCCCACCACCACCACCAAAAAAAGGGAATGTACTAGGTATGACACTGACTGAGTCTAGTTCTGGAGACCTTAGGAGAATGTATCCCTTCGTTACCATTACTCCCAAGTCCACTCTGACCCGGAGTCATAGAATCTTTTAGGGTCCCATCTATGGATCTAATACCTCGGATTAACCATCATCATCATCTTGTCGTGGCATCAGCACGGATATTCCTGACCCTCTCTCGTCACACCTCTCTATCGTTCATCGCTTCCGGCAGGTCCTCAGGGCTACACACGGTATCCTCACAGAGCTGCTGTATGTAGGTCCAAGCTGGTCGCCCTACCTTTGCTCGGCCATGTGAAGGGGTCCATAGGAGTACATCCCTTATGAGCTCGTCCCTACTTCTCCAACAGTGTCCTTCGTGTCTGGTTCGTCTAACTTTGATATTTTTCGTGATGGGTGATAGGTGGCCGTACAGCTGCTGCTTTATGGGGTGTTGCCCCCAGGACTTATTCAATATTGCCCGGATTAAAAAGCATTCTTATTTGAGAGAAATACCTTGATACCATATAACTGTAAATTATTTGTATTAAGAATTGTAACTCCAAGTTATAATTGTTTATTGAGAATTATGACACTGGCCAGAGATTATTTTCCAAAGATCAAAGGTTTATCAAGTGATCGCTATTTTATGCTGAATTTAAAAAATGTCATTCATTGTGTATGGTCAGGTCTGGTTTTTAAGATGTGCTTGAATACTTTAAAACAAGTTGTACACAATAATGATTACTTATTCAAAAGCTTGTGGACTCTACTCGTTGCTGCTGATCATGAGTGTCTGGTGTACCAAACAACTGTGTACCACCATAGTCACTAACACACACATACCTTGAGTAGGCGGGGGTAATCCCTTAGCTTTAAATGATTTTAATATACTGTGGTAAGTGTCAACGACAACCTAAGTGCTGGTTTATTTTTCTCTCTTCAGCTTGTCGTTTGTATTCCTGTAAGAATGGATAGCAAGTGTAAGAATTATCCTTATAGATTCTGTTATATCTGCAGTAATGTGGTTCTTTCTAACCATCAAGCAAAAATCACTGACTTTGTAAAGAAGGCATATCGTGATTACTTTGGCGTCAAACTAGTAGATCAGAATAAGCCATTCGCTCCCTACGTTTGCAGTAAAACATGTGGGGAGAATTGAAGGATTAGAGGGATGGTAAAATGAAGAGGATGCCATTTTCCATTCCAATGGTCTAGAGGAAAGGAAAAGATCACATTACGAACTGCTATTTCAGCATGATAAATCTAAAAGGAATAAATTGCAAGAACAAGCACCATGTCCAATACCCTGATGTTCCTTCTGCCATGAGACCAATCCCTCATGGTTCAGACCTTCCGGTTCCTGAGCCAGATGGTAACATAAAATATAGCTCTGATTCCGAACATAAGTTTCTGTCTAATCCTCTCGTTGAACGGAACAAAATACTGCTTCCACCCTTGCATATCAAGTTAGGAGTAATGAAGAACTTGGTGAATGCAATGGACATAGAAGACAGCGTGTTTGCTTTCCTCTGGGAGAAGTTCCCACAGATAAGCATGGAGAAACTCAAGGATGGTATATAAGAACTCATGAAGGATCCAACGTTTGACGAAGTACTGAGCGAAGCTGATCTGTTCACTTGGCAGTCACTGAAGTCAGTAGTTACAAACTTCCTGGGAAACCATCCGAGTGTTGAATACGAGAAAGAAATTGAAGAACTACTGAAGAGTTTCCGCTAACTCGGGGTACGAATGTCAGTCAAACTGTATTTTCTGCCGTCAACCTTGGACTATTTTCTAAAGAACTGAAGAGATTTGAGTGAAGAGCAGAGTGAGTGTTTTCACTAAGACATTTGCATTATGGAAAAGCACTAACAAGGCCTGTGGGATGTAAACTTTCTCAGCCCTAAATTTAGCTATATTTGTTTGATTCAATAAGAAAATAAATAAACTTATAATAGTTCTATACATACAAGAGGTGCCTGTGGTGTAATGGTTATCGTCGTAGGAAATGGACATGGTGACACGAGTTCAAATCCTGGACCAGCCTATCGCATTTCACATAGCACTAATACCCTTGGGAAAGGTATGAATCCGATTATTCTCCCTCCAGCTATGGGTAAATAGTAGGACAGACTGGTTCTTCAGCCTCGGAGAGGCAACTAGTCTAGGAGAAGGAAAACTCTGAATCCAAACCTGTTAGACTCCGCTTAAAAATTGATCTTGTGTCATATCCTGCCCGAGCGGAGGGGTTGGGTAAATATGGGTAGACATACAAGTATGAACTTGTATCTTAAAAATTTGATCTGATTAGATAAAATGAATGTGATTTTTGGATTCAATGTAAAAACTGCTTTAAAATCAGCTATTATATATTCGTCCTTGAAAATATCAAACGCCAGTGTTATTAATCATTTGCAACATATAACTATGTGCCAACAAATGATTACTATCAAATAGAAATAATTACTTGAAACCATATAATTATTTGTATTAAATATGAATGCTTGAAACTATCCCACTCAGTGCAGATCAGCCTAATCAGCTTGCGACGGGACTGCATAATACAACAACCGCATCCCTGCAGAGAGGTAAGACTCCCCCAACGTTGTCTTGTTAGCTGGGGCGGTATAATACACTAACTGTACCTCAGCAGAGGAGCAAGACTCCCCTCAACGAGTGTCCTGGATATGACTCTAAACAATCTGATGGTGAGGCTCTAGTTATGCAGAAGCTTTAGATATTGCAGAGTGCCCCTTCAGTGTTACCGCTCCCAGGTCCACTCTGACCCAGAGTGGTAGTACCTAATAGGGTCCAATCTATAGGTTAAATAGAACTGTTTGACATTTAAACTCTGTGCAAACAAATGACTTTTGCTCAATTGAATTGTTAAAAAAGGACTGTTTGATCATTTAACTGTGTAAACAAATGACTGATGTTTAATTGAATTGTTAGTGATACATAAAAATACTTGGAACTATTTAACTTTGTTAAATTGTGTTTACAGACCATTTATATCTAATATATTTGTATAAACCGTATTTGGCATTAAATAACCTACAGTGGTTGATATGCATAAAAACCAACCTAACTAAATTATGTATATTTAATATATATGTATAAACCGGATTTGGCATTAAATAACCTACAATGGTTGATATGCCATAAAACCAAACCAAACTGTGTAGATTATTTGTTTAAGATAGGAATATTTAATATAATTTAACTGTGTACAAAAAAAACTTTTAGAAAATGTAGATATGAATTGGCCATGAACGCATTTCCCTAAACTCTAGGCACAAAATAACCCTGGACGAGTTGAATATAAAGCAGACAATCAATTATAATCGCCTAACTGAAAGGAATGTCAATATATCGTAAATCAATTGGTCCAAAGTCTTCATTTTGGGGTAATTAGGTAAAGGTTGTTTTATGATAATAGATTTCTTAACTGAATGAAATAGTGAATTTTTTACAGTATTGCAAATGGATGTTCTTAAAATAAAATAGCTCCTGCAGCAATTTGGTTCGTCCTCGAAACAGAATATTTGCCCTCTCTACGTAAGAATGGTTGCCAGTAGAGTTGCTCTGTCTCTATGTCTGTTTGTCGAAGGAAAAGAACACACGTCTTTAAATAAGTTGTAAATGACTTTTCTCTTCGTTGGCTTCTCCCAATCACATTAACTTGTATTGCACTCGTTTAAAAGCTACTGAATCTCTACGCCAAGCAACTTCCTATTTGCAGAACTTAATAAAACTATTAGTAAATGAACAAATAAGGGGATTTATCTTGTAGTTAGCCCAACTTTATTTAAAATTTAAAATTAGTTATACTTCTTCTACTAATCCTTTGCGTAACGATTATCATCTAAGAAAATGGAATAAAACGAAGCCAAGTTCAAATCCTGACGTTTCACTTCAAACTAAAAACCCTTAGAAAGGCTTTGAATCCTTCCGGCCGGCTAAAAGTGACAAGTAAAGCAATTGGGTTCTTTAGCCCTAGTGCGGCAACTGACCGAGAAGAAGGAAAACTGTGAATTCAAACCAACTAAAAATGAACCTTGTGACACATGCTACTCGTAGCAGAGTTTGAATATGAATATATATTTATATATATATATATATATATATATATATATATATATATTACATAAATATTTTTTCTAAAAATAATACTTATATATAAAAAATATGAGCCAAAATATTTTGCAAGGTAAAGGTTTTATTTTATGCAAAAACAAAACTTTATAAAAAAATTTTTACTATCTTTTCCTTTTTCATTGTTGTTCCGATTTTCTTCTCAGGTGTTCTTTTAAACAGCCAAAAATACTTACAAAAAATTGAATTATTATCCGAATAAGTGCGAATGTGGACTCTACTTTATAATCATTAAATTTCAAACTGGATTAAAATCTGCTTTTTTTCTTTTCTTCAAATTTGAACATTATTTTTGCGTTACGCCAACAAACTCATTCGTAAATTGAAAACAAATCATTACAACAAAGGACTGAGCGAAATCATATATATTCCAATGGGCAAAAGTATCGTCTTCTCTCAAGGGTGGTGTAATGGTTAACAAGTTAGACTAACAAACCTTCACAAGTAAGTTCGATTCTCATAGGGTGCCCCATCCATACGGCCTTGTGCCACATCATCCAAACAAAAAGCTTAGTAAATTACAGTTTACTGATAATTGTGAGAGAAATTTTCAAGAGGCGTTCGTGGGAAGTGAACATAACTTATTTTTTTTTATGGCGGAACCATCCACATTTCTGTCAGTTACTGCCCTTATAAAAACTTGGAAACAGTTCGCAATATTTCCTTCTCTTTACTTCTGACCATTAGGTTACACATATTTCCGTCAGCTGAATTATATTTTAAAAAAAGACCCCATCTTGATGAACAATAAATTAGCAGATTAGATTATTCGTCTCCCCCCCCCTCTGTGTGTGTGTGTGATTGATAGAAATTAGCTCCTTATTATTTCCACAAGTTTTTATATTCAACCAAATAACATCTATGCGAGGAAAAGGAATCTCATTTTTTTTTGTAATCAACAAAGTATCATATAGCTTGTACTGAAACGAACAAATAAATATTTTATTATGATTTTTTAAAAAATAAACAAATCTCCTTTCACTCCTTTTCTTTGTTCTTGCTTCTTCCTTTTTTATAGTAACTTTGCGAAGTAAGAAAACAGCGCGTGTCTTCAACAAAAAATTAAAAGAACAGAATCAATTAACGGACTTTAGATTATCCAAATAAAAGGGTTTTGTACAGTCCTTCTTACAAGTATCTCTTGAAGCTAACGTTTCCCTTATTTCATAATAGGGATGTCTGAATATACAAACAATTTCAAATAATTATTACCACTGCCGAATCACTCAGAAGACGCCATAACAGCCATAATTACGAGCTGCGAAAATCCATGTAAAAGTGTAGCAATTACGTATCATGACAATCGTACAAGGGTTATTCAAAAATATCTAAACCTCACTCAGAAAGAAGAATTATAGGTGAAAATTTTTGTTGTGGTAACATATTATCACTTCTTATAAAACTAGAAAAACTAATTCAGATTTTTGTTTTAATTTCTGTATTAGTGAAGCCCATATAAATGTGAGAGGTGTGCGACAAATCTAAAATCTTATTGAGGCTTAGAACTCTCTAATCAAACCTCGTATATGCTACTTTTGTTGGGGGTGGGGTAAATTGCAAATGCATAAGGATTTGATGATTAAAGACCCATTTTTTTGTATTTGGTTGATAAAGATGTTTATATTTCTATGAATTAAAGACAAAGTAAATCAGATGAAATAATATTCCGAATCTCATTCGACAATTTTTACAATCAGTATTTTATCAAATATGAAATGTAATAAAATTGAAATATTGTTTTATTTAGTTTTATCTATTGAATATAAATAAAACCAAGCGAAACAATATTTTAGTTTTAAAAGATTTTATTGCAATCTAACAAATAAAACTAAAATTCTAAAAAGAAAACATTTCATTTTATTTTGCGGTTTCAAATTCTCTGATATGGATCAAAGTTTAATTCTCCATTGAATTATCATTTAGATCAAGTGGAAATTGATAAAAAATCAAAGAGAATTTTACGGTTTTCATAACTATAGAAGAAATTCACAAAACTTGTCAAAAATTAAATGAAATATTGAATTACGCAGATAACTTAACACTTCTCGTAAATACACCAGCCTTAGCAGAAGCCTTTCTGCACAGTTTAGAGCAACCAGCGAGAGGCATTGACCTCTACGTGAATGCAAATAAAACAGAGTACATACGTTTTAAACAAAAAGGAGCCGTTTCCACCTTTTGTGGCCAGCCTCTAAAATTTACATACCTTGGCAACAATATCTCATCTACTGAAAGCGATGTCAACATACGCTTAGCGAAAGCGTGGAATGCTATTAACTGGTTATCGATCCAATGGAAGTTTGATCTATCCGATGAACCAAAACGAGATTTCTTCCAAGGAGTAACTGTGTCCTTACTACGATATGGATGCACCACATGGACGCTGACACAGCGCTTTGAGAAAAAGCTCGATGAGAACTACACAAGAATTCTGCTTGCTGTCTTGAACAAATCCTGATGGCAACACTCTTAAAACTACAGCTATACGACCACTTACCTCTCATCTCACAACCATTCAAGTAAGACGAACAAGACATGCAGGGTACTGCTGGAGAAGCAAGGATGAACTCATAAGAGACGTTCTCTTATAGACTCTGCAGGTTGGTACATGGTTGTCCTGCAAAGACTTACTTACATCAGGTCTGTGCGGACAAAAGATGCAGGTTAGAAGCCTTGATCATTGGGATGGAAGGCGAGATTGATTGTCCGGGAACTCCAAGCTGTTAGCGTAAATTAATGATAATGATGATGATAAGTGGATGTTTGACATCGCATTTTTTACTGATGATACATTGGGCTGGTGGAGTCATTTCCATTCGTTATCATTTTAATTTCTTGTAGGTGATCTGAATGAGAGGGAAAAATCCGAGACCACTCCCAAATATGTCTGTGCAAAGGTTCTCATATAAACCAATCAAGGTAAAGTGTTTTGAAACAGAAAAATCTCAATAATGAAAATTTATTACATAATGTTCATTTCAAGAAATTACTGTATATTATTAATATTTTATATGACTTCCCCTGGCTTGAATAATTGTTTCAATGTGCCTGGGAAGTGATGCGTACAAATTCTTCACAACATTCTTAGGTATGAGATGTCATTCTGTGGGGCTGAGCTCCCTTAACTCTTCTGGGGAACTCCTCTCTTTAGTTCTGTCCACATTTGTTATATCTTAGTCGGGGCTCTGAGCTGCACAATCTTTCTATACGATAACATCGTCATCAGTCTAACTGTTGTGTTGCACACGATCTGTGGCATGGAACTCAGTCATATTGAAAAGAAAACTTACCCAGTATCAAATTGTCCTTCAACTACTGGATGTATTGGGCACTATTTAAGTTACCATCAATTTTTACCATCTTTCTTGAATCATCACGTTTATAGTACCATAAAACATCAAACTCTTACCCTAAAACTTGACTGTTTTCGCCAAGTAACGTGGGTCATTTCGTATTCCTGAAAGACTGACAAATTATCGCTTATTAGAATTCAGCTCAATCCTAGTTTTATCGCTGAATATGATCTTATTCTCTTCATCTGCATCTCATAGTTTATATCAAATTCTTTTTGGTAAATGCTGATTTCTTGGCAACAATGCGCCCCTTCAGTTCATGTTCTCGAAAAATGTGCTTTATGATATCTCGTTGGGGACCAGAAGGCTCCCTTTTCAACAGCTACTCCTTTCCCAGAATTGCCGCTCTTTACCCTTGATACGTACCTTATATTGCTGAGTATTAAGCAAGGAGATATCAAATACGATTTTAAAAATATTTGGTATGACTCGACCTGGGATTGAACCCAGGTCTCCCGGACCATGGGCGAACACTCGACCCCTCTACCCACATAGCCAATGAGCCTGTATAGTGATATCTACTGACACCAAATTCGCACTCATCGATAACTTCCTTGCAGTTTTCCTTAACTGAGTTTTTGGTTGTCCTGATCAGTTTCATCCTGTACTACAGCTTTCGAGGGCGACTACATCTTGTTTGCTCTAGAACACATCAAGTGCCTTGAAACATCAAGAGTATTTCTGAGATGCCGCTTCTTAAAATTCAGAGTTTTTTTAACTATTGCTCGCTAGATCATATCCTTGGCCATCTTCATGCTCATTTCTCTGAACATTTTTCCAATCATTTTAGATGTAAGAATTTTTACTGTATTTACAAATCGTATTTGTATATTAGCAGTGGAACATTTTTCTATTTTAAAACACTGTATCTTAATTGGTTTTTGTAAGGTGGCTGAATACTTTTGCATGGCCATTTTTGTGGTATGTTCTCGCATCTTCCCCACCCATTCAGAACTCCTACTTCAAAATATGATCAGTTAGGGAAATTACTCGAACAGGGTCAATGGTTTATCATTCAAAAATTCAATGCAAAACACTCACTTGTGTAGAGTTCCAATACTTTAAAAGTTTGAAGAGTTTTGCAAGGTACTGTAGTGTAAAGTTTCCAATGAAATGAAAGTCATCAGGTACAAACTTGCTTTTTCCTCTGTGTTTATCAAAATTTATGAATTACGAGTTTCTCTTCAACCATTAAAAAAACCTTAAATACTTCATAATGTTGTTGGAAAAGTTTACAGTGAATGTATTCAGTTTTAATTTTCGTACACAAATCTTTCCCCCGATGACAAGGACCTTTAAATATTCATATTTTTTATTCTTGCACAACAGTTTACAAACATAATTTAACTTTGTATTCCCCAGCAAAATGTCTTACTTAACGTCGTCTTGCACCGGTCTGTTCAAAACTGCTCTCTCTCTCTCTCTCTCTCTCTCTCTCTCTCTCTCTCTCTCTCTCTGGTCGTGGCCAGACTCAATTCGCCCCTTTGGTCCTCTAACCATGCGACTGATTTTTTTTTTTTACTTCCAACTCAACCAAACCTGCAAACCTATATATAAATATAACCAAGGCAGCCTTTCTTTGTCTCGCTATCGTGTTAATGTGCCGACCACACAGCCTAAGATTCTCATTTTGAGTTGGGAAATTCAATCGTATTTATTTATGTAATGTGAACTCTCAAAAAACGACTTTGACATACCTCTCTCCCTTTTGATTAAACTAAACACGCTTTTAATAAATAAAAAAAATTAAAAATTAAAAACAAAACAAATACATATTTTTTTTTGAAATTCTGATTATGAAAATTTTTCACGTCAGCTAACGCTGATGGTCTTTCACTAGAGTGACAGCAAGTTTTCTAAGGTCTCCAGGACTTATCTGAGTATTCGAGACGATCATAACAATGCTGTGATCTTAGTCTCGATTATATTTTTTTTTGGCTCCCTTGAGAATTTTTTACACCAGCGTTAGTTGATGGTTTCTCCCTTGAGTTTGAGTGACAGCAAGTCTCCAGGACTCTTCTCAGTATTCTGACTGATCTTAATAATGCTATAGTCTGGATGGTCTTCACTTGTCCTCTCATTTCCAAGTCTTCCGGTCCCTTCACCAATCCTTTGGGGATTGTTCCAAGTGCACCAACTACGATCACCATCACCTTTATGCGCCATAGTTTTTTTAGTTCTCTAGCAAGTCTTAGATATTTATCTCGGCATGGCAAAGTCCACTATTAGGCGCATTTTTCATTCTTTTTTTTTTTTTTTACTTCTACTAGGTCTAGTTGTATGGCCGAGATTTGGTGATTCGTTTGTTTCTCAAAATCCAAGTGAAGCTCACGAGTCTCATACTCCAGGATGGATTCCGAGCTGTGCTTATACAACTTGTTCACGAGGTCAAATTAAAATTTTTTGCACAACTCCTAATACATTACCTTCTCCACCCAGTCATGTCTGGTCTTACCATCTTTTTGTGCCAATTTGCTGCATTCGCTTATTATGGGATAGATCATTTCATCTCTATCACCACATAACCTACATTTACTATTTTGTTGTCTTATCTATTTTTGCTTTAACATAGTAGGTCCTTATGGCGAGGCTTTGTACAGCTATTAGATGAGATTCAGATTCTATATTTACCAACCCCTCCTATCGGGCAGGATATGACAAAAGGTCAATTTTTTAAGCGGAGTGTGACAGGTTTGAATTCAGAGTTTTCCTTCTCCTAGACTAGTTGCCACACCAAGGCTGAAGAACCTAGTCTGCCCTACTATTTACCCATAGCTGGAGGGAGAATAATCGGATTCATACCTTTCCCAACGGTATTAGTGCTATGTGAAATGCAGTCAGTGTCGTCTAGGATTTGAACTCGTGTCGCCGTGTTCCTTTCCTACGACGATAACCATTACACCACAGGCACCTCCTGATGAGATTCAGTTTCTATCTTAAACTTTCCCTTTCTAAGCCATGTCCAAGGTTTAGCTTGCTTTTGCTGTGTACCCACATACATATACAAATACAAGCGGAAACATAATCAAAGATAATGACGAACGAAACACACTTCTTTATAAAAATATGTATCTCTCACACTTTATTCTCGAAAGGATTGATATTTCTGTGGTATGTGAGAGATGAGTGGAGACAGGGACATACTGCTATATGTACCCAACTTCTTCTCTTGACCATAGCGCACTGTGTTATCTTCAAGAACCCACTTAGCACTTCTTCCACATCTTGGCTGGAGTTGCTCAACCGGGGGTCGCTGAGGGCCACAGCCCTCAGTCTGCAAGCTGGCCTACACTCTGACCTTCCTGTCACCAACTAACTCAACTGCCCCGGCACCTTTCATAACGCCCACTTGCTTCCGCTTCTTCATCCGCTTATTTACATAGGTGCATCTCTGATTGACGGCTCAGTCAAGGGTCAATATACAACACTTTTTTTTTCTTTAAACGTCCATACAGTTGTTTTTCTTCCCATTTTTGATATCTAGGTATTGTTGTTCTGTTGACCCTTGTGTTGTTTGTGTTTTTTCTGGTCGCTGTAATCAGTCTTTCTCCCCCGTTTTTTATTTTGTCTTCTAGTCGTCTTATCGATGTACCGATCCTATCTTCAATACTGAGGAGTCTTCTTTCTCCTTCTTTTCTCGATACATATAGTCTGTCTACGCCATTTCTGGAATGTAAGGCCTTATGCATCATCATGAGTTGTCTTGCTCTTGTTGATGTTCTTTCCTCGTCCACTGGCCCCGGTTATCTTACCAGGGGGTAACCCAGGGTTTTATTCCTTTGATAAGAATTCTGCTATATAGTTGGGTTTCGAGTAGTTCTCTCATTCTACTGTGATACTCTTTTTTTTTTCATGTCCACTTGTTCGATGGTGTTTGCTTTCAATATTCCCCAGTATTAGTCAGTTTTCTTTTCTTTAAGCGATCTGATTTCTTCTTGATTTGATAGATCTATTCTTTCCGTCATTTGCCCTTTTACACTTTTCAAAACAAGCATAGAACATTTTTCGATGCCAAATTCCATCCTATATCCTGACTGTATATTCTCACTGCCTGTATTAGGGTTTCCAATTCTTTTTCACTTTTGGCAAACAATTTGATGTTATCCATGTACATTAGGTTAGTGGTTAATTTTTTTCTTACGATTTACGAAGTTCGTATCCGCGTGTTCATTTCCTAAGTATGTGATTCGGAGGCATCACCACTATTACAAGTTGTAATGGTGATAGCGCATCTCTCTGGATTATCACCTCAGCTAAGCTTTTTCTCGGGCTCTCCTTGAGGATATGTTGATCAATGTATTGTAGACCTTCTATCCCTCTTGATCCCTTGCGCTATTCTTTCTATTCTTCAAGGAACAGTCCACGGCTTATTAACGAATAACGAATCTCCTCCCTGATTTGTGCCGTTACAATTTTCCACATCATCTCTAAGCACATTATGGGTCTGGAGTTGTTTGGTGAAGTTCCTTTTTGGGGGTCTGTTTCGATCAGGGTGGTCTTTCTTTTTATCATCCATTGGGGTATGTCCGTTTTTTCTAAGCATCTGTTAATTTTAGCCAGTCTGTCGTAGGTGGAAGGGAATGTTTTAAACCGGTAATCATGTATGCCATCATGGTTAGGCGTTTTCCAATTTGATGCTTTTTTAAGTGTTGCTCTGAGCGAAGCTAGCTATATTTTGCCTTTGGACCTATTTCGAGTCCTTCCAACTCTTTTTCCACGTTATGTATACATTTGGCTTTTCTGTTATGTTCTCTTCATTCCCATATTTTGCCCTAAAATTGTTTTGCTTCCTTGTCATCCAGCTGTTTTGGAATGTCCTGTTTCGTGTTTGATCCTTTCTCGATAGCTTTTTAGTCTTTCTTATTTCACCAGTACCTTCTGAGTTGTATTGTTTGTTTTAATTGTTGTTGCTTTTCTCTATTTGTCCCTACATGTTCCAGCGTTTTTCTTCTGTCTTATCATTTTTGCTTGTTGTCGTAGATTTTTTATTTGTATTTCCAGTCCAACTTCCCCTCCAGGTTTTGAGTTTCCGTTCGTGTTCTTAAGGGGGGAGGACAGATTTTAGCACAGACTAATTTCTCTCCCATATAGATTATTTCGTTTGATTCCCTGATGTCTTTCGTTAAGATACGTGTCAATAATTCGTTTATTTATTTTTTTTTTCAGTTTCTGCCTTGACTGTTTTCCAGTCTTGGTTTCTTAGAGATGGTACTGTAGTATTCTTTTCAGATTTAATTTTCTTTATAATCTCTACATTCATTTTTTCTTCTTGTGTTAGTTTTTGTTCTGTGATCTTTGGGTGTATGATGTTTCGATGACTATTTGCGTTTCGGTTCGGTTAGAAGTTTGTTTTTTTTTTAGTATTTAAGGTCTCGATTATGGTATTAGGGTCTTGTTAACTTGATTCTCTATTTATTTGTTGGTGTATTTCTAATATTTCGAGGTCAGAATACCAACTTTTCTTTATTATCGTCATAGCTTGGCCAGCGAGTCTTTAGCTGGATCCCGGCACAAGAAAAATAACAAGACTCATTTGTTTGTCATCATCATCATCATCATCGCGCCATCAGCACGGATATCCCTGACCCTTTCTCGTCACCCTTCTCTCTTGTCTATTGCTTCCGGCGGGTCTTAATGGCTACATCTCGTATCGACACAGAGCTGCTGTGTTATAGATTCTAGCTGGTCGCCCTACCTTTGCTCGTCCATGTGAAGAGGTTCACATGAGTACATCATTTATAAGTTCGTCCATACTTCTCCGGCAGTGTCTTGCATGTCTGGTTCGTCTAACTTTGATAGTTTTCGTGATGGATGGTAAGTGGCCGTACAGCTGCTGCTTTATGGGGTGCTGTCGCCATGACTTGTTCAGTATTGCTCGCAGTATTCTTGTGTGGTTGCTGTCAAACTTTTTCTCCATACGTTTAGTTAGCGTCCATACAGCAGTATCGATACGACCGCTGCTTGGAAGAAACTGTGTTTTACTTTATCGGTCTCCAAGTATTGCTATTTATTATTTACACACAGTTAAATGTTTTTAACTTTTGTTATTTAACACTAATTGTTCTGTTTGCACACAGTTAGATGGTTTCAAGTATTGCTATGTAAGACTAATAATTCAATTTGATATTAATCATTTGGTTGCACACAGTTAAATGATTTCCTGTATAGTAAATGATTAAATAATTCTATTTGATCCGTTGATCAGGCCATAACAGGTACTACCCCTCCGGGTGAGTGGACATGGGGGTAATGGCAATGAAGTGGTACTCTACATTCCCTCAAAGCCCAAGGACTGGATCATCAACATCAGATTTATGTGATATCAGGACAATTTTGTCGGCTTGGGGGCTTATTCCTGTACACAGATTTAATGCCCCAGTTGAATGGGCTGTTAAACTTAATATACTTATATATATATATATATATATATATATATATATATATTCATTCATATTTCATATTATTATTATTATTTCTCAGGTTCCTGAAATGTTCATTCTAGAATAAATGCAAGTACATGATAACAGGAGAGAATTGTCATTTTCCTTTTTCTTCCTGCGTATTGTGTAACACGAGAAAATAGTCCAGAGCCTGATGAAACGACAGGCTATCCAATAGTACCGTCACGCACAAGCGTGTACAAATCTTAAAGCTATGGCGTTCATATTAGCGATAAAAAAAAATTTTAAAAAAAGGTTTTTTATCTACTGATTTTTTTCTCTTTTAACTTTTCTAATTCTCTATTCTAGTTTTTATGATTATTATTATTATCACCTTTCATATCCCTATTTTTCCCTTTTTGTTTCTTTTTTATTTATTTATTTATTTATTGTCATTTCTTCTTTCGGCTCTTCTTTCTTTTTTCCTCCTTGAGGAATGCTCTTTCTTCCTTTTTTTCCCCTCTTTACGTTCGACTTTTCTTTCTTTCTTTCTTTCTTTCTATTTTCTGTTTTCTACTTCGTCTACCTCTCTTGAATTCTTCCTTTCTTTCCTTTTTTTCTTTCTTTCTTTCATTGATTTTTTGTCTTTTTACCACATAGTTATTTTTTTCTTTTCTCCCTTCTTTTCATTCATCTTTTTCTTTCTTTCTTTCCTTGTTTCTTTCTTTCCTTGTTTCTTTCTTTCTTTCCTTGCTTCTTTCTTTCTTTTTGTTTTCTATTTCATCGTTTCCCCCCGAGTTATTTCATCCTTTATTTCTTCCCTCCTTTTTACTTCTATTCTTTCGATTTATACGTAATATAATATTTACTTATACAACAACCCTCGTTCATCAACAATTTCCTGACCGAGTTATATTTTTTCACCCATTTATGTTGTCAGGTTTTCTATAAATGCGATTCTGTCAATGACAAATGAAACAACGGAACCATTGAACAATAATTTGATGACCACTATTGAAACTGTCACGCAGTTATCTCAGCTGCATCGAGAAATAGACAAGACTTCCTTATAAAAATAAACAACATACGCATATGTTTCTTTCGAGGAACAACGTAAACAACAATTATTTTACTTCATATATTCCATCAAGTTTATAAATATAATTTAACTTTGTATTTGCCGGCAAAATGTCATACTTAACTCCGCTTCTCTGGTCTGCCCAACCTCTCTCTCTCTCTCTCTCTCTCTCTCTCTCTCTCTCTCTCTCTCTCTGATCAAGGTCTAATCCCATCTGCTTCTTCGGGCCTCTAATCACTCGACTGTTTTTTGTTTGTTTTTTTGGGGGGGGGTCTATTTCAGTTCTCTCAATCTGATAAGGGAACATCTATAATTCGAAAATTGTTTTTTTGAAAAATCAAACTTTTTAAATAAAAAACAAAAATATTTTCTTTATTCTTAAAAATTCCAGCTTCTGACACTTTTGCTTAAAAATGTTTATGATTGGTTGATTGATTGATTATTTTAACGGCATGTCAACCTGTACCACACGAATATGCGAAATGAACATATAATGTTTATATATATATAACACAGAACATAGGAATCTCGAAATTCGAAAAACACGTAACGACTTCTTTGTTCAGGTACGAACCTTTTTATTACCTTTGAGTTTAAAGGTTCTTCGACATAAGGAGAGAGGCACAATCTTTCTATTCTGGCTTTTTCATCTGCCCCCCCCCCCCCCCCCAACACGTATGGCACCAGCCACAAAGGCCTCCGCGAGCAAGCGAAAGTCAACCGTCTCGTTCGGTGTCCAGTTCTCAACTAACTGACTTTTTCAAAATCTCCCAAAATCCTCCACGCTCTTCCAGTGCGTGACGTCACCTGCACTCCGTAACCCCGCTTCCAACGTGGGCTATTGTGACATCTCCGCTCGGCCCGCGCGTGCGCGAGCACATGTGTTAATGTTGCACCTAAGTAACCCATGCACTGAGCCGAAAGGTTCTCAGCCTAACTAAACCCAAAGGCATAAACCGAAATCCCTCGGCCATTATGTTACAAACCCGTGAAATATTATTTAGAGAATCGCCAACATTATACGCTTATATTTATTGTTGTTTGTTAAGAGTTTTACTGACAGTATTCGCATCTAATTCGATAATTTTCACACATTTATATGGTTTCAAGGTTTGGTTTGGTTTGGTTTCTTTGTTTAATGGCATATCAACTCTTTTTAGGTTATTTAATGCCAAAGCCATTCTCCTAGAAGAACAGTAGAGGTACTATTTAACCCATAGCTGGGAGGATAAGGGGGTTCATACCTTTCCCAAGGGTATTTGCCCGAAAATGAACGTAATAGCGCGACTGGAGTACGAACTCGCTTACTACGATTCCGCAGTCCATCGCTTTAACCATTACACCACGAGGACCCCCCCCTTATATGGTTTTATGTACTCTGATCTAATATTAGCAAATGTTAAGTTTCAAGTAACGATTTCTATTTAAAAATAATCATTTATTTGTAGAGTTGTATGATTTAAAGTAATTAATGAGAAGCATTAGTTAACAATTATAGCTTCAATTAAACTATTATTAATACAAATTATTCAGTTATATGGCATCAAGTATTCCTATCAAATACAAATAATTTGATTTGGTTTGGTTTGGTTTGGTTTGGTTTGGTTTGGTTTTATGGTATATCAACCATTGTAGATTGTTTAATGCCAAATCTCACGCGACCGAAGCGGTTCGAGTCACGAAAGGGAGTTTGAAGTTTTATGATAGTTGCTGCACTGACGCGAGAAGCATTGCTTCACTTTGGATGTTATGAAGTCAAATTCAGTAACTTATGCTCTACGATTTCGAACTGGATCATAACGCCGCAGAGGTAACAAACGTTTGTGGTGAGAAAGATGAAGGAGCAGTTGAACACAATACAGTAATCCAATGGTTCCTGAAATTTCGCTCGAGCTGCAAGAACCTCGACGATGAACCAAAGATCAGGCCCTCCAATTGATAGAGGCAAATCTGTCGACTAGTATTGCATAACTTGGGTGATGTACAGATACGAAAACATGCGGACTCTCTGTTGTTCAGGTACGAACGTTTATTAACTTCTTGTCTTCTGAGTTCGGTTCTTCGACACGTGGAGTGATCGACACAATTCTTAATCATTCTATACTAACATAACTCAAACGCTCGGCACATCTTATAGTCTTTAATATCTCTGTCGGAAGAGATCTTCAGAACTCCATGGTCAGACTTCAGCTTCTCAACACCATGGTCTTAACTCAACTTGACTGGCCCCCAGTAAACTAACAAATCGACTCGCCTACAGTCGAGTACCCAACTGACGTGTTTTTCAAAAAACCCAAATTCTCAGCCCATCGCTTCCGGGCATGACGTCATTCACACTCCAGTCCCATTTCCAATCTGGGGTTTATTATGACAATTGTGATTGTCATATCCTCTGCGCGCGAGCGTAAACTGTACACAATGTCTGTGCACCTGAACTAAGACCCGAATAGTTCAAAGCCCAACCAAACTGAATGATAAAATATAATTAACGAAAAATGATTAATATAAAAAAAATCATTCCGTAATTATATAACACTAGTACTCGGAGAGAATCACATAAGCTACCCAGTCGGGTTGGTTACTTTGTCAAAAGCATCCGGTGTTGCCCAACTGTGCCTCACATAACAAAAATATTGCAAAACTTTTGAACTCACCCAAGTTGTATCTCATGTTAATAAGATATTGGAATATCTTTGACTCAACCTAGATGTACCACATGTTACTAGAATATTGCAAAACTTTTGAATCACCATAGTATTTTCAAAAAAGATTATGATAAACTGGGAAAACTTCTACATTAAAAGAACTTTTTTTTATTTTATTTTTCTTTGTTTTCCGGTTTGTTTGTTTGTTTTTTGTTTTTTGTTGGGTTTTTTTGGGGTTTTTTTTGCTTTTTCTTGTTTTGTTTAGTTTTGATATGATTTTGTTTTGGGTTTTTTTTTTTGTTGTTTGTTTGTTTTTTTGTTTTTGTTTTTTTGTTTTTGTTTTTTGTTTTTTTGCATTTTAAACACTTTTTTGGCAAAGGCGGAAAATATTGTTATATTTAGAGATTTGTCAATGTTCCAAAAATTATTACCTCAAGTCAAATGCTTTGTGCTTTTTTGCCTTTGAGCCGAGAGTAATAAAATAAAAAAAAATTAAAAAAACATTTTTATTTTATTTTGAAGCACAAAGTTGAGGAGGCGGCAAAAATTAGGCAGTGAAAAATTGAATCAGTCTCTCTTGACAAAATAATTATTCTATTTCTGGAAAATGTTTTTTGTTTATTCTTTCTTAAACAAGATATCACGTAAAATTTATTTGCATCCAAAGTGAAAAAACAAAACAAAAAAAACATAAATAGAAAGGATAGGGAAAGAAAGAAAGAAAGAAAGAAAGTTGACAAGAAGAAGAAGAAGAAGAAGAAGAAGAAGAAGAAGAAGAAGAAGAAGAAGAAGAAGAAGAAGAAGAAGAAGAAGATTCCCTGTCTTCGTCACTAATGTTCATGGCAACGATTCCACTCAATGGTGTCTAGAGAAATTTTAACAGCGGATATAAATTTGCAAAGTCTTAGCAAAAAACAAAATCAAATAAGGTGCATTAATGCGATTAAAAAATTAATGACTTTTAAAAAATTACCGAGAATAAAAAGAAATTGAAGAATTTGATACAAACAGGGAAAAATAAAATCTTCAAACTGGATATGGAAATTGAGTCTGGAATCGAAAAATGTTCAATGCTGGTGATGCATAAAGAAAAAAAAATGCAACGGAAGGAATTGAACTGCACAGAATTTTATCAACATATCCCACTTAAAAAAATGCAAGTATCTGTAAATACTGCAAATGGGATAATTCAAACAAAACGAAACAAACAAAATTTAATATCTTCGAAAATATTCTGAGTCCTACAAGATAAAAGATTTAGATCTCAAAACAAGGGATTTATCAATCGATTGATTTTAACGGCATATCAACCCGTCTATCGTTATTTTATCCTTAGAGATTTGGGGATCGAATTCATTTTACGTTCATCTTTATATTTTTTGTGTAATTGTTCCTTAAAAGGTGATTGATTTTAACGACATATCTACCCGTGTAAGGTTGTTTATGCCCAGAGGAATCACAATTGCTTTCATTGTATTTATATTTATATTTCTTGTGTAGTTTCTTTCATGTTTTTTTTTTTTTTTTTGCAAAGAATTATATGATATCAAGTATTCCAATCTAATACAAAAAATTTGCACATAATTGCAGGGTTTCAAGTATTCCTCTCAAATACTGATAATTTTATGATTTCAAGTAATAATTTCTATTCAGTAATTGTATTTTGTTTGCACACAGTTATATGGTTACAAGTTTCTAATTATAACAATCCTAAATAAACAATTATAGCTTCAAGTAACTATTCTTAATACAAATAATTTACTGGTAAATGACGTCGTGTATTCCAAGAGGATATAGATAATCTTCAAATAGATATAGATGACCAATAGATAGGACTCAAGGTGACTTTTAAGCGGAATACAGCTCGTTTGAATTCTATTTAACCTTCTCCAAGATAGGTTGTCGAATTCATTTCCTACTACAATAACAGTTAAATCACACCAACTCTCATGGCTGAACCAACTTATTCTGGAACAAGTGAAACTAAAACATCTCTCTGGAGAATTATCTTTAAATAAATGTTCTTAACATTTAATAATAATATCTCAAAGAAATTTCATAAACTTAGATTCTAATTAAGTTAAAGCTTTAAAACACAATAGATTACCGTGTTCTGTATAAAACATATTAAGATAATCAATATCTAATTAATGGGTAAGACAGTTAATATTTCAAATCTTTTTGTCAAATGTTACTTTTCTGATTATGGGCAATAACATCACAATATTCAGAATATTTGCCACTTGGTTAACTTTTTTTTCAGTTAAAAAAATATCTAAGCATGTTTTGCAGCGTAACGTCTATCTTTTATTTGTAAAATAAACACAAGAAAATACTTATTATTATTATTATTATTATTATTATTATTATTATTATTATTATTATCAACGCTACACACATTTAAAAACATCAATTTTCAAATCGAAGGATTGAAAAATGAATTTACAAGGACTTAACGCTTTACATTGACTTTCATGTGTTTTAATCTGGTTTTAGATAAGAGTTGGAAAAAAATCTACCATTGAAAAGTTTGGATCTCTCATTCCATCCCTATCTGACAAGTAAAAATCCATCTCTCATGCTTGGAAAAAATATTTCTTTAAAAGCTTGTTGTATTTAAAATTGACAGGTCTTAAATAAATGCAATATCAACTGAAAGAGGTCGGCCAACTCGCATGCTATTTCAGTCTACTCATATCTTTATACATCTATCTATCTATATACCTGTCTCTCTATCTACCTCTATCTCACTTTCTCTCTCTCTCTCTCTCTCTGTGTTTATCCATCTATCTATGACATGTGCAAAACGAAGTGTCCTCATATGTCTCATTTGGTTTACATCTATCTGTATATCTATCTTTTTCATGATCGTATATCTGTATCATGCCGTTCATTTATCTACTTCACAGTGCTCATATACCCGTGGTGTAATGGTTATCGTCGTAGGAAATGGACACGGCGACACGAGTTCAAATCCTCGACGAGACTGATTGCATTTCACATAGCACTAATACCCTTGGGAAAGGTATGAATCCAATTATTCTCCCTCCAGCTATGGATAAATAGTGGGGCAGACTAGGTTCTTCAGCCTTGGCGAGGCAATTAGTCTAGGAGAAGGAAAACTCTGAATTGAAACCTGTTAAAAATTGACCTCGTGTCATATCCTACCCGAGCGGAGGGGTGGGTAAATATGATATGATATCTATCTATCTACCCATCAATAGGCCTCAGTCTTCTCATATATATCTCTCCCTATATATATGTATATATATGTGTGTGTAGGATATTTCCTTTTGACTGGCCGCGGAAGTTACGTGGTTAACAAAACAAGATATGCACCTGTGCCTTGAGGTAAGCAAAACACAGGGGAAATTCCACGTGAATTGCGTGGGTGACATGTCAGAAAAAAGTGTAACCATGTAGATTGCGTGGGCGTCCTGAAAATTATAAAACAACAGAAGATTTTTGACCGGTGGAGATGGAAGGAGCTGGCAGGAAAATCGCTAGACGTCTCGCCACCCAGAGCGCTGGCCTTGTGCCAGACAGTCCTAGGTTGAGAGGTCTTGTTTGTATGAGACTTGGTAAATGAGGAAGCTAAGATGTTTAAATGCCTCGAAATGATAATAGAAATGTGTGTTGAACCAGGCTCGTGAAAGTAGAAGAAATGTGAAGAAACAGGCTCGCTAAAGTCATAAGTGGATATGATCCTAGAAGAAAGAAGTTATGCTTGCGAAGTTACTGAAGTTGAAAAACACAGAGAAGCTAAGATGATGAAATGTTTTGAGTTGGCCCAGTACCAGTCTCGTGAAAGCAGAACGAAAAAGAAGCGGTTCATTTGAGGGTTTTGTATCTCCCTCTGTTTGTATATTTAAGACGTTCCCGACTCTCTTCTTCACTCAACTATTTCGTACATTACGTAATAAAGAAAAACAAGAAAAGAAGCAGATTGTATTTTCATATATAAGTGTTGTTGTCTATTCTTCCCTATATACAACATATCATATATATATATATATATATATGTCAATTTATTTCAATCAATGCCAGTCTGTATTATTCCGCTCAGATGCATTTACCTCACACTGCTCATATCGCTATTTATCAATTAATCTCAGTCGGCTAATATCTATCTATCTGCCTGTCTCTCTATTTGAATCTTCATACTGATTCATCTATTTTTCTATCTATCTACCTACCTATCTGTATCTATCTCAATCTGTTGATATCTACTTCACTCTCTCACGCGTTATCTCTCCACCTCTCTCTCTCTCTCTATATATATATATATATATATATATATATATATTGCTTTCGTACACAGTGTTCCTTTACGTCAACTGGGCAACAGAATTTTGAAAATATATAAAATAATTTTTTGTATTTTTTAAAACTGTGATACGTCTTTATCTTTTATATATTTTATAAAGAGTATAGATTGATTTTCTATACGAACACACACATACACACACACACATGTATATATACATATATCAGTCAGCTTATACTTACTTTTTACTATTAATCTCTCTCTCTCTCTCTCTCTCTCTCTCTTTCTGCTGATCTGTACATATTCATCACGTGTTGGCTGTTTTGACGTGCGAAGTCGTTGGGAATTTAATCATGAAAAAGAGAAATTAATTACTATTAACCCTTTATCCCCGGCAAAGTAGCGTCCTTGGATGCTGATTGCATGCCGCAAATCTGTTCTTCTCTCTTAATCTCGCTCTGTTTGTGGAAGAGTCTCCGTGGCAAAGAGGATAACGAAAACAACTGCGACATCTCAGTAAGCAAATTCAAACTCCATTCATACTGTTTCATTCCCTTTTGGACTAATTCCCGTAGAAAAGATATGAACCCCCTTATCTCCCAGTTATGGGTTAGATAGTACCATTGCTGTTCTACATGGGTGGCTTCAGTATTTAATAACCCACAAAGGTTGATATTAGACAAAAAAGCCAAGCCATCAATGTGTATGTATAATAGTCTTTTTTTATCCTTCCCAGTCAATCACAGTTTGTTTCTAAACATTTCTCATTCTGTTTGGGTTTTGCCAATTTATCCAACTAAGCACCCTGTTTATATTTACCAATTTTTTTCTCGTCGATCGGACACGAATGGTCAATATTGACTTTCTATTACCATTCAGTAAACAGTCAGCTCAGTTAGCTGGAGATATATGGGTTCTTCAGCCTTCATGAGGCAACTAGTCTAGGAGAAGGAAAACTCTGAATTCAGACCTATTAAACTCCGCTTAAAAATTCACCTTGTGCCGTATCCTGCCCGAGCGGAGGGGTTGGTAAATATGGTTAGCTGGAGCTATAAAAAACACACCGACTGCCTCTCTGCAGTGAGGTAAGACTCCTCCAATGAGTGTCCTGTATATGCCACTAAACCGTCCGATGATAAGGCTTCACTTTGGAGTTTTGGGGTATGAAGAGTACTTCTTCATTACCATTTCTCCCAGGTCTACTCTGACCCGGAGCGGTAGCCTCTGCAAGGGTCCTATCTATTGGTCATTTAGAACTGTTTGACATGTAAATTGACTTTAAACAAATGACTTATCCTAAATCGAATTGTTAGAAATAGAACTGTTTGATAATTTAACTGTGTATAAACAAATGAATGATGTTTAATTAAATTCTTAGTTATACATAACAATATTTGGAATCATTTAACTGTGTGCGAACGAATGGGTAATTTTTAATAGACAAATTAGTATTAAATAGCAAATACTTGTAACCACTTCACTGAACGCAAATAAATGATTAATAGTTAATAGAATTATTCGTGTTAGAAATGTTTGAAACTATTTGAACAAAATGTTTTTACAAATCATATATCTAATATATCTGTGTAAAGAGAATTTGGTATTAATTAACCAACAATGGTTGATGTGCTATAAGACCCAACAAAACAATCAGTTGGTAGAAAACGCTTCCATGTTTTATACAGGAGACACTAATCGTCAATGTTTGTTTCGAAGTAAAAACATCGGATTTTCAAAAAATACAATTCCAAAACCTATCTCAGTCTCTTCGTAAAATTTATCCAATAATATTAGTCATGTGACAGAAACAACACTGCATTTAGAGACTACAATACTTAGCAGCTGAAATCATTACATGAACTAACACCATTCAAGCAACTATTTCTTTATGTTGTAACAGCATTCATTTCTAGTATAAGTCGAAGAATTTAATGTAAAATTTTATCAGTACAATATATATATATATATATATATATGTGTGTGTGTGTGTGAGAGAGAGAGAGAGAGCGCGCGTGTGACCATTTGTGTGTATGTTTGTAACAATATATATATATATATATATATATATATATATATATATAATGATGTTTGCTATATTTATAAATAAAGATTACTGAATATCTGTGATCGGGTGTATGTAGATCTACATAAGGATAGTGTAGACACAGGGTCAACAGCTTTTGTTAACAGTTTCTCACCTATGTGATCATCTTCCCGGTCTGATGATCGCATTTGTGAGACCAAGATGATGATCGCTTAGCAGAGAAACTGACAGTCATCAAACGCCGTTGCCTCTGTGTCTACGCCATCCAAACATAAATAGATAATCATATATATATATATATATATATATATATATATATGTGTGTGTGTGTGTGTGTGTGTGTCCACAGGACACCGAAAGAAGAGAGAAGACTCAAAAATAAACTGCTTAGGGGTATACAAGTAATGGGTGTGACGTTGGTACGCACACACGCACACACACATATATATATATATATATATATATTGATATATTGATATTGATATTATTATCAATAATATAGATTGCTATTGAACCGTTATATCTATGTCAGTATAACGTGGACATAGAGCCAACGGTGGTTGGTAACTGTCAATTTCTAATGTGAGAACCATCGAGAGGCAAAAAATTGAGTCACCAAGCTCTTTTGATTCTGTGCCCTCGCTATCCTAACACACTCACACACACACACACACACACACACACATATATATATATATATATATATATATATATATATAACACCAAAAGAGTCAGAAATAATCTACCTAGGTTTCACCTACCTCTTCATCAGGATAATTCTAACTGAAGAGGGTTGGCCCAAACGTCATCAGAAATAATAAAGAATTAGCATATGTAAAAATTTTTAAAAATAAAAATAAAAACAGTTACATTTTATTTGGCCAGTAGCTAGGCTTTTCTATGGGTACAAACATTAAGTATCTTTTGGTTAGGCATTGCAGTGCTACTAAATTATTTTCAAGCAGACTTTTCCTTTTTATTCAATATTTTTCCCAAATATCAGTTTGTGTAATATTTTTTTGATTTACAAATTGTATCATCTGGGTTTTTTCACACAGTCAGAATCATAGAATAAGTATAAAAATAATATATATATATATATATATATATATATATATATATATATACATTGATATATTGTTTCTTTTTTTCAGAGACATTACGAACGTCAATGAAGCAAGAGAAACATAAATAAGGACTCAGTATATTACACTATAAATTCAGGAATTTTCCATGGTACATAATTTACAAGAGCAAATAATAAAAACTTCCCCTATTTGTACTAATAAGGTAAGTGATGCTACTTGATTATTTCCTTATCGTTTCTTTTTTTTATATTGGAAATGAAAGAATTTTGATTGCACATTTAAACAATAGGAAACAAACCGAAAATATTTTCTTATTTTACAATGATCAGACTCATTAATCCGACCATATATATATATATATATATATATATATAATAGATATATATATATAATATATAAATATATATATATAATATATATGATTATATATATATAATATATTGTGAGAGAGAGAGACTGACAGAGATAGAGAGAGGGAGAAAGAGAGAGGTTTTAGTTCTTCTCGGTCGGAAATCATTCAATGAGATCTAATATGCAAATGAACATTTTAGGTATATTTCGAATAGAAAATTGCTACTGCTATGAATTAAAAATTCTATCCAGAACAGCGTCATTCTGACGTAACATGAAATGAGTTCAAAAAGCTCTTTGTGTAGCAGTTACAGTTCTTTGAAAAGGTTTCAACAGCAAAGGCACAGTGTGCACTAGTCTAATCAATGATCATAACTGATCGTATATAGAGAAAAATAATAAGACATTAGCGAGATGGAGCTACCATTACTACTTGCCTGAGTTCACTACTGTTCTTCCACAAGGATGTCTTTGGCATTAAATAATCCTCTAAGATTAAGATGCCATTAAACAAAGAACCCAAAACAGAAACTGTTCCTTGCCAGATCACTAGACACACTAAATGTTATTTTGCTCCAATCTTCCCTGGTAGTAGCTCCTAGTTCCTCCATATTTGAAAGACTTCTGCTTCATACTTTTTTCTTCAAATAAGCCAATAAATATTCAGTGGGGTGTCGGACTTTGTGCTGTGGCACACTAATACCTTAATTTTGTTGTCGTCTACTTTGTAAAAGTTCGTGGGTCATTTTCCTTTTGGAATGTCTACTACTACTGTGCACTTAGATTTATATTATTTTTAGAATATCCACATATTGCTCTTCATTCATAATCACCAATACTCTCACTAACACACTTGGTTCAAGAGCCGCCAACAATCCTCAATGCATAATACTCCCGCCGCTGTGCTTTATTGTAGGAAAGGTATTTTTGGTCTGAAAACTTAATTTTATTTCTTCCATACATACCGAGAATTCACGTGACCTAATAATACAAGTCCAGCTGTCTTTACCAGAACAAATGAGTAATTGTGGTATGTGGCATTCACACAATGATTTCTTCAGAACCTTCCAGAATGTTATTGACTCGGGTCAATTCTATTTCATTTGCAAAGGATGCTTAAACCAATTTTTAGAAAGATTTATGACAATGAATATAATATTTCAAAAATAATTATTAAAAACTAAATACGAAATAAACTATCAACGGCAAGTCCAATCAGTATTAGCATTTCCTCAGAAAATAAGCGAATATTCAATAGGGACAAATAATTCTTGCACCAATTGTACAAGCTAATCTGTGTGCGCTCTTCATTCCGTGAGTCAACAGCAGTTATGGAGTTGGATAATAACCACTGTTGAAATGCACCTTCCACCACCTAAATGGGTAAACACTTCCTCTTCGGGAGGTGTGCTTAGCATAACAGTTATCATCATTAATGGAATCGGCAACCAGACTTTAATTCCCGAATGAGACTGAGTGTGTTTCACTACGCGTTAATACCCTTTAGAAAGCGATGAATCCATCTGTTTCTCCTGGCTATGGTTAAATAGCTAATCAGATTAGGTTCTGTAGCCATAGTTTGGCAACCAGTCGAGGAGAAGGAAAACTCTGAATTCAAACCAGCTTTACTCCACTTAATGTGGGGGTACTCAAAGTTATAATTGTTATCGTCGTTGGAAATGGACACGGCAACTCGAGTTAAAATCATAGACGAAGCTGTTTGCATTTTACATAGCACTGATATGAGAAAGGTATGGATCACTATTCCCCCCTTCTCAGCATAAAAGTACCATAGGAGGGCAGACTGTGCACAATTAACCTTGTGTCGCATCCTAATCGTAGCGCAAGGACTTGGTAAATACGCACATGGCATAACTTTCATGACGTCCTTTGTATACAATATCAAAATCTGTATGTTTGTGTTTTCCTACCTGTCTGTCTGTACAACGATCACAGCCAAACGTTATGTCCAAATGACCTAAATTTTTTCATGGATATTGACTTGAACTCTGGATCCAAATATTGTTCCTCTCTTGACGGGTCTTAGACTTATATACCATGCAAAGGGGTATGATTCGCCCACCAAAAGAAAGTCTGTGTCCTCGGTATAGCAATAAACTGCATCTGATGGTGAGGCTCCAATTTCGAAGCTCTGGAGTGTGTAAAATACTCCTCCATTACCATTACCATTATTACGAAATCTACTCTGGCCCGGAGTGGTAGTATTTATTAGGGTCCAATCTATAAGTCAAATAGACCTGCTTAAAAATCACCTAAATTAGATTGGACCGCGTGCAAAGATACATCTTAAAAACAAGTACATAAAAATGCAAGTATGGACGTACAATGAATTCGATTTCCTAACCTTTCGGTATAAAATAACTCTAAACAGGTTAATATGCCGTTAAAATCAACTAATCAATAATTGATGACTATTAAGTAAGACGAAGCAGTGGGGGCCTCGATTATGCGTAAGCGCATAAGCACTCTCGTTAAACCGGCAATATGTCATGCACTACATATGGGTGGATGTAGCTTAATATTTATTCACTTTCCCTGAAGGAACGTTCCGTGTTCTTGATTGCTGGTAAGTTCCGCCAGATTTTAAGTAGCTCTTCCTCGGCTAGATCTAAAGACAAATATCAACATATAAACGAATACTTACAATGTATATTTTTAAAATTGTTACACAAATTTCTCTACATTTGACTAATAACTGATCTTATCTGTCTTTACCCAGAGCGCCGATATTTCAGTCGAGAAAATCTGATCTTTAAAGTATCTCTGCACGCATGCAGTTTAATAAGAACATCTTTTTTTTAAATTATGATCTTACCTCATAGGCAAATTCAAAACCTCAACATTCAAAATAGTTTAGACTTTTAGAAATATGTTGTTGCCTTTTACTAACTGAAACTATTAAAAGATAATCTTATTTTTTCTAATTAACGTTCCAACTAGAATCTATTTCAAGCGATAACATCTAGAGAGACAGGCTCCAACGCTGAAAACGGAGAGATGTTTTAAAAATCTTGCAGATGTTCAATATCAGGAGAAGCGTTTAGTATAATGATTATTGTTGTTAAAAACAGAATCGGCGAACCTAGTTCAACTCCTGGAGGAGGTGGTTTTCTTTTTCTGTTTCACTTACCGCTAATCCTCTTGGAAAAGGCATGAATCCATCTCTCTTCACAAAGCTATGGGTAAATGGACTGCCTAGGAAAAGGTAAAACTATGAATTCAAACAAGCCGAGATCCGCTAATAGATTGACCTTGTGTCACATCCTGCTCCTGACAGAGTGGTTAGGTAAATACATGCGAAAACGAAAGCAAAGTTTTGCAATTATTCATCATTCAGGCCGAGGAAAATAGTAGTTAGCAGACTCTCATACATAAATATATACACAGATAGGAAGAGACTCTTTATATACCGATAGAACTTAGAATAGCGGAGACACAGAGTCAACAGCGATCATCAGGCCATGAGGTTTCTACGCGCTGGGAATATATTTATAAATAATGGGAAGCGGGGTCAAGTTTATGGAGCATTATGGGAAGGTTGATCTAGTTTGTGAGAATGATGGGAAGGGTGATCTAGTTTATGGGGCATTCTGGAAAGGGAAATCTAGTTTATACTGCATGATAATTTTTGTAACTATATGATAATTTTGTGATTTGTTGATTTATTTCTTTGTTGATTTATTTCTTCTGTAATGTCTGCTAATTATTTTACTGGGTTTTTATTAATTACCTCTCACTATTGGTGAGTTTTTTTCACACCAGTTTGAACTGTCTGAGTGACAACAAAAGTGCTGGATTGCGGCCTCGAAGTGAGCAAGTTCGAAATCCAGTCGCCCTGTTACGTTCACTTTCGGACCTTTGAGAAAGATATGAACTTCTCTATCTCCCAGCAATCGGTTAAATAGTACCACAACTGTTCTTTTATTAGAAAGGACTTTCGCATTAAATAACCCACGGCGGTTGATATGTCATTAAACAAAGAAACCAAAACCTCACGTTCGACAGCTTTTTTAGTTCTCTGTCTAGGTCCTAGTATTTGTCAATCTCTTTGCTTTCTTTCCTTTTTGCTTTCTTTTATTTTAACTCTATGGTCTACTGGAACGACACGTTCTTTTTTCTTGTTAATTAATACTAGGGTCTGGTCTTCTGGCTGAGATTAGGGGATAAGATTGTTTCTCAAAATCCCAAAGAATTTTATGTCTCATTTTCTAGGACGGATTCTGCTTTGTGCATATACCATTAGTTAGTAGTGGTCAAATTGTAATCTCTGGCACAATTCTCTGTAGATCACCTTTACCACCCAGTCGTGTCTGTCTTTCAAATCTTTCTCCACATCACCTTTACATCCTATTCACTTTCGTATTATCATAGTTGTTATTGGTACTTATGGCATTATTTATATAAACTTCTATTTATATAAACTTCATATTTCTACCTATAAACAATGTTGCCAAAACGACCGCTAATTTTCGCTACGAATAACAGTCAGAGCCGAATGTTATATATATAGTTAAATGTTACTGCTGAAAACGCCTTAAAATCAATAAAATAGAGAGAGCCCTACCTACAAAAATTCAGAGCAATATCACTATATTCAAACAAAACAACTCTGATTTTCACGTGACCACTCCTCAGGTGAGTCCTGTATCGATACGAAAAGATACAGGTTCACATGACAATTATAAGGCCTTTAAAACATATACATGCAAGGGATCGAGAAAATCGTAAAAAAGGGGAGTTACGATGTATGTATTTATGTTTTTATTTTTACATTCGTTTTTAGTTCGGTTTTGAAATTGTTTTACAACACTCAATAACAGCAAATTCCTATACTAAAATCATTTCGAATGAATCCTATCATACTGCCATTTCCAATGTATTCGTATTGTAAAATCATTTCCAATTCATAGTAAAACTCTTTTCAATGCATTTCTCAAGTAAAACCATTTCCAATGCATTCTTATTGTAAAAAACATTTCCTATGCATTCTTATTGTAAAAGCCATTTCCAATTCATTCCTATAATAAAATCATTCATAATAAATTCCTAGAGTAAAACTATTTTCAGTGTTTTTCTATAATAAAACCATTTCCAATACATTCATAAAGTAAAACCATTTCCAATGCATTCCTATAGTAAAACCATTTTCGGAGCATTTCAATAATAAAATTCATCGCTATTAATTTCAATTGTAAAGCCATTTTCAATGATTCCCTATAGTAAAAATAATTTCCTATTCATATAGTAATTGCATTTCCAATGCATTTCTTTAGTAAAATCATTTCCTTTGCATTCCTGTTATAAAACCATTTCCAATGCATTCCTATAGTAAAACCATTTTCTAGTATATACATATAGTAAAACCATTCCTAATGCATTTCTATAGTAAAATACTCTTCAGTTAATTCTTATAGTAAAACCATTTCCAATGCATTTTTATTTAAAACCATTTCCAATGCATTATCAGAATAAAACTCATTGCAGTTAATTCCTACAGTAAAACTATTTCCAATTCATTTTGATATTTCTAGAGTAAAACTCTTTAAAATGAATTTCTTAAGTAAGGCTCTTTGCAATTCATTAATATAGTAAAGTCTTTTACATTTTATAGTGCATTCCTAGAGTAAAATCATAGATAGATAGAGAGAGAGAGAGAGAGAGAGAGAGAGAGAGACATACATACATACATACATACATATTATTAGCCTTTGTTCCACAAACTGATGGTTTGGGCTTTTTGTTTAAAGGTATATCAACTTTCATGTCATCAAACTGAAACTCAGTAATTGTTGAAAAAGTAAGCAACATTTTCCACCATCCATCACCTGCGCACTTTTTTAACCCTGCTCTACAAAGGTTCATCCTTCTTTAGTGTAATCATTATCACTTTGTGGATATTTTTAGCTGTTATGCATCTGCAACGAAAGTAGCGGTTAACAACGAGATGGAAGATATTGTTCAAAAGTGATTGTTCTAAAATTAATAAAATCATTTCTACAATTTTGTAACTCTTTGAAATGTCTTCGTTTATTAAAATGCACTAAATATAAAATTTAAAACTAGATTTTATCTTGATTTAAACGCTGATTTAATCTGCTGATTGAGTTTAAATAATTTCGCTTTTGGCAACTGAGGTAGTTTTTCTTCCTTTCTTCTTTGTTCTCTCCTATACCTTTTCTTCTTGAGTCCCAAAATTTCGACTGCTGTAAATACAGACGCAGACATTAGTTCTAGCTAAACGCTAAACCGTTTTAGACAGACAAATTATATTTCATTCACTGTACCTGACTTTGTTTTTCTTTTCTTTTTTTTTAACTGCTTCGTTAGAAAGCGACACAGAATCAAGTTAAATGTAATTTATCAATGAATTTGAAATCACTATCTTCACATTTTGACACAACAAAGGAAGCTAAGCATAAAGAGAAAAAGGAAGAAAACATGAAGAAAACGTTAAGAAAAATCTAGGATGATGTATAGTGGTTATCATTGGGCTGACCCTACTTATCGGGCATAAGTACGACTCAAAAAATATGTCCTAGAGAAAAACTCTTTGCAATTAATATTTTAAAACTATTTCCAATGAATTTATACTGTAAAACTATTTTCAGTGGATTCCTATCGTAAAATCCTTTCCAATGCATTCATATTGTAAAACCCTTTACAATGCTTTTCTATAGTGAAATTATTTCCAATCCATTCCTATAGTAAAACTTTTTGCAATGAATTCTCATAATGAACCCATTTCTAATGCGTTCTTACACTAAAAATCATTTTCATTGTATTCCTAGAGTAGAAATTGTTACAATGCATTTCCATGAAAATATTTCTAATATATTCTTATTGTAAAATCATTTCAAAAGCATTCCTATAGTAAAACAATAATAAAACTCTTTCCCGTGAATTTCTATCATAAAAACCCTTTCCAATGCATTTCTATAGTGAAACTCTTTCCAATGTATTCATATTGTAAAAGACTTTCTAATTCATTTCTATAGTTAAACTTTATTCTATACATTTCTTTAGTAAAACCATTCCCAATGAATTCTTTTAGAAAATCATTTCCATATATCATCATCATCATGTCGTGCCGCCAGCACGGATATCCCTGACCCTCTCTCTCCACTTCTCCATATCGTTCATCGCCTCTGGCAGGTCCTCAGGGCTACATTCCGTATCCTCACACAGCTGCTGTATGTATGTTCGAGCAGGTCGTACTGCATTTGCTTGGCCATATGTGGGGGTCCATAGGAGTGCAACACTTATGAGCTGGTCCCTGCTTCTCTTGCAGTGTCCTGCATGTCTGGTTCGTCTAACTTGTATAGTTTTCGTGATGGGAGGTTGGTGGCCGTATAGTTGGTGCCTTGTGGGGTGTTGCCGCCAGTACTTGTTCAATATTGCTCGCAACATTCTTGTGTAATTGCCATCTATGGAATGTCATTCAATAATTAAGGGGAATTTTTTTTTTAAATCAAAAGCAATTTTTTCGGCATAATTTCCATAAATGCACACTATGCTTTGTTTTAAATTCGTTTATACCAAAATATATTTTAATCTTGCAAAAATATTTGTTTGAAGGCAATTCAAAATGATGGTAAATCAAACAGAGAGTTCCTGGCTTTAACAAAGGACTGTCGTCAAATCTTTAGTGGCAGAGAAGAACTAACAAAGTGAAATTTACAGAAGAATGTGTTCTGTGCATGAAAAAGCATGTTTTAATCAAAAAGAATCTTTACAAATGAGTTAGATATGAGTTTGCCACAAGAATTCTGGGTCGAAAAGACGGTCCATGGGTTTGAAACCCTCTGACTTCCTGATAAAGACCAAAGGTTATACTTACAGTCTTCTGGAACATGAAAAGACCTTTCACAATTGGTTTCTTTGACACAGGAGCAGCTGTATGCAGTGCTTCTTATTAACAACTCCTTAGGCTGTATTCACCTTATTTATTGAAATTTACAAATATATAAATAGTCATCCATAGATAGACTATTTCGTTGTATCACAACTCTTCAGTGAGGCTAGACTCGCGAGATGCTTCAAGTTGGGATTGAAACCCGGCTGACTGTATGTCAGTTCGACACCTTACCCTAGAGACATCGTCATTCTTAGCGTAAACGAAAGATTTTTTTACGCATAGCTTTCTATTTCGTTGTATCACAACTCTTCAGTGAGGCTAGACTCGCGAGATGCTTCAAGTTGGGATTGAAACCCGGCGGACTGTATGTCAGTTCGACACCTTACCCTAGAGACATCGTCATTCTTAGCGTAAACGAAAGATTTTTTTACGCATAGCTTTCTACCTGGAGGGCTCAATTCTTGAGAAGAGCTATTAAGCTTCCGTGTATGTGGCAACCGACAAATATCCTCACTTGAGTGTTCAACCCACAGGCGCATGTAATATATTGCCCCCCATCACAAAAACTATATATATATATATAGGTTGAATCCTTTAAAATTCTAACACCCTGATGGGAGTACTTTTAGCATATAATTTCAAACAGTTTCCACATTTTTACCGTTCCTGTTAACAAATTCTTGGAATCTCCCACAAAATTTGAAGTTTGGGTGTATGTTTATTAGAAAAGCAGAAATGATACCGAGGAGAAACTCGGGAATATTCTAATAATTTGTTAACAGAGGAATTAGTTTGGTTTGGTTTGGTTTGTTGGGTTTTATGGCATATCAACCTTTGTAGGTTATTTAACGCCAAATCCATTTTTATGTGAATAATCTGTTCTATTACTACAAGGAGACACACTAGCCCCGTACCTCTTTATCATCTGTCTAGACTATGTGCTTAGGACTTCGATCGACAAAATCAGAGAAAATGGCTTCGAGCTGACTAAGAGAAGAAGCAAAAGGTACCCCGCAAAAACAATCACGGACGCCGACTACGCTGATGACTTGGCGTTACTAGCGAATACGCCTAATCAAGCAGAGACACTACTGCGTAGTCTGGAACGAGCCGCAGCTGGCATTGGCCTCCATGTCAATGCAAACAAAACCGAATATATGTGCTACAACCAAACGGGCAACATTGCCACACTAGACGGAGCCTCTCTGAAACTAGTCGACAAATTCACCTACCTAGGAAGCAGCGTCTCATCAACCGAGAAAGACATCGACACACGACTGACGAAGGCATGGACAGCTATCGATAGGCTCTCGATCATATGGAAGTCGGACCTAACTGATAAAATGAAACGCAGTTTCTTCCAGGCAACGGTTGTGTCGATACTGCTATATGGATGCACCACATGGACGCTTACGAAGCGGCTGGAGAGGAGGCTGGACGGAAATTACACAAGAATGTTGAGAGCAGTATTAAACAAGTCCTGGCGACAACACCCCACGAGACTCCAACTATACGGACACTTGCCCCCCATCACGAAAACTATACAAGTTCGACGAACCAGACACGCAGGACACTGCTGGAGAAGCAAGGACGAGCTCATAAGCGATGTACTCCTGTGGACCCCCACACATGGATGTGCAAGAGTGGGACGACCAGCACGAACTTACATACAGCAGCTATGTGAGGACGCGGAATGTAACCCTGAAGACCTGCCGGAGGCAATGAATGATAGGGAGAAATGGCGAGAGACGGTCAGGGATATCCGCGCAGGCGGCGCGACATGATGATGATGATGATGATGATTTAAAACAATTCAGCTAAGCATAAGTACACAGTCTGTCAAAAACATTTCTATTTCAAACTATTCAAGCAGTTATATGTAACAATTCAGTTAAGTGTAAATACAGTTTTAATGTCGAAAAACAGTTCTATTTCAAATAATTCAGTTAAGCATAATCACGTAGTTTAAATGTAAGTACGGCTTAATTGTCAAAAACATTTCTATTTCAAGCTATTCAGTTTACTCAAATAATTCATTTTAGCATAAGTAAGCTGTTAGTTCTATTTAACCCATAGATAGGGCCCTGTCAGGTGCTACCACTCCGGGCCAGAGTGGACCTGGGAGCAATGGCAATGAAGGGGTACTCCGCATTCCCCAAACCACCATCAGATTGTTTAGAGTCATATCCAGGACATTCGTTGGGGGGAGTTCTTACCCCTCTGCAGAGAAGCAGTCGGTGTATTCTACAGCCCCAGTTGACTGGACAAAGAGAAATTAGTAATAATTGTAATAATAAGTAAAAGTAAAGTTGGCAACCGTAATCGAGGGCGACTAGAAGGCTCCTTTTTTAATAGTTACTACACCAAGGTGTAGGGAAGAGCGCTACTCCTTTCCCAGGATTGCTCTACTTACCCTTGATTCGTACCTTATATTGCTGAGTGTTAAACTAGGAGGTTGCAAGTACCATTTTTAAAGTCTTTGGTATGACGCGACCTGGGATTTTAATCTAGGTCTTCAGGACCATTGGCGAACACAATACCCACTAGTCCAATGAGTCGGTTGTACGTTTTATCGTTAGTGATATAACTATCAATGATTAATTATTATAATGACATTAATGATTTTAACGGTAATTAAAATGACAGTTTTATAAATAAATACATGTGTGTGTGTGTGTGTGTGTGGAGCTATTTGGGCCATTACTATTTGGGATATATATTAACCCATCATCATGATATAAACCTATTTAGTAATGGCCCAAATAGCTCTAGCATACAAAAGATTATAAGAGCTTTTAAGTTTTTAAGTTTCAAAATAGAAGTATCATCAAATAATAAGATAGTTAATTTCCTGGATGTAACCCTAGACCTTTCTAACAACACTTATAAACCGTTTATAAAAACGGAACAGTGCCCTTCATATATCAATATTCACTCGAATCACCATAAGACCATAATTAAACAAGTCTCGAAAGCAGTAAATTTGAGAATAAGAAATCTATCGGCAGATGAGAAAATATTAAAAGAGAGTAGAGAGATATATATGAATGCCCTAAAAAATAGCGGGTATAAGGAAAATTTCACCAATAAAGATGAGAATATTACTAATGATAATAATTAAGAAAAAAATAAGGAATATGGGCGTAAAAATAGAAAAAGAAAAATGTATGGTTCAACCCCCCATTTTGTAGACTAGCTATTATAAATGTAGGTAAATATTTTTTGAAACTAATAGATAAGCACTTCAAACATGATAATATACTACATAAAATATTTAATAGAAAAACGTTAAAAATTAGTTACTCCGGCACGAAAATTTTTTTTCAAATAATCAATAATCACAATAAAGAGATAATTAAGGAATTTCGGGACCGAACAAACAATAATAGTAATAATAGTAAACAAAACGAATGTAATTGTAAAACTCGAAACAATTGTCCCGTGAATGGATTATGTAACTTAAATAATGTAGTGTATCAAGGAATCATTTACCCAAAAGAGAATATTATGGATAGAAAAACTTATATCGGAACTTCCTCCACGAAATGGAAAATTAGATACGCAAATCACAAATATTCCTTCTCCCACGAACATCTGAAACACCAAACAGCCCTATCTAAGAAATTCTGAAGTTTGAAAAATAAAGGATTAACCCCTGAAATTCAGTGGTCTATATTGAAAAAGTCAAATACTCCAAAATGTTTTGATGTTATATGTAACCTATGCTTAGAAGAAAAGATACAAATAATGACATACCCAGACCCGAAAAATTGTTAAATAAGCTATGTGAATTAATAGATAAATGTAGACATAAGACTAAATTTAAACTGTCGACTAATTATCATAAATAAAGGCTTTTTAAAAAAAACATAGAATTAAAATGAGAAATAAGAGAAATGAACTAGAATAAAATAAAATAAAAATAAAGAAATGTGAAAAAAAACTTACCTTGTATACATACACGGCAAAAAAATAGGTAACTGAGGAAAGAGGCTCGAAATTAATATAAGTAATAATGTTTCCTTCCGATAAAGTTATTATATAAAAAAATGTATAAAAAAAGTTAATTATCTAATTCAGTAAGAAATTATGGAGTCTTAAGTTAAAAAATAAAATAAATAAAAATAAAATAAAAAAGTTAAATTACTATAAGTCCATCCGGAAATAAAATAAGATAAATAAATAAATAAAATAAAAAAACGGAAGTGAGCAAAAACGAGGAGATAACTCTTCACCCCTCTTCTAACCCTTCCCCTCCCGTGTCTATTCTGATTGATTTATTTTATCCATAAGATCTGAAGAAGTCCTGTTAAATTTTCTTTGTGTTTTGGGTTTATATCAAGAACACATAACAGGATGGAAATAAATTTATAATCCTAATGTGACCGGTTTTGTTTTTTCTTAATATATATATATATATATATATATATATATATATATATATATATATATATATATTCTGCTATTTATTGAGATATATATATATATATATATATATATATATATATATATATATATATATATATATATATATATATATATATATATATATATTCCGCTGTTTATTGCTATATATATACAATTATATGAATTTACTCAGTAAGAAATTTATAAAATTATATATTCATCATCATACATTGAGCCCTCCTCAAATTGAATTATTCTCAACTCATCTTATATATATATATATATATATATATATATATATATATATATATATATATATATATATTCCGCTATTTATTGCTGTATATTCCTTTATGATATATTCGGTTACAGGTGATCAGATACATAATTAAACTATTCTAAAAAGCATGTATTTCTCTTAATATGAGTGTGAAAGAAAGAAAGAAAGAAAGAAAGAAAGAAAGAAAGAAAGAAAGAAAGAAAGAATTTAAGATTAACATGTCCGCCCTATTTATTTGCTAATTGATTAATGGTGTCACTGATTATCTCCTTTTTTTATTAAATTTTCAGTTAATTCTGCTTGCATTGAGTTCTAATTCATTAGGCTCAAATGTCAATCCTGGTTTTAATTATATTCAATGTTAATGGGTTTTTTTTAAAAAAGGGACATTTCAGAAAATACACAAAAACAGTGTGTTCATTTTGAGCCTACTTTTTATACCATCCTTGCTACTTCTGGTTTTAATCTTAAAAATTCAATCAAAAAAAGAAAATCCAAGTTCTAGAGTCGGATATTGTTTTAACTTCTCACCAATCCCGAGTATACTCGCTCTTAAAAGAAAAACCAATGGCTTGAAGGTTTGCTCTGCGTGTCTTTCAATGAAACTACAATTGTATTATCATATTGTGTTGTTTCTAATGTTCTAGCATACAAAGGATAAAGAGAATTGTGTTCAGCCTGCACGCCTGTTTATGAGGTATGCACCGATCAAGAAAGGGTTGAATGTGGCTAAAATTTGATGCAATTGTTTTCCATTTAATTCTTTCATAAATATCCAACGATTTCTTTTTTTTTCTTTTTCTTCTTCGTCTTTTTTGTCATTTTCTCTCTTGTTGTTTCATCTCTGCTTTTAATACACCTCTCTCTTCTCTTTCTCCCTTACAACACCTCATCTCTTTATTCTTCTCCTACTTTCTCTCTTTTCAACCCTTTCCCCTTTTCCATCTCAGCTTCTCTTTTAACTTTCTTTTTGCTTCTTGATTTTTACTCTTTATGATACTTAGTCCTTCTCATTTTCCTTTACTTTGCTTCCCACTCTCCTTATTTTTCTTATCTTCCTTTTCTCACTTAGTCACCGATTTTCCTTTTCTCTTTTACACTCTTCTTTTCTTTCTACTCTTTTAATTTATCTCTCTTTTCCCTCTCCCTCCCCTCCTCTTTCTTATTCCTCTCAATTCTTTTTCCTCGAACTTTTCATTTTTTTCTTGTTCTCTTCCTCTTTCTCCATTTCTTTCACTTCTTTCTTTTTTCTCTCTCTTTTCTCTTTTCTTTTTTTTTCTTTTTTACCTCTTTCTTATCCACCTCTTTTTTACTCTCTTTTCTTTAACTTTTTTTAATTTTTTTTTTTTTGTTTTTGCTATTTCCCCAAAACTCTCCCTTTTTCATTTATCTTTCTTCTCATCTTTCATCTCATCCCTTTCTTTCAACTTTTTATTCTTTTTACTGTCCTATTCCACGGCTCTTTCCTTCATTTACTTCATTTTCTCATTCTTCTTCACATTTTCTCTTCTCAATCGTCTTTTTTTATTCTTCACATTATTTATATCTTCTTCTTCTTCTTCTTCTTCTTCTTCTTCTTCTTCTTCTTCTTCTTCTTCTTCTTCTTCTTCTTCTTCACATTTCCTTTTTCTCTTTCTTCTTCTTTTTTTTCGATTTACTCATTCACTTTCTTCGTCACATTTTTACTTTATTCTTCTTTATCTTCACATTTTCTCTTCTTCGTTCTTCTCCTTCATATTTTACCTTTCATCTTCATCATATTTTCTCTTCCTCAATCTTCTTTTTCACGTTTTTATGTCTTTCCCCTTCTTTATATTTTTCTTCTTTTTCTTTCTTCCTTACATTTTCTTCTTTTTCTTCTTCTTCTTCTTCTTCTTCTTCTTCTTCTTCTTCTTCTTCTTCTTCTTCTTCACATATTCTATTTCTCTTTAGTCTTTATTCTCTTCCACACTTTCTCTTTCTTTCTTTCTTTCTCTTCTGAATCTGAATTTAATCCTTTTAGTTGATAGCTTCTGTTGCGCCTCTTCATTTCTTTTTTTTTTTGTTTCAATTTCCCTTTTTACGTGCTTTCTTCTTCTTCTTCTTCTTCTTCTTCTTCTTCTTCTTCTTCTTCTTCTTCTTCTTCTTCTTCTTCTTTACGTGTTCTTAAGAGAAGGTGTTTTGGTTGGTCTTCTTTTTACGTGTTTTTACGTGTTTAACACTCAGCATTGTAAGGTACGGATCAAGGGTAAAGTGGAGCAATCCAGGGAAAGGAGTAGCGCCCTCCTCCACACCTCATTGTAGTAGCTATTGAAAAGGGAGCCTTCGGGTCGCCCTCAACTACGCTCACCAACTTTACTTTTACTTTATATATATATATATATATATATTCAAATCTTGGACGAGCTTTCACGTTGATACCCTTCAGAAAAGCCTGAATCCATAATTTCCCTCCACTTTTGCTACGGTTATTTTGTAAAACAGAGTTAGCTCTTTAACTTTGATACGACAATCGATCTGAGAGAAGGAAAACTATATAATTAAACCAGCTGAACTCCGTTTTAAAACTTACAACATTTCAGTCTCTCCAACGGAAGACTAAAATAACAATAAACGTCAAATTCTTACCAACTTTACAAACCACTTCCAGAGGGTCATTCTTTACAAGCTGCTTTTGTCTAAAAGATTAAAGTTTACTCTTTTTTCCGAATTCCTAAGGCGCCACCTGTAAGAAGCGGAGCGACGACGAGACAAATTTTTTTTTTTTCAGTTTCCAAATCACGTTAAACTTGACAATGTTGTGGAAGTGAGTAAATCCTGCCATCACCAACTACATTCCTCTACATCTAGTCAACTGCCCATTCACTAGCCACTCCTTTAATTGTAGTCTTTCACCAACCCGACAAAAACTACCCACCAACAATTTCATTGGTAACCCTGACAGAACACGATAATAGCCTTCTGACATGCTACAACAATAATTTGCCACTGGTTGAAATAATTTCAAGATGTGTTGCGTGTTTGAGGGCACAATTATTTTGCCGAACAAATTATCTGGTCCGAACTGTAAACAACAAACTTGAAATATTTTTGCGAATTTTTGACAGCACTTTACAAACTTCGGTTTTTTTCAAGGTGTTGTGGCGATTTGTTCGTTTATTTGTTTGTTTGTTTGTTTGTTGTTGTTGTTTTGTTTTGTTTTTTTGTTGTTGTTGTTGTTATTTTCTTTTTATTCTTGCCCAGTTTCACATTGATTTTACTGTAAAAACTCGAATTTACTATAGCCCTGTCGGTCGGACTTGGAAGATGTTGACTCTACTCAATGCACAGAAATAAGACTGGCTCCCCAACAGACAAAAAATTGAGTGTCCTGTGTATGACACTACTCTGAATCTAATGTTGAGACTCCAATACTATAGATCTGAAGAATATAGAGTACTATTTTATTGCTATAACTCCCAGGTCCACTATGACCCGGAATGGTTGTACCTGTTAAGGTCCCATCTATGTGTCAAATTGACGTGTTTACAAATTATTTGTATTCGATTGGGCCGTGTGCAAACAAAAATATCTTAAGAAATATAACATGCAATTCCCTAACCTCTCAGCATAAAATAACCCTAATCGAGTTGATCAGCCTTTAAAATCAGACAAATCAATCGAATTTTCTAATTTCTATATTAATAACTCTCCGTCGCGTTCGATCTATGAGAACTCAACAGTTCAAATGTGAAGATAGTTCGTTCTACTGATTTGTATATTTTGGCGAACGCTTGTGTTGGAGCAGCCATACATCTTGGGTAATCTGCTTATAGAAGAATGGTGCACCAATGTGCCACAGCTTCCACGACCATCAGTCGTCAGGTTCTGAATTCAAACTTATTTCTTCTCCAAGCTAAAGATCTACCCTATTATATTGACCATAGTTTAAAGAGAAATGAGGGCACATGAGTTTCAAAAGGCCTAAAAGAAAAATATTTGCATTCAACACCTGAGGAATGTTGTTCAGAGGCACATTGAATGGCACAGAGTAGGTTGTCCAGTATTTCGCATATTAAACTGAACTGCTGTGTTCTTATACGTCGAAATTGACGAGAGAGTCTACCTTATATACTTTCTTTCTCTCTCTCTCTCTCTCTCTCTCTCTCTCTCACTCACACACACACACACACACATGCATCTATATATATATATATATATATACACGAATTTGTTGCGACGGTCTTACCCCTCTACAGAGTTGGCTGTTTACCCACCAGACCAGCATAAAAAATAACAAATAAAAGAATAGTTTGAGTGAAAAGGGGTTTCATGCCTTTCCCATGAGTATTAGTTCGAAAATGAATGTAATAACACGATTGGAGTTCGCACTCGGTTACTTCAAGATATATATATATATATATATATATATATAAACTGGGTCCTAAATTGCATCCGATACTGAGGTCCCATTCCTAGAGTTTAGGAAATGTTGTGTACCTTTTCGTTACTATTACTTGCAAGTCATCTCTGACCCGAACTTGTTGTACCAGTTAGGGTCCTATCTATGGGTCCCACAGAACTGCTCAATCATTTACTAAGGATTATAATGAACATAATTATAAAGGATTATTACAATTATTATTATAACTCTTATTATTATTACTGTTATTATTATTATTACTTAGGATTATCATTATTATTATTATTATTATTATTATTATTATTATTATTATTATTGTCTAATTGAAACCATATAGCTGTGTGCAAATTGTTTGTATTTGATTGGAATACTTGATAAATAGAATTATTAATGTTAAATAACAATACTTGAAAACTGAGTGCAAACAAATGATGGATATTAAATAGAATTATTGTTATGAGAAAGAAATAGTTTAAATCATTTAACTGTGTGCAAACAAATGAGCTCTAACAATATGTCTAAAAATAAAATCATCTACAAACTATTCGATAACAGTATATATATACATATATATATATATATATATATATATATAGTTTTTGGCCGACCGTAGTCGAGGGTGACCCGAAGGCTCCTTTTTCAATAGCTTCTACACCCAGGAGTCGAGAAGGATGCTACTCCTTTTCCTAGATTGCTCCATTTACCCTTGATCCATACCTCATAATGCTGAGGGTAAAGCATGGAGGCATAAAGCACTATTTTTGAGTCTTTGGTATGACTCAACCTCAGATTGAACCTCGGTCTCATGGATCATTGGCGAACACTCTTAACATATATATATATATATATATATATATATATATATATATATATATATATATATATATATATATATATATATATATATATAAACAGGATTTGGCATAAGATAACCTTCAAGAATTGATATGCTAGAAGACAAACCAACAAAACAAAACCAAATAATATCTAATATTCGTTTTCATTGTATAATGTTTCATTAAAAAGAATAAATCTTAATATTTTGATTTAGATAAAATTGTTATATATATATATGTGTGTGTGTGTGTGTGTGTGCTTGGGGTCAGAATTAATATCCTACTAAATGATGTATTTATTTCTGTCTCTAGGTTGAATTTCTTTCCATTAATCCATTGTCTAAAACATAGTTCTAAATTCCATAACAGGAAGTGACCCGACTCTGATTGTAATGGTTGCTGTGAGCGAGTTGTAGATAATTCTCCACATTACCTTCTGTTAGCACCACTATAGATAAATTTATTATTTTAGAGCAAAATGATATTCTAATATAACTCTCTTAATGAATCCAAAAATATGTTTTTCAAATTGGAATGGATATACTCGTCAAATAAAATCATAAATAAAATAAAAATAAAAAAATGTCAATACACGATCGATAAGTAATTCCGAGTTTTTGCGATAGTACTACAAATGGAATTTTTAGACACGAGTGTAAATATACCGGGCATTGGCATCATGGTTAGAGTGTTCGCCAATGGCACGGGAAACCTGGGTTCAATCCTTGGTCGAGTCATACTCAAAAAATGATGTTTGATGCCTCCTTGCTTGTAGCATTATAAGGTACGTTTCAAGGGAGAAGTGGAGCAATCCAGCGAAAAGAGTAGCGCGTTCCCCCTTCACCTTGGTATAGTAGCTATTGAAAAGGGAACCTTCGGGTCACCCTCGACTACGGTCGCCAACTTTACTTACTTTTTTATAAATAACAACTTTCTCGTATTTTTTTTTAAATTTTCATTGGTAATTTAGCCCAATCCCCATATATCTTTTGCAGTCCTAAGATAAAAAGTATGTGTGTGCTAAGTTTATGTACTGTAAGTTTTACAGTCAAATCAACTAATCTTATACCCCATCATATGATATCAAACTCTTACTACCGTATAAACTCGTGTATTATACGACTTTTGAGCCTTAAATTCAGACTTTTTATAACTGAAAATCGTAGACTTACCAGTCGGCCAAGGTTTAGACTTGGGCAACTATTTATGCCCTCAAAGTTTGTATCTCTAGCCAACCCCGGATATTAAGCAAAAGTTTAGGTCGCAGAAAGTCGTATGATACACGCATATATACTGTGAATTGAATTACCATGACCAGAAAATCCAGCAAACACTTGCACGTGACGTGCAGAAACACTGGACAGCTGTTTCGACCTTATTAGGTCTCATCATCAGTGCATACCGTGATCTCTTCAACTGGAGATCGAACCAGCGACCACAGAATACAAAGCCGAAACTCTACCACTGACCACCAACTCACAAAATGTGTTGGTCTAGATTGTCCTAATTAATGATCTTCTGTGAAAGCGTTACATCCGCAGCTGAAAGAACTGGCTATTGTCCAAATTAGTATTGATTTCTTAGATATAAATGATCATTTTGGCCTAATGAGTAGAGTGTTCGCCAATGGTCCGGAAGACTGGGGTTCAATCCTAGGTCGAGTCATACCAAAGACTCAAAAGATGGTACTTGATCCCGCTTTGTTTAACACTTGGCATTATAAGGTAAGGATCAAGGGTAAAGTGGAGCAATCCAGGGAATGGAGTTGTGCCTTTCCTATACCTCGGTGTAGTAACTATTAAAAAGGGAGCCTTCGGGTCACCCTCGACTAAGGTCGCCGACTTCACTATTTTTACTTATCAAAATAGATAATTCGACTTTAGTAAGCTTAGCATTCAAATTTTGCATAATTATTTAGATATACAAAATATTGCTTCTCATTAATATTGCTTATTGTAAGACTTCTTGAATAGATTCCTACCATTTTTCCATAAAGAACAATAGATTTTACGATAAAAACCTTTGTTCCAATTAAAATGCATACCATATATACGTGTGCGTTCGTAAGTGCGTCTACTATATACATATATATATAGCAAATTCTTAACATACAATCTTTCGTTTTTTATGGGAAAATGGTTCTGATTATATATATATATATATATATAAGCTCTGTAATTGATATTGAGCACTATTTTATAATACTGCAACAATTTGATCCTTCATTTATAAGTGAACTCGTAAGAACCATAAACCTCTACAATATATATATATATATATGTGTGTGTGTGTGTGTGTGTGTGTGTGTGTGTGTGTGTGTGATTGGAAGAAAACCCGAACAGACAGTTATTTGGCTATTTTAAATTTATTTCAGCTGGTCACTCCATATGAGAAACCAATCTCTTCAGATAACCATCACATTATGGAGAGAAAAAAATTATAAAAATATTCTTTCAATTGGTTCTTACTCGTTTAAAAAAAATTATAAAAATAAAGAGGTGGGGACAAAAACATATAGGCCAGAAGTTGGTGTCAAAACTGGATGTAATGTCAATATATATATATATATATATATATATATATTGTACACGCAGATGAATACGCAAATATATGGTATTTTTAGTCATGATTAATTAAACAATGGATTAATTTCAACCAATTTTCTACATACAACATGTAATTAATTACATGTGCTATACCCTGTCTATATCTGCCGTCAGCCAGGGGTGATACCACAGTTTTGGTAGCAAAGGCGGAACTGCCACCCCTGGCACCTCTGACAGCTTTAGCCACCGACCAGGATATTAGTGTCTTATCTACAGTGTTATGCAACTCTTTGTCTCTTATTTCCGTTAATGATGTAACGTTGATTAAGTAGAATTTTCATTCAGTCACTTTTGTTCGAGAGCACCCAACACTGCAGAATGATCTAATCTACTAATGGGACCTTTAAGATAGTTGACAAGAATTAATGAATGTTCCAGGTCAAGATATGATCAAATAGCTCTCTCCTTACCTTCAGGCTACAGAATTCTTGGCCAGTTCAAAAATTCACTTGGGCATTGTCGATCAATAATGGGATCCTAAATACAGTGGGTGGAATCCAGATTCGTCATCCCATCATTCGATTTACATTCTTTAATCAGAAGATTACTAGCTTACACCAGCGTGCCTTATGAAAGCACAATTCTTGCAGGCTGTTGAAATGTCTACCATTAACCACAAGTTGATGCCGGTTTCAATTCAAAGTCATTAATCCTTAAGTCTGTCGAATGGGTGATATAATCTATTCATGATCAACTAAATTTCAATCAGTAGTATATTTCCTATTATTTTTAATTACCTCTCGCCATTTATTTCGGAGATTATTGATTCCTCACAAGTAAAATTCAGCTGATTTCGAGCTCAAGAAGTTTTCTACAATCCTGATCTTCTTGAGAAAACTTTTAATTATTCAGAACATTGTGTAGAGAACAAAAAACGATGGAAATCGTTTGATGCAAGTTTCGGTGAAGATAGTCGATAGGGTGGAACAGACATGCCTAAATCTCTAATTTTTTCTTATGTGATTCTTGCTGAATGTGGCCTTGCATTATCTTGGCGTGTGCGAGGTGTTTTCTTAAAAGATTTTCATGCACACGTTGTTGCTGTTGAAAATATAAATATGTACTGAGTGTTTGATTGTAATTTAAATATTCAAAATGAATAATACCACGATGATCCCATCATACACCATAATCTTTTTTCGGTGAAGCTGCACCTTAGTGATCGGTTATAGAGATTCATCCTTGTCAATCCACTGCCTTTTGCTTTTAACATTGTCAGAAAAGTTTAATTTTTCGAGATCTGAAATGATATTCTTGAGAAACTGGTCATTTCTTTACCTTGAAAGAAAATTTTTCGCTATGGATATTCAATTTTCCTTATTAACTGTATGAGGATCCCAAAAGCCCAGCTTGTGCTGACAGATTGTGGATTGGAATGTGTTGAGATCAAGTGCTAATGAATATATATATATATATATATATATATATATATGCACACAGCTATATACATTCTCATGAACACATATATATATATATATATATATATATATACACACATATGCACACACACACACACACACAGACAGACAGACACACACACACACACACACATATATATATATATATATATCACGCAAGCTTCTCTTACAACAGATTAATTAGAACTTCTGTTATTACTGCAACACTCGTTATTTGCTTGTTGCTGTTTTTTGTTTTTTTGGTGGGGGTTGTTTGTTTTTTCGGAGTTTTTTTTTTGGGGGGGGGGCTGAACATTCACCTCCGTATAAGAAAATTTTTACAATGTATTAACCTGATCTCATTACAGAATAATGAGAAATTTCTTCTCTTTTTTTCTGTTTATAATTTACTGCTGCTCTAAATTTGGTCACATGGTACCTGAAAAATCATGTCATAAACAACTGTTGTTTTATAGATTTATTACCTTTTTTCTATTCCTTTTACAATTTTTAATCTGATATCTTATTTTTTAAAATAGCCGTGAGATTTCCACTGGTACTGATACTACACATCGATCCGAGTAGAAATGCAGAGAAGTGATACTTTGATTGAAAGCAGAAAACGTAAATACGGCACAAAGATCCCAGACAGAATTACTTATTCATATGTAAATAATCCTGTGAGAAATGAGAATTATGCTAGTAATTAAATATTTCTGTATTTTCTTCCATTAAACAGTATTCACCTGATATAAATCAAGCCAATCCCGTCACTACTGGTAGGATGTAACACAAGGTAAATTTTTTAGCGGAGTTCAGCTCGTCTGAGTTTTCATTATCCTAGAATGGCTCCAGACGTGTGGAGTCTCTTGGGGATTGAGGTCCGAATGAGGACTCCAGCCAGATTCGTGTTTGAGTTTCCTTTCTCCTTGACTTGTTGCCATACCAAAGCTAAAGAGTTCAGTCTGCCCTACTATTTACTTATCCTGGTAACCCTTTTAAGGTAGAGAGCTTACCCTTCTGCTGGAGATACGGTCAGCATATTCTAAGACTCATAATTCTATGCCCCGCAAACATCTTATTCTTTTTTCAAAAATCTTCTCTAAGTATCTTCTACAATCTCACAGGCACACGTGGCGTAACGGTTAGCGTCGTTGGAAACGTTATCGGCGACCCGAGTTCAAATCCACAACGGAGCTTTTTGCTTTTCCCTTCGTATTAAGACTCTTGAAAAAGGAATGAATCCATCTGTTCTCCTTCTAAGTATGGGTAAATTGAAGAGCAGTTTATTTTTTTAGCCTTAATAAGACAACCAGTCTAGGATAATGAAAACTCAGACGAGCTGAACTCCGCTAAAAAATTTACCTTGTGTTATATCCTACCAGTAGTGACGGGATTGGCTTGATTTATAAACATTCCAGTCTCATGAAATTTATTCAGAATTTCACGTGTATTGCTCTAATAACTATCACGCAGTGATGTGACAATTTCTCTGGGTGGCGCTAGTATAGATATATAAAAATACAATGAGAATTTTTGTTATAGATATATTATAACAGTTATTGTTATTTGGTTGGTTTGTTGGTTTTACGACGTTGTTACAGCTCGTGGCGAAGGGGTTGGGTAAATGCATTCCTTCTACAGTCTTCCAAGGTTTTTCATAAAGATAATTCGCTTTAGACGGGAATGAATGGAAATCCGAAGATCTCATACGATATGAAAACGGCGCATGCGTGAAAATTTGCCAAGGACGCCGTAACAGGTTTTGCGGTGTCACCAAGGAAACATGCCATTTTCCAAATGGAATCTTACACTTTTTCTCTAAACTAATTCTGAACTGACACTTTTCATCACTTGCTGTCTTTACTGTGCTTAATTAGGCAAAATATTTTTCTGAATCAATTATGTGGATCTTCGGAAAAAACTGTTCATAATAGAGGGCTCCTCTCTAATCCTACCGTCGACATAGCATCACATGCTTGGGTGAAAACCAACTTTTAGTAGATGAGTGAATAATAGTTCATTTCACTTGTACCAGAACCGCTTAAGCTTCCTTTCTGATCGAAAGTATGCTATTTTTCTTAGTCTACAATTATTTTTAAATATGGAACATTTAAATACGCCTAAACATAATCCGACCGATCTTCCCCAACTGGTAAAATTGTCTCAATGAAATCGTCCTATTCATATAAAATTTAATACATTTATTAATGCTAACAATACACACAAAATGTTTATATAGAAATACATAAAATATAAATCTATGTTCTTTAATGATTGATTGATTGATTTTAACGTTATTTCAACCCTCTGGGGTTATTTTATGCCTAGTGGTTGGAGAATTGCGTTAATTGTATGTATTTACCCAACCCCTCCACACAAGCAGGATGCTACACAGGGTCAATTTTAAGAAGAGTTTAACTGGTTTGAATTCAGTTTTCCTTCTCCTCGACTGGTTGCTATACCAAGATTAAAGAGCCTAGTTTGCCCTATTATTTACCCATAGCAGGACGGAGAATAGTTGGATTCATACCTTTACTAAGGATATTAGTACTATGGTAAATACAAATAGCCTTGTCTAAGGATTTGAACTCATGTCACCGTGTCTATTTCCTATGACGATAACCAAAACATATTGAGCGCCTCCTTCATTGCACTTTTTTCACTTTTTTGTGTTTTTAAGACGTTTTTTTTTAATACGGTCCTATCGAATACTAATACTTTTTAAACAAATCTATTTGGCCCATTGACGGGATCCTAACAGTTTCTACCTCTCAGAATCAGAATTGAACCGAGATTAATGATTATAAAGGAATAATTCACACTCCTCAGATATCCAGAAGTGGACCCTCACCCTCAGATGCAGTATGGTGTCATGTCTAGGCCTCCGTTTTTGTGGGGTTTAACCTTTCTGCAGGGGATATAGGCAGAGTATTCTAAACTCTGTCAACACTTAAAAAGGCGGAAAGGCAAATATATTTTCTGTTGAGATGAAATTTAAAATTTTATCACCAACTACACTCCGTCACACCTTACTAAACTACATCAGATAAGTGGAGTGTAAAGAGTTGAATCTTGATCGACATATCATTCATATATTGTAAGAAAAACCCAAAATGTCTTGTGACTTAATCAGATATTGATCCGGCCCGGTGGGTTAGTAGTTTTGATGTTTCATACTTTACCTCAAGGTCATCAGCCCTATTAGTGGAGACTAAGTATATGCTGAGAGTATACACTGCAAAGAGGAAAAGAACCCCTCCCTAAACAAAATGAAATACAACTCCTTCAATACATATTCGCCACTCTTCTCCTCTGTTGACGCGAAAATACTGAAAAGGTTGAGAAGGGCTTAATAGGCAGGAAAGGGCTGAAAAGTAGGAAGGACTGAAAAGGTAGGAAAGAGCTCCCTGGTTTCATCTAGGGGTCAACTAGATCTGTTTAGAAATTATTAGATAGGAAAACTTGAAATTTTATCACTGTATGCAAATTATTTTGCATCAAGAATAGTTAATTGAAATTATGAAGGTTTACAAAAGGTTATTATTATTAGATATACAATTATGTAAATCATTTGTATTTGATAGGAATACTATATAATGGACTGTGGCCCCGAAATAAGCGAGTTCGAAACCCAGTCGCGCTATTACGTTTACTTTCGGACAAATACCCTTGAGAAAAGTATTATCTTCCTTTTCCAACCCAGCTATGGGTAAAATAGAATTACTGCTGTTCTTCTAGAAGAATGGCTTTAGCATTAAATAACCCTTTAAGCTTGATATGCCATTAAGCAAAGAAACCAAACAAATTGAAACCATATAACTTGGAGTAAACAAGTGATTATCAAAAAATAACAATTATTTGAAAACAGAGAATTATATATAAATTATTTGTTAATATTTGTTAGTTATTAATTAATATAATTATAAGTATTAAACATAGTTAATTGAAGCTGAAATTATTCAAAAATTATTATAAGTAGTAGTAGTAACTTGAAACTATTTAATTTCTGAAAGAAAAGATTGACTTCAACATGAAATAACCCAACAAAGGTTGAATCACTTTAAAACCAACCAACCAACCAACCGACCGACCACATAACTATTATAATATATATTACTAAAACTCACATCATATTTGCATATATACATGTAATAGTCACCCAGCAAAACCAGCACATTAAAGCGAGATTTTTACTAGAGCAATACGCTTGAAATGCCCTGTCTAAAAACAAAGCAATTTCTAATTCAATTTGCAACTGAATGATAAACGCGTAAAAAATCATTTGTTAATCATTTAAGCAAAAGCGACCGTAGCCGAAGGTGACCCGAAGTCTCCCTTTTCGATAGCTACTACACCAAGGTGAAAAAGAGGGCGCAACTACTTTCCCAGATTGATCCACTTTACCCTTGATCATTACCTTATAATGCTGAGTGTTAAGCAAGGAGGCATCTTGTACCATTTTTTGAGCATTTAGGTATGATTCGACCTGGGATTGAACCCAGGTATCCCAGGTCATTGGCGAACACTCTAACCATTATGCCAACATCCTATTAATCATCTGAATCCTTGATGTTAGGGAGATAACTATGAAATACTGAGTAGAATCCTTTATCCCTTCCTAAATAGAAGCATCGATGGCATCCTGGAAGCCGGGTTCAAGGGTCGTAATGTTATTCTTAAAAGTGTCAAGACCAGGTGAAAGAATCGTATATACTAACAAATTATTCCATTAACCTACAAGTCAATCATAAAAAAAATCCTTATATTTGATTTACATCTGCTAAATTCAAATTCATTAGCCCTTTGGCCACTGCAACTTTTTGTAAAGAACACATTTATAGTCAACCTATTCAATCTAGCACATCTTTTTAAACTCTTTAAACTCTATCATGATTGCATATTTCTTCACTTTTTCAAGCAGATTTCTCTCCTTTTCCAAATATGGTGACGATGCCAATTCAGAATACTCAAACTGTAGACATATATATAATTATTATGCAATATTAAGAGAGAAACCTTGTTAATATACAAAAATATTTGCCAGATTTTCTGTTACTCCCAAAACAATATTGGCCATACTAGTAGCTTTGACAATATGTTCAGCAAATGATTATTTTCCTGCAGTTAATACACCCAAGATCATTTTCATTACTGACAGTATTAAATAGATTTCCATTCAGTAGTCATGATATGAGTTTCTGTTTTCTACATATAACAGCTTAGATCTATCTTCATTAAAACTTGATAAATATCAATCATTCATGAATTGTTCGTAAATCGGCGTGTTCAGGTAAGTGACACAGAAAAATAGGAGAGTGAGTTATTTGCATTAATGACTGTGGTTATTGCTAATACATGGAGGGAAAATGTTCATTTGCGATAATTGGCAAACTAGTGTCGCAGACGATTTACTGGTGCAATGAATGGCTCGATGCCAGATTTAAGCTTAGTTAATCCAATATCTATTGGCAAAATGAAACCCTACCAATATAGATTCCAGTGATGAAAACAAACATATACAAGTCACTTATACATGTCTCTTAAAGAAAATGCAGCATAAAAGCCTAGATCGGATAATTTCGATAAAATCCGCCTGCAGTCGGTAGCCAATGAAATTGCAACCCAAGATTTTAGCGAGAACAAGAATTATCGAAAAGAATTGCGGAAAAAATATTACATTTTAGCAGTCGATACTTCTTTGATTGTTTCCTTTGCTTAAAAACATATTACAATCTTTATTTTAAAGACCATCACTTGAAGTAAGCTAAAAATCCGAAATGACTGATATAGTCTGAAAGTGCATCACAAGAATGAGACGTTCAAAATAGATGATCTGATTGATTCTAACGGCGTGTCAACCTGTCTAGAGTTATTTTATACCTCGAGGTTAGAGAATCGTATTTATTGTACTTTCTATATTTACAGTTTTTGTGTAGCTGTTTCTTGAGTTTGTTTGTTTTTTTCTAATTTTATTTATTTATTTATTTATTTTATTTTTGCACACGATTATATATAAATTATTCCTGTCTAATACAAATAACTTGCTCTCAGTTGTACGGTTTCAAATAACTGATAATGATTATTCGGAGAAAATGATTGAACAGTTCTATTTGAACCATTGGGAGTAATGGCAATGAAAGATTACTCCACATGCCCTAGAGCTCCAGAACTGAAGCCTCACCTTCAGATGCCCAGAAAACCCTGGCGATTCTTAATCATCTGCAGAGAATATTCAGTGTCTTTTGAGACCCACTAAAAGGCCACTTAGACAATCCAACTCACAAGGTCCGCTAATATCTATGAAACTGATTAACTTGTTGCTATTCGACTCATCCTCATCATCATTATCATGTCGTGCCATCAGCACAGATCTTCCTGACCTTCTCCTGCCACGCTTCTCAATCGTCTTTAAGGCTACATCCTGTATCAGCACGGAGCTGTTGTATGTAGGTTCATCATCATGTTGTGCCATCAGCACGGATCTCCCAGACCCTATCCCTATCCCCTTCTCAATCATCTTTAAGGCTACATCCTGTATCGGCACGGAGCTGTTGTATGTAGGTTCTAGCGGGTTGTCCTGCCTTTGGTCGTCCATGTGAGGGGGTCCACAGGAGTATGTCACTGATGATTTCGAAAGCTTTATTGTTACTTATAAGAATTATCTTAGTTCGGAACAAGGCTATAGATATAGAGCACTCATTCAAAATCAAAATCTCAACAATATTTATTCTCGATGTGACTGAATGAATCCCCAAACTTAATAAATAATTAACTGAAAAACTTCTCTATCGATATGCTCTTAAGCAAATTCTGGGAGGTCTTTGTCTCCATTATGAAATTAGAGATTTGTATTTATTGACGTATTATAGATTAGTGAAATTATATTGCAAAAAATCAATAATTCATTTATGAAATTACATAAGCTTATCATAAGCCTGAGAGGCGCTCGAGGGGAAATGGACTCGGTGTCCTGAGTTTAAATTCTGGACGAGGCTGTTAGCATTTCACATAGACTTAATACTCTTGGAAAAATTATGAATCCGACAATACTCCCTCAAGCTATGGTATATAGCAGGGCAGACTGGGCTATTTAATCTAAGTATGGCAATCAGTCTGGGAGAAAGAAAACTCTATTAATCTTCACTAGAAAATTGACCAGCTCGTGCAGGTGGTTGGTAAATATATTCATAAGTTTACCATAAAGGTATCCATCCCACTTTTTAAAAATGAAATGTTAAAAATATTACGAGGCTCATTTGATAAATAAGGGAAGTAAAATAAAAGCAAAACACATTTTTTACATAAATATAAAATTTGCATTGTATGGAATAGTTTTCTCAGAAAAATTATTTTAATCTCATAAAAATTAGAGGCTATTCAAAATGGTGGCAAATCAAACAGAGTGCGCCAGACTTGAACAGAGGTCTGTCATCAAGTTTTTAAAGACTGGAAAGTGTAAAACATGTGAAAATTATAAAAGAATATATGATGTGTACGGAAAAGCATGTTTTAGTCAAAAAGAATGTTTAGAAATTGTCTCGATATGGGTTTGCCTTAACGAGCCGAAAACACACTGACTCTCCAGAAAAGAAAAAGTTCCGGACACAGTATTCAGTAAAGAAGGTCAAGCGGACAGTCTTCTGGAATATAAGTCAGTAAAGTTGGCGACTGTAGTCGAGGGCGACCCGAAGACTCCCGTTTCAATAGCTACAACACCGAGATATAGGGGATGGCGCTACTCCTTTCACTGGATGGCTTCATTTTACCCTTGATACCTACTTTATTTGCTGAGTGTTAAACAAGGAGGAATTAAGTACCACTTCTAAAGTCTTTGGTATGATGCGACATGGGATTGAGCCCAGGTCTCCTGGACCATTGGCGAACACTCTACCCACTAGACCACTGAGCCAATTACTTTACTTCTGGATTATGAAGTGAAGTTGGCGACTGTAATCAAGGGTGACCCGAAGGCTACCTTTTCAATAGCTACTACACTGAGGTGTAGGGGAGGGCGCTACTCCTTTCCTTGCTCTACTTTACCCTTGATATGTACCTTATAATGTTGAGTGTTAAGGAAGGAGGTATCAAGTACCATTTTTTAAAAGTCTTTGGTATGACTCAACCTGGGATTGAACCCCCGGTTTCCCGGTCCATTTGCGAACACTCTACCCACTAAATCAATGAGCCGGTTTCTGGAATATAAAAGGACCTATCACTATTGATTTCCTCGAAAAATATGTTACTGTAAACAGTTCTTCCTATTGCCAAGTCATTAGGAAATATTTCACCTTATTTATTGAATCAACCAACTACTTATTTATCGAAAAATTGTTATAGAATTAATTAGCGTTGTGGCAAATGTCAATCATTCATTACTTATTGATATTCACCAAATTATGATGAAGAAAAATCGAAACTTTTACTTGTTGTTACAACAAAATCAACATAAATAATGAGTTCAACTGTCTGACGAACTTTTGAAATCTACCATTTAACTATATTTCTATTAAGTCTTCAATCAAAGATCTATAGAATTTTTGCTACTAAAACATAGCAGTATGATCTCACAACTGAGATAGCTAGCTAGCTTGCTAGATAGATAGATAGATAGATAGATAGATAGATTTAGAAGGGGATAGATAGATAGATAGATAGATAGATAGATAGATAGATAGATAGTGGTCAGTCTCATTTCTAAAATTACCTAAAAAATGTGCCAACCTTTCCATTAGGAACCAGCAATTAATTTTGAGAACATACTACTTATTTTTCATTGGAAGTACATCATTTATTGTTTGTAATAGCAATATTTACTTCACGTATCTTTTTGAATGGCTACACAAGAATGAATATCACCTAATTGTTTAGAAAAGGTGGTGTAGATATGAATAATCACGTGAATATGGCAAAATAGAAAAATGCCTGTACATTTTAAAGGGGAAAAAGAAAAACCGCATGATTTTGTCATCTTAAAAAAATTCTCTTCCAGGATAAAACTAGATGACATGGTGTTCATTGATATTCTAAAATTTTGGATATACGCAGGATATTTTTAGATTAAAAAAAATAATAAAACAACGTTGAAAAACTAGATTGCAGCTGGAATCTGAAATGTGTTGTGTGTTTTACTGGTAGATTTTCAACGGATAGTTTAAATTGAAGGCCGTAAGGGATATGACTAGATAGATAGATAGATAGATAGATAGATAGATAGATAGATAGATCATTCAAGGTTCGATGTCGGTAAAATTGAAGCCGAAAATAAACTTGATGGCTGAGGTTTTTGTATATGACGATGTCAGCAATGTTTCAGGCAAGCAATGAGAAAAACATATTCCAGTTGATAAAGTAAATTGTTCCATTCAACATTCGTTGATGGTAACTGAATGGGTGGGACATAGGATGGTAAGACTGGAGCAGAGGAAAGATACAGGATTAGAAATATACGATAAGCCGAGACACATCAACTTATTCCAGCCCAAAACTACCAACTTGTAACCGAAAAGGAAAACCTTGTTATTTTCTGTCATGAACTTCAAGCAAATAAGTCTTAACAGAATATAACATTATGGGGGAATGATATTCGCTTTCACGGTTCTAAATTTACCAAAAATTCATGCTCGGCAAAAAAGGGTTAATATTTTACCAATTTTGAGTACTTTGGAATGGGAGACAGAGCCAGAGAAATAAGAATTTGTGATATAGTCTAGAAGATTAAAATGGCGGAAAGATGAATGTTCCATAAATAGTGTTATGATGTTAGTCTATTGAAATGACAGAGAAGTATGATAGACGACACAATATTAATAAAGACGATGATATTTTAACGAAATTATATATAAATGTTGTATAGTTGTCACTATCTCACTTAGTGGGTTTGTAGTAGACCAAATAATTTGCTCCTTAGTTAAAATCATCAACACACACACACACACACACACAAATCTATATTTACCAAATCCTCCGTTCGGACAGGATATGACACAAGGTCAATTTTTTTAAGCGTAGTTTAACAGGTTTGAATTCAGAGCTTCCTAGACTAGTTGCCTCACCAAGGCTGAAGAACCTAGTCTGCCCTACTATTTACCCATAGCTGGAGGGCGAATAATTGGATCCATACCTTTCCCAAGGGTATTAGTGCTATGTGAAAATGCAATCAGTCTCGTCCAGGATTTGAACTCGTGTTGCCGTGTCCATTTCCTACGACGATAACCATTACACCACGGGCACCTCCACACACATATACAAATCATATTAAAACGTCATAGCTAATATAAAGAATTATCGCCACGTCTTAACATAATATATTCATCATATTCCTTACGTACATACAATCATAGATCACAATAACGTATACGTAATATAACATTACCACAACATAACTAATACAAATTATAATTGTAATCTAACACAAAAGATATTGCAACATGAAATACTAATATTGCATAATAATCCATAGTATATAACAATATAACATGTCTCATCCCAACGATATTCTAACTCATTTTTACGTTTTGATTTACCATACATCTTCGTCAATTACAAATCAAAAGTTTATTGTCTTCATAATGCAATGAGGATGATAATTTGTTCCTCTGTTAAAATCATCGCAACACACACACACGCACACAGGAATACACAAAAAAAAATTTATTCCGCCAAATCCTTATCTATCGCGACTTTTGCAAGACATCGTGACTCAAATATACAGGAGACAACCTCAAATTTGCCGCGCGGCGCATGTATCATCATATGCACACACATTCTAACAATCACTAATACGACTACATACAATAATACACAAATATCATCTACACACACACACACACACACACACAAACAACAACAACAACAACAACAAAGAGTTGTACACAAACCTAATATTCTTTTGACTGTATTTTTCGATTTCTCAAATATCTTTCTTTCTCTGCCAGATGATTGTCGTAAATAAGACGGCATGAAACTAGCGGTCGCAAATAAGCGTGCATGCTATTAAATGTATATATATATATAAACTAATATATATATGTGTGTGTGTGTGTGTGTGTGTGTGTGAGAAAGGATTAGATACTCCTACGACATACATAATTAATTAATGAATGTCTCATGTCATTTACCAGCTGACCAATTTCATATTTATTCTCCTCTTTATACATATGTGCGTGTGTGTGCTTTTGTGTGTGTGTATTTTCTTCAAGTGTGAGTGCCATGCGTATTTCGATATTAACACCTTACACCAATATATAATTACAATTGATTGGTCACTTTTCTCACTTTTCCATCTGATGATTGAGTACAACACTTCAAACATTAAATGACAGACTTCTAATATATATATATATATATATATATATATATATATATATATATATATCGAAATGTATATATATATACATATATATATTTTAAAGAAATATATATATATATATATATATATATATTGTCATCCACAGACAGACTGTTTCGTTGTATCACAAGTCTTCAGTGTGGCTAGACACGTAGGACGCTTAAAGCTGGGGTCGAAACCCGCTCGACTTTACGTTAGACTTAGCATCAGACCGTTCAGCCAACAAGCGTACCACATCAGCTAGGAAATAATAAGGAAAATAAGTAGTAGCGTTCGTTTGTTTACATTTTATACCTTACCGGATACCAGAGTGCTCAATTCGTTCGAAGAGCTCGCGACTTAATGGTTAAAGTGCTGCATTCATTTTCGAAATAATACCTTTGGGAAAAGAATGAATCCTCTTATTCCCCCCCCCCCGCCTCACCTATGGGTTAAAAAGTACCAGTACGGTTCATCTACAAGAATGGCTTTAGCATTAAATAACCCACAAAGATTGATATGCAATTAAACAAAGTAATCAATAAATATATATTGAACAAATCCTGGAAGCAACATCCTACAAAACAGCAGCTCTAAAGCCACCAACCTTCCATCTCTAAAACCATCCAAATAAGACGAACATGACATGCAAGACACTGCTGGAAAAGTAGAGACGAATTCGTTTGCGACGCTCTTCTATGGACGCCATTCACACGAACATGCAAGTGTCGGAAGACCAGCTATAACTTATTTACAACAGCTCTGTAAGGACACAAGATGTAGTCTTGAAGACCTGCCAGAAGCGATGGCTGATAGCGATGAATGGCGAAAGAGAGTGAGGAAAACCCATGCTAGCAGCGCGACGTGATATATATGTATATATATATATATATATATCATGTTGTGTTGCTACCACGAGAGGAGTAGCGCCCGCTCCAACACCTCGGTGTTGAAGCAAATGAGAATGGAGGCTTTGGACTACAGTCGACAACTTTATTTACTCAAAAAAAATATACATATATGCATATTTTATGAGTAAGTAAACTTGGGGACTGTAGTCCGAAGCCTCCATTTTCATTAGCTTCAACACTGAAGTGTAGGGTAGAGCCCTACTTCTTTCCCAAGATTGCTCCTCTTTACCCTTAATAAGTACCTTACAATACTGTGTTAAGTAAAGCCACATTAAGTACCATTTTTTGAGTCTTTGTTATGACTCGACCTAGGATTCCACCCTGGTCTCCCGAGTCATTTTGTGTATATATATATATATATATACACACGAGGATCATTAAATAAGTTTCCAGACTTTTTTCGTATTGCCACTTTTATTGATAGTATACACATGAAACTCTAGTCCCCTTTGAAGTAATCTCCCCCGGCTGCAATGCACTTGTCGTACCGTTCCAACAACTTCTGGAAGGCCTCATGGAAGTCCTCTTGTGTGAGCATGTCAATGACCTTCGTCACAGCTTCTTTCATCTCCTCAATTGTCCCATAACGATAGCCCGCGAGCTAAGGGAATAAGCAAAAGTCACAGGGAGCAAGGTCTGGACTATAGAGAGGCTGAGGAACTGTCTTGATGCCCATCTTGCTCAAATAGTCTGTGACAAGGATGGTGTTGTGAACTGGTGCATTGTCCTGATGGAAATGCCATTGACCCTATTTAAAGAGTGCTGACCTCTTCCCAAGGAATTTCTTCCTGAACTCCCTTAAAACCTCAACATAGTAACCCTAACCCTAACCCTTTGGTGAATTAACTCTGGTGTATTGACTTCCTTACTCCTCCCGCACCTCTCATCATCCCTCACAGACTCCCTGGCTTCCTTGAATCTCTTATGCCACTCAAAAACTGATGCTCGATTCATGCAAGATGGTTGAAAAACATTCCATACATTTCTGTGGTATTTTTTCCAAGTTTAAAACACAATTTTATTACATATCGTTCTTCTAAAGTGTGCTCATGTCCAGGTTGCATTTTTGAAATTCACCAGATGTGACAATGAGGCTTTAGTAGGTTGTATTCCAATTCCTGCTGTAGCTGTTCATTTGAACCTGAAATCATAAAAATCGTTCTGTCATCCCATGAGATATATAGCAAAAACATACTGAATTTTCAAGAGTCTACGACAGTTTTAAATGCCTGTACAAAAAAGTCTGGAAACTTATTGAATGCACTATATATATATATATATATATATATATATATATATATATATCATGTCGCGTTGCTAGCACAGGAGGAATAGTGATCTCTCCTACACCTCGGTGTTGAAGCTAATGAAAATGGAGGCTTTGGACTACAGTCGACAACTTTATTTACTCAAAAAAAAAAATATACATGCATGCATATTTTTTGAATAAATAAACTTGGGGACTGTAGTTCGAAGCCTCCATTTTCATTAGCTTCAACACTGAAGTGTAGGGGAGAGCGCTACTTCTTTCCCAAGATTGCTCCTCTATACCCTTAATACGTACCTTATAATGCTGTGTTAAGCAAAGCCACATTAAGTACCATTTTGTGAGTCTTTGTTATGACTCTACCTGGGATTACACCCTGGTCTCCCGGGCAATTTTGTATATATATATATATATATATGTTTAAAAAACAAGAAATTTTGAAATAGTATTCATTTCCATAATAAATCTATTTCGCTAATTCAAGCTTATCAGATGGAATTCAAATGAAATTCTATTTCTAAATTTCTTGCTTTTTAAACAAAAGTATATAGCAGCAAACCAACAAGAAAGAATAAAACTGTGGAAACAGCACTTCGAAAACTTACTTGGAAACCCACCAAAAATAACACATGAACCAATCACCAGAATAATTAGCAAACAATTAGACATTAAACTAGGACCGTTCACACAAGAAGAACTCGACTCGGTTCTCAGAAAAATTAAAAATAGGAAAGCTGCAGGGCTGGACGAAATTCCCCCGGAAGTATGGAAGACCAGACAATTCGACGACATACTGCTCCGCCACTGCAACGCAGTATACAATCAAAATCCGATAGATAGATGGATGAAGGGATGCATACTCCTCTTCCCTAAAAAGGGGGACCTCGGATTAGCCAAAAACTACCGAGGCATAACACTTACATCCATAGCAGCCAAAATCTACAATGCCCTACTACGAAACCGAATAGAACCCAAAATCGACAACATACTCAGAAAAAACCAAAATGGCTTCCGAAGAAATAGATCCACGACCTCACAAATATTAACCATCCGCAGAATCCTTGAAGGTGTACGGGCAAAGAACCTACAAGCGACATTAATATTTGTCGACTTTACCAAGGCTTTCGACTCCATTCATAGAGGAAAGATGGAACAAATACTACTAGCGTACGGCATACCTAAAGAAACCGTAGCGGCAATAACGATTCCTTATAGAAACACTAAAGTAAAAGTACGATCACCGGATGGAGACACAGAATACTTTGACATTGTAGCAGGAGTACTACAAGGGGACACGCTGGCCCCGTACCTCTTTATCCTTTGTCTAGACTACGTACTTAAAACATCGATTGACAACATCAAAGAGAATGGCTTCGAACTGACGAAGAAAAGAAGCAGAAGATACCCCGCAACAACAATTACCGACGCCGACTACGCTGATGACATAGGGATACTGGCAAATACACCTGACCAAGCCAAAACACTTCTGCATAGTTTGGAACGAGCAGCAGCAAGCATAGGCCTCTATGTTAATGCACACAAAACGGAATATATGTGCTATAACCAAACGGGGGACATCTCCACTCTAGAAGGAACCCCACTTAAACTAGTAGACAAATTCACGTACCTAGGAAGCAGCGTCGAATCAACCGAAAAGGACATCGAAACGGGCTTAACGATAGCATGGACAGCTATCAATAGGCTATCGATTATATGGAAATCAGACCTAACCGATAAAATGAAACGCAGTTTCTTCCAGGCAGCGGTCACATCGATACTGCTATATGGATGCACTACATGGACGCTAACAAAACGGCTGGAGAAGAAACTAGATGGCAATTACACAAGAATGCTGCGTGCAATCCTGAACAGGTCCTGGCAGCAACACCCCACAAGACACCAACTGTACGGCCACCTGCCCCCTATCACGAAAACTATTCAAGTTAGAAGAACCAGACATGCAGGACACTGCTGGAGAAACAGAGATGAACTCATAAGAGATGTACTCTTATGGATCCCCACACAAGGCCGCGCAAAAGCAGGACGACCAGCTCGAACGTACATTCAGCAGCTATGTGAGGATACAGGATGTTGTCCTGAAGACCTACCTAGGGCGATGAACGATAGGGAGGAGTGGCGAGAGAGGGTCAGGGATATCCGTGCTGCCAGCACGATATGATGATGATGATGATATATTTTGCTGTGTGGGTTATTTTGTATTTAATAACCGTGCATTGAGCACTCTTTCTTTGGATACTCACTGTCATTTGCTTGGGATAGATAGATAGATAGATAGATTCACACACACACACACACACACATATATATATATATATTTATATGTATAATCACATATATATATCTATAAATATATTAACAGACACACACACACAAACATTATATATATATATATACATATATATATATATATAATTCCGTTAAAATCTGAACCTCTTTATTTATATACGTATTCGTAATTTGAGATATGAACCTCTTTATTTATATATATATATATATATATGTGTGTGTGTGTGTGTGTGTGTGTGTGTGTGTGTGTGTACAAATTTGGAAAAAGCAGTTTGTGAGGAGACCGGAACAGGAGAATCATTCGAGCTATAATAATGGTAAATTAAATGTAAACTGGACGCTGATTTTATTTCCATTTGAAATTTTGTCGCAATTTTTTATTGTATTTTCGTCTATTATGTTCAAATATAACATTCTCATCTTCGGGGAATTTTCCATTATAAATATTTTGTTTTTATCTATTTTCTATTTTCTTATTACTTTTATTTATATATTTCATTTTGCTGATTTCAACTGTTTGTTGAAGAAAAATGTTGACCAATATCGAAATACCACCTGGTATCATCATCATCATCATCATGTCGTGCCGCCAGCACGGATATCCCTGACCCTCACTCGCCACTTCTCCCTATCATTCATCGCCTCTGGCAGGTCTTCAGGGTTACATCCTGTGTCCTCACATAGCTGCTGTATGTAAGTTCGAGCTGTGTTCATATGTGGGGGTCCATAGGAGTACATTACTTATGAGCTCGTCCTTGCTTCTCCAGCAGTGTCCTGCGTGTCTGGTTCGTCTAACTTGTATAGTTTTCGTGATGGGAGGCAAGTGGCCGTATAGTTGGTGTCTCGTGGGGTGTTGTCGCCAGGACTTGTTCAATATTGCTCTCAACATTCTTGTGTAATTGCCGTCTAGTTTCTTCTCCAGCCGTTTAGTTAGCGTCCATGTAGTGCATCCATATAACAGTATTGATACAACCGCTGCCTGGAAGAAACTGCGTTTCATTTTATCGGTCACCTGGTATACATTTACTGTATCCCTTATAATTTGCTAAAACCCTTTCCACCAAAATAAAATATTGTCTCATATCGAATTACCACCCGGTTTACATTTCATGTGTCCCTTGCAAATGCTTAAGACCATTTCCCCAAAATAAATGTGTGTCTTAGGAATGACACTAAACTAGATCTGAAGCTCTAGTTCTAGAGACCTTGGGAGAGTGGAGTATTCCTTCATGGCCATTACTCCCAGCTCCACTCTAATCCGAAGTGATAGTACCCTATCCATAGTTCCAATAGACCAGTTTAAAAATTATTAGTTTTAGATAAGAATATTTTATATCATATAACTGCGTGAAAAAAAACACTTTAAAAAACAACACAAAAAATCTAAATATGAACGCAATTCTTTAACCTTCTGATGGGTTGACATGCCGTTAAAAATATCGAAATATAAGCTACAAATCATTATTGTCAATTGATATCATAAACTGATTTTCTACTTTATAGCTGATTCACTTGGTCCAAATTTAACGTTTATTTTTCTCAACAATGAAAAAAAAAAAACTCCAAACCAATGAAAGATATTTTCAAACATCGCACATACAAATACATTAGAAAAAATATTTTCTGACAAAATTACAAAAGATTAATTATCCGATTCTTACTCTTAATTATCCGAATCTTACCCTTAATTATTCAACTGCTGACGAGAAAAATAAACTATTCATGTCAACATATTCTTCTGAAAATTTCACATGATTCGCACTTCTCAGCTACCAAAAATCTGTTCTTTCCTGGAGCTCATTAATTTGGCGCCATTTTAAATAGCCTCTAAACAAATATCTTTTAAAGAAATTAGAATAATTTTAACTAGAAACCAATTCCAAATAATGCAGAGTTTAGATATATGGAAAAAATTCTGAAAAACATTCAATTTGCTTCTTTCAAAAATTAGGTTCATTTATTGAATGATCCTTGTAATATCAATATTTTACTTTTTAAATTGAGATGGATGCATTAATGGTAAGCTTATGTAACATCATGAATAGATTATTGATTTTCTCCAAAATAATTTCACCAAGGTATGATTCAATGAATACAAATCTATAATTTCAAAATTAAGGACAAAGACCTCCAAGATAAAATCTTGTGGGTTAGAAGAGGCCAACGGGTCGTATTCGTTAAGTTTTACTTTGCTACACAAGCCTCAATTCGCTTACAGTACTTGCCGTTGCTTAAATAGTCAGCCATCTATATAATGAATAAGCTTATCGAAACTTAACTTAGATAGTACAGCGGGAACATGTGCTTTCAACGTGACTACCGGTTGAAGTCTAGAGACTTAGGTTCTAATTTTTCCATTCATTAAGTCGTTAATACGTGATTTGTTTGAAAAAAAAGGTGGGAAAGAATTTTTAAAGTTTATAAAAACATACAAAATGAAACCTACAACTGTACGATTTATTTTTCGTATTATTTGGAATATTTAAGGAATTTTGCGACATTCAAGAAATTCATTTTTCAGCGTGATTGTTTTCTTTCTTCAACAATAAGGAGACAGTTTTGAGTGTTTTGCCATTTTGCAAATGTAACGTGCTTTCCTTACGTCTTACATTTTGAAAAATGACTGCCAACTAAACTGCGTGGGCTTAACCGGAAAAATATCCAGACAAAAAAAGAATAACTTTCCTAAAAATAAGGCAAGAAACAAAATGAATAAAAAAAAAAAAAAAAACAATAAATTCAACATGTAAATTAATAAATAGCAAACAGTAAAGTTTTCTTTTCTCCCTATATTTCAGATTTCAATAAATATTTATGAAAAATCGGCGGAATTACTTTTCTGAAATCGGCTATTTTGATATTATCTTCACCGAGTGCCAAATCCTTACATTTTTTACGTAACATTCAATCTCCTCTAGCCCTTCCACTGTGAGTCCTCGTTACGTAATGTTTAAAGTACTGGACCGTGTCCTCCAATAAACGAGTTTGATCTCCAATTATGCCGCTATGTTCATTTTTTGACTTTTTTCTCCTTGAGAAAAGGATTGAACCTTCTTATCTCTCCCCATTAGAGAGTTAAATAGTATCCCTGATGTTCTTTTACAAGGATGGCTTTGGCATTAAATAACCCACGATGGTTGATAAACCATTACAGCAAAGAAACCAAACCAATTTACTCTTCCCATTTTCCTCTCTTCTGCAAATTTTCTATGAAAACAAAAGATTATCTCAGATCACGCGGAAAGCATTTGTTTTCACCATATTGCCAAAGTTAAGTAACAATGAGCCTACTCGGCACTTATATGGGTAACGACTTCAAATCAATCAGCCAGAATCATTTAAAATTTTTATTTTTATTTTAAATGTACAGAGACGAGCAATGAACTCGTTGGAGCTCCATTTCAGTATCACTCCATGATGATATTGATGTTTGTATTTCGGAGGTAATGACGTATTCTTAATGAGGTGTCATTATATATTTCTATTTAGGAGGTAATGACGTATTCTTAATGACGTATCATTATTTATTTCTATTTAGGAGGTAATGACTTATTCTAATGAGCCTTTTGTCATTACCACCGTTTTATCATGAATTTGGATCATTAAAAGAATGACATTCAACGTGCAGATTGCAGACTAAAAAAATGCATCATTAGGTTGTAAATTGATACTTCCCTGGCTATTGATGGGCTGTCTGGCATTCGTACCGGATGGGGTATCGAAATCAATGGCAGATTCGAGACCGAAAGGCCCCCAGTTTCGGTTGGGCCACCTTTGGGTGGGCGAGCTGCTTTTTTGACTCCTATGCACTCCTTGTATAGCACTAGACCTCACGGTCTAGTTCAAGCTAAATTCTGGCATATGTGCCCGGATCTAGATTTAGGTCCGGGATACTGCTTGATTCATTAGACCCACATTGCACTTAGTGGGTCAATGACCAGCAGGGTTCGAGTCTCGGCTCGTTCCCGACTTTTCCCTTCCCTTTTATCCCCACTTTAATTGGCCTTCGGGCTTTTGACCTTGTGTCATCTCCTGTCTGGTGGGAGGCAACGACAAATATATTCGGTTGTAAATTGGACTGAATATAGTTTTATGCTTTAAATCAGAACATATCAAAGGTATAGCTCTCAAAGTAATATCGCTATGATGTACCGTTTTTTATATACATGTATACAAACATAATGAGAATTTCAGTAAGATAGATAGATAGATAGATAGATAGATAGATCCTGCAAGATAGATAGCACAAAGATTAGCAAATATTTTAAAGGTTTAATCGTCGTGAACGAGTGGTTAGCAATCTTGTACCAAGAACCATTACTATTGTAATGAGTTTGATCCTCACTCGCTGCTCCTCACCATCGCAGTAATGGTCTATGAGTCTAACACTCCGACCATTGTTTCAAGGAAAGGCGTAGAGAGCGAGAGAGAAAATCATTGTTAATGAGTTCAATTCAAACTGAGTGCCACTTTCTTGAGTCTTGTTCAAAACTAAGCTAATCTTCGTAAATGACCACTATAATTTGGAGGAGCAGTACTTTGTAATTAGCATGTGATAGTTATCTCCCATGAAAAATTATAATGACCAAGAGACCCAACATAGAACTAACACTCGTGAGAATGAATGGGTTGGAGATTACTCTTATTCTCAGAATTTTAATATCATTACTCAAGGCTCACAACAATATCTTTGGCAGGAACAACCTAACAAAGCCCATCCCTCTCATGGTCTACAACAGGTTTAAATTCTGAGTGACTGGTCACTATAACAAGATTGAAGAGCCCATTCAACCCAACTATTCATTAATAGCTGGAGGGAGAGTAGTTTGATTCATACCTTTGCTAATGCTATTAGCACTACGTGAAATGTAAACAGCATTGCCCAGGGTTTGAACTCAGTTATCCAAGCCCACTTACAACAATGCCTTCGAATGCTTCCTACGAAACAGATATACATAGACACAATCTCAGAAACGGAAAATGGCCATACTGTCTACTATAAAGATAGGAATTTTATTTTTTTACATTATTTTCGAATTTATTTTGCTTACTTTTGATTCTCTTTTGTTTTGTTTTTCTTTGTATAAGATATATATTTACTTCTGACTTTTTCCTTCTTTCCCCACCCCCTCTCTCTCTCTCTCTCTCTCTCTCTCTCTCTCTCTCTCTCTCTCTCTCCTTTTCTTCTTTGTCTTCTTCTTCTGAATCTTTTCATCCGTATTCACTCGACTTTCAAGTTCAACTCACTCAGACAAAATAAATCAACACCTCATACAGTATTCATTTTGCAGCTGTCAACAACTGAAATACTAAACTTTCTTACTTCCGACGCCATTCTTGCTAGAATTGACAAAACAACCTACGCTCACCTTAATAGATGTCGCTTGCGTCGCTATTCTGTTAAGATTCCGTTAAGATTACTGAATATGTGGGCGATCTTTTCAATACATTATAAAAAATATATCATCTACACTATTTTATTATGTATCCATGTTTTTACAACAAAACTGCTATTAACCAAACGTTTTTAGCAAAACTTTGAAGATATGAGAATTATATAGCACGAGTTTCTGCTTACAATTCTTGTGTGATTCAAAATCTAGAGTCATTTCATGTGGCACAATTCGGTAGCTCGTGATGTTATTGCCGGACTTGTATCTATGGTTTTGAAGACGGCGTCGAAATCCACACTTTAACGCCCATCTGACCTTGCCTTATCCTTGAAGTTGTTGTAAACTGAGCGAAATTTTATCAGCAATCTGGTGACTGTATTGTGATCAACCGTGCCTTCATCTTTCGCCTTACAATTTCTTTTTTTTGTTGCTTTCACGGCGTTATGGCCCTCATCAAACTTGTAAAGCATATTTTCCTGAATTAAACCACGTTGAACGTTCATTTGTGAGGCTTTCAAATTGCACAAGAAGTAAAGTGTCAGCGCACCAACTATCATGATACAACCGACCTCGGTGAACTGAAATCCGTGGCTTGACTCGCTTCATCTAACCCTGCCGGAACTAGTACGTGACCAAAATATTCTAAAACCTTTCAGTCATCCTTGTATTGGCTTCTCTTAAAAATATTTTTAAATAATTTGTGAGATTTTGTTATGCAACTCTTCCGTTGTTCATCTTATTGTAAATAAATATGTGTAGAATTGTCACCGGCAACTTCTGTCTGTGAGGACTGATCGTCGGATGTAAAAAAACAAATACACAACCGACTTTCAGCGTTAGGAACTTTTGAAGTTTTATTCTCTCCCTTCAGTCGCTGTGGTCGAGGAAGCAAAAAGAAATGGACAACGGACACCACGTGACTAGTTTCTTTTTTATTTGAAGAACAAGACTCTTCTTTCATTCCTTCCTTCTTCTCGATTTCCACCCCTCACACCCCAACAACCAAAAGAGAATAAGAGGCCGAATCATGAAATCCGTGATATATATATATATATATATATATATGATGCGGAAGCAAAATACGGTATAATTTTTTAAATGTTTCTTTTTTGTCTGATTAGTCCAATTTTAGAAAAAAAAAAACGCGATAGATCTAAATTTTCATGATTAGCTCAATTATTCTAGCATTTTTTAGATTAAATTTCAGCCCAATATGAGTGAGCAAACAAAGAAACGCCAAAGAATCTATGATTTACCTAACGCTGAAACCAGACCAAAGTGTTTTTGTTTAACCGTATACACAGGAAAGAATTTCTTAACTGAAAAAGAGCTTATTAAAGAAAAGAGGGAGTGGAGGATTGAAGAAAAAACGAAAAGAAGGCTTTTAACTGCTCTCGCTAAGGCAACCTCACGACGTCATTAATAAAGCACGCTAATGAATTGAAAGTCCACGAGAAAATTGTGAGGACAGCAATTAAACTATATTTATGCCCGGACCACGCTTTATGGAGCATATTAGAAAACAAAACAAATGCAACTTTCCAATCCAAATATTGGTTCGCTTAAGACTGATATTGAGGAGGAATTGAATAGAATGTCTGAAGAATTTATTTTGAAGTCATGCAAATCGTTTCGAAGGCTTGTTGACTCAATAATTAAAAAATAGTAGCCATGTTAAGTAAATTTACTGTTTTGTATCTATCTTCTTATTTTGTTGTTTATTTTTTTAAATTAAAATTAATCTTGTTATATAATAGTGTCATTTATTATTGTATTTCTAATTTTGCTTCTGCTCTCTCTCTCTATATATATATATATATATATATATATACTGGGTTTCAGAGAACATCCCACTGTCATTTCTGCCTCGATTAGGTGACATCTCCGTGGCCACTGTCATCACTTTGTGACCTGTTCCCGGAGTACCAGATCAAGATGTATCATATTACACCTAACACTGTCGAAGAGATTTAGAACTCTGTCGACACGTACCCCAGCACAATGCTTACAATGCTGCGCATGTATGATACCATTGTTGAATTATTCTCTAGGTATAAGCCATAAACAACTTCATGCCTGAAATCAATAACCATGGATGTTATATTCTGAGAAAAATGAATTTTCTAACAACTATAGAAATCCTGATTTTTTTGGGTCATTTAATGCATCGTTCCTTCCAAGAAAAGAACGTCTTGTCGATGTTTGATTTACTATTTGGATCCGCCGATTTGGAATTGTGCCCTTTCTAGATTTAATACTGAACTGGACTGTGTAATATTTATTGACTCTGCACTTGATACCAATCATTAGTAACTTAACTGAAACTAAACCCGTTTCACAAGTTTATTTTGTTACCGTCTAAAATGTCGCACCTTCCAATAGTTGTCGATGTTTTGTTTTTTTTAATTTAAGGTTAATGAAGATTGTCATTGGTTGTAAGTAAGACATAACTTCAAAAGAGACACAAGATTTTGTTAGATTATTGAGAGAGTTGGAAATTGCCACGAAGTTAAACAGAGGTTACAGAATAATCCAAAAAGAATTTTAAAACATTGATAATATAAGAACAAAATAAAAACTGGATTGAAGAAGAAATTTCAGAAAAAGTAAAAACAGGAAAATAGAAAAAGAATCAAGAAAATATTTGAAGTTTTAGTGTTGCGAATGCAAACAAAGAGAAAAGGTGCAAAATGCTATAAACATTCGCTAAAAACATGAAAGCAAACAAAACTACGACTTTTAAGTAAACATTTTAAAGAGAAACGTGTAGGTTGGGAGAACAAATACATTAAAATTGATTTCGCATCAGTAATGTTTATTGATGGACGTAAAGCTATCGTGGATCGGCAAAAAGTTAGTTGCCTCGCGTAACAAGGAAAGTATGGAATTGTGTTTTGAACTAGTTTTGAAGGGAGTAAAATTGAATTTCCCTTTAAAGTTGATGATGGTCTCAAAATAAAAGCAAATGTACGATCTTAGATAAGACTTTTTTAATGGTACAGGTTACACCCAAAATGTTTTAGGCTAAATAATAAACATAAGCGAGAAAATGGAGTCACCATCGCCTTCGTCTCTGTCTCTGCTATCCCAAACTTTATCTTTATATGTATTATCATCGATCTCTATTTATAGATTTAGCAAACTGTTTTGAAATACTGAGTGTTTTAATAAAATCAATATCAATTTAAACGTACGGGATATTTCAGAAAAATTGGCATTTCGTATTCTAATAGTTCGACCAATTCTCATTCAAATTATTTCAAATTTTTGCTGTATCTGAAGAAAAAACTTAAAATCCTGTTTAATGTTAAAACGACTTTTCCAAACTTGAATGTGGAATTTTTTTCAGGTATTCAAATGCCATTTACTAAAAAGAAAAAATTAAATCAAATAGGATTAGATTAACTGTTTGGCTAAATACTCTCATTAAAATTTTCTATGAATTTTAAAATTTGAATTTGAATTAGATTAAAATGATCAAATATCCAAATGATTTTTTTATTAAATACCTGTAAAAATGTCAAAATAAATGGATTAAACTAATTAAATTGTAAAGTCTCTCCTCTTCAAATTCTTTTGACGAGACTTTTTTCTGAATTTTTACGAGATTTAATTTTTCAGTATTTTTATGAAATTCAATCATGAATTAATGCAGACTGTTTGGTCTTGGCATTATAATCTTTTATATGACTTTCGCCTGGCTATAGGGCGCACCCGTGATGAAATGGCTAACCTGTTTGACTGCGACATCGTACGAAGCGATTTTTTTTTTTATTTGTTTAGGATTTATTTATTTATTTTATTTATCTTATTTATCTTATTTTATTTATTTATTTATTTATTTATTTTTTATTTGTCTAGTATTTATTTATTTATCTTTTATTTGTTTAGTATTTATTTATTTTATTCATCTTATTTATCTTATTTTATTTATCCCATTTATTTTTTTTATTTGTTTAGTATTTATTTATTTATTCCATTTATTTATTTTATTTATTTATTTTATTTTATTTATCTATTTATTCTATTTATCCCATTTATTCATTTTTATTTTTATTTGTTTAGTATCTATTTGTTTATTTCATTTTTTATTTTTTATTTTATTAATTTTTTTATTTTATTTATTTTATTTTATTTATCTTTTTATTCTATTTATCCCATTTATTTTTTTATTTGTTTAGTATTTATTTATTTATTTTATTTTTCATTTATTTATTTATTTTATTTATTTATTTTATTTTATTTATCTTTTTATTCTATTTATCCCATTTATTTTTTTATTTGTTTAGTATTTATTTATTTATTTTATTTTTTATTTATTTATTTTATTTATTTATTTTATTTTATTTATCTTTTTATTCTATTTATCCCATTTATTTATTTATTATTTGTTTAGTAAGCGAGTTTGAATTTCAATCGCGCTATTACGTTCATGTTCAGATGAATACCCTGGAGAAAGGTAAAAATTCCTTATCCCACTTAGTTATGACTTAAATAGTACGACTGCAGGCCTTATACAAAGATTGCTTTTACTTTAAATAACCTACAAATATTGATATGCCATTAAACAAAGAGACTAAACCATTTGATTGGTTGGTAACTTGGTTTTGTAGTGGTTTTACGTCATGTCAAACTTTGCTGGGTTATATAATGTCAAAGTCATTTTTATTTTTCTGCTAGCAATTTTATGTTTTTGAATAAAGGATAATTATAATCTTCATGAAATGTTCTTTCTCAACAAAAGATCCTGCGGGCAGAAGTGTAAAAGTGTTCAATAAACAAATGAAAGGCTATAGATTACTTTCATTGAATCAGGTCATTTGGACAATACTGCGTTCCACAAAATAAATCTTTTGTTCAAAAATAGAGAGACCTGCTTCTTTTATTTTCAAATTGGTACTTTGGTCGTCTAGAACTCAACACAAGAGTTTCGACATCATCATTTTTTCCTCAACTGAGCACCTGTCTTCATTTAGATGTTGAATTTTAAAAAGAAGTAAAGTTTCATTCTCAACACTTTTTGATCCCACCGCATACATCTAAAAAACATATTAACAATTAAGAAGGTTTGATAGAAAATTAGTTTTCTTATTTCTTGTTGGAAGAATCTAGTAAACTGACTAAAATTCAATCATTCAGAATATAATCATATGATCTTCATCTCACTATGATTCCCTGATTGTCTTTTTGCTTATCTGTCTTCAGTTTAACTAACTTGCCGAACACGAAATAAAGGTAACTAATGAAAATTTAGAAGCCATAGAGCAATGCTGATCTTCGAGATAAAAGTGACCAAGTTGGAACTATTACGTTCACTTTTGGACTAATGCAATTAAGAAAGGCATGAATCTCCATATTCCTTCAGCTATTGGTTAAATCGTACCACTACAGTTCTTCTACAAGGATGGCTTCGACAACACATAACCTACAAGGGTCGATACGGCTTTAACACCCAACCAATTATTTACAAAGCATACATCTACGAAGAATAATCATCAGCTAACCTTCTGTAGAGTCCTAACAATTCCTTGATAAACAAAACATTTACCGATAAACTATTCTTTTCTTAAGAAAAGAAACCAAGAAACCAAGGATTTCGAGAATCAAGGCCCATAAATGGAGGTTACTAATGGGAGGCAGGAACAATTTGATAGCATTTTAGTTTTTGAAAATTACAAATCTTTTAAAAGGTTTCAACCTGGAGTTCCATCAACCATGTAAACATAGCCCTAAAATTGACCTCTTTTGTGTCTTCAGATTTGCTAAATTCAATTTTTATCCTTTTGTTTAACCATATAAAGTAGACAGCTAAATGAATATTTCCTCGACAGAAACCAAAAATATAGCCTTTTTGTTACATGACTTTTCCTATGACATTTTCTGTGATCCGAAAATCGTGATGTTGGTACAATTTTAGTACAAGCAATGGCAACCAAGAAATCACAAATGTCATCCTCTTGATAACATTTATGAACTTAAAAGTTTCTACAAAAATACAATTCGACGTTTGTGTTTTCTTCTCTTTTTTCCTTCAACGCTGACTGAGGATGTGCGTTTAACGTACCAGTTATCGTTGAAGGAGGTATAATCGACGACTTGAGTTCAATTCCTGGACGAAGCGGTTTCCTTTTTACTTCGCACTAATACACATTGAAAAGGCATTAATTCATCTGTTCTCCGTCGAGTTATTGTTAAATAGTAAGGTAGACTGGGTTCTTAAGCCTTGGTTAGGCAACAAATCTAGGAGAAGGAAAGCTAAAAGGTAAACTAGGCAATATTACATAAAGGTAGTTTACCAACGTTTTCCTTTGATGTCCCCTTTAACAGGCCTTGCATGAAGGTCTAATGATAAAACACAGAAAGTAATGAGCCTTATTCTGCTAAGATAGCAAGTGACGTTTTAGCAAGATGTTTAAATACAGAGCTGTTTTTTTTTTTTTTTTTTTTCTGAGTAGTTCAAGTTTGTCCAACTATTTTACCCATAGGTGGTTGGGAGAAGTGGTTTCATATTTTTTCTAGGGGCATTAGCGCAAAAGGAATACAAACGTCATGAACAAGAATCTAGAATTGGTTATAAATGTGTAATCATCGTTGTCGCTTTCCCTCTCCCCTCTTACAGTAGGCTGGGTATCCAGGTTCCCTTCCTATAAAAACCAGAAACCTTCTTTATCCTGCATTTCTTCTTGTAAACCAGACATTGGCATAATGGTTAGAGTGTTCACCAATGGCCTGGGAGACCAGGGTTCAATCCCAGGTCGAGTCATACCAAAGACTTAAAAAATGGTACTTGATACCTCCTTTCTTAACACTCAGCATTCTAAGGTACGTATCAAAGGTAAAGTGGAACAATCTAGGGGAAGGAGTAGCGCCCTCCCCTACACCTCGCTGTAGTAACAGTTGAAAAGGGAGCCTTCGGATCTCCCTTGACTATCGTCGCCAACTTTTTACTCTTCTTGTAATTATAGTTTTGAGATTTCAGTCAAAGTTTCATATGCTTTTCAATAATCATAAGGTTTGGTATAAGTCTGGAAAAACCTGTTCCTGGAAAGCCAAATTAAAGATTTTTGTGACATGTGCGGAAACATATAATATGCATATCATCAAGATAGTAAAAAAAAAAAGTTGCAATCAGTTGTGGGGCTCCAGTTCTGGAACTTTGGGTAATGTTGAGTCACCCCTTCTTTGCCATTGCTCCCAAATCCACTCTGGTAGTACCAATGGGTCAAATATGTGACGGGGAAATAAACTAAAATCCCTAAACGGGACTTTATTTTCGCACGTGTGAAGACGGGGCAGGTTGGCACTTGATCCCCTACAGAAATAAGTCCTGTTCAGAGTTCTTTTCTCAGGCAGATAAGAACTGGCATATTACGTGAGGGAATAATTTAGGGCCAGACTGGCCACCGCTGGCAAAGGGGTCCAAAATTTCACACTATCACACACCCACCAGGCCACTAAACTTCTTTCCCTTAGATAATTGAAGAATACGGGCCTATAGGTCTTAGTTGTAATAATATTAATATTGCTACAGTCGGCAACTCCGGTTTCCCGTGTGATACTTTAGGAATTAATAGGACAGTTCTAAGCAAGATAATGTAAGGCGAATAGAAGCTGAAAGGAAAGCATGGAATAATAACATAGACCACATGGTAAAATGAAAATACATAGGTTCTTTACTACGGTTATATATATATATATACTTTCAAAATGTCAAAGATATATAATAGGATAGTCCCTGAATATAAATGTCTTTTCCTGGCTTTTATCCTTTTCCAAATTGAGAGAGAGAGTGGTAACAAAATTTGGGTATAACGGAAAAATGTCCCAAAGTTACTTATCTTATTTTTTTGACGGGGTTCCACTGGAGAATTTCTCTTCTTTCACGGGCTAATAGACTTTGTACTGTTTTTAATGCTGGCTTGAGAGACTCAGGTCTCTCATGTCTCAGTCTTTTGTCTTTAGCCCGGAGTGAAATGGCTATCGTCCGTCTCCCACGAGCGTTGCCCAAAAACTTCCTTTTTTTTGTATTTTCTTCCGTTGAGGGGAAGGGAACCCCACTTCCGTTTGGGGTCCCCCGCCAATCATTTGGCTTCATTTTCTCCTTCCCCTTCCGATGTCCGGCGACCCAAGGTCACTTAAGTGCGAACATCTGTGTGACCCACATTCATTTCTAACGGTCACTTTTTGACTGCTAGATAATTTTAGTTCAACGGGGGGGGAGAGTATCATTCCCACCTCCTCGTCTCCGTGAGCCATCACGTGACACCTCCTTCCTTAAGAGAAGAAAGGGGGAGGAATAGAAATATCATAGAAAAAAAAAGGCAATTCAATTCACTGTTCTTTCTCCTTTTCTTTCATTTTTTTTTTCTCACTTTACTTTTCTTTCATCCCCTTTCTTCTTCACGCTTTGACGAATTCTTTCCTTTTCCTTTTTTCGTCCTTCCTAATTTTCACTATAGGGGAAAACAATTTCACTTCTCTTTCTTTCTCTCTCTCTCTCCCTTTTCTTTTTCTTTAATCTTGTTTTCCTTTCTTTCTTTTTCTCTCTCGGCTTTTGGCCGTATCATATTTCAAACCTTGAGGAGGTAAGCCCTTCTTTCTTTCTTTCTTTCTTCGTCACTTTTGACGACTTTATAATTTTAATTGTCAAGCTTTGGGGAGAAAACTTCCTTTTCTTTTCTCTCTTTCCCCTATTCGTCACTTGTTGACGCACAGCTTTCTCGTCCATCTCATATTTCAACATTGGGGACGAGAATTCCTCATTTTCTTCAGTTTCTCTCTCTCTCTCTCTTTCTTTCTCTCAACAACTATGAAAGAATATTCTGCTACTACATTTTCGTGGGGCGTTAGAGAAATAAACTTGGGTACTTTTTTATTAATTTCTCTAAGTCCCCTCTCTCTGAAATAGACAACTGTCTTAATTTCTCCTCGAATTTATTCGGCATTTCCGAGTTCTTAATTTTTCGAGGTGGGCCTTCTTGACGGACATATCTTTTTAATTTGTTTGCATGACAAACTTGTGTCTGCTTCCTTCCCTCGTGGGTATCAATCCTATATGTCCTCTCGTCTATCCTCCGTGTTACTACATAGGGACCTACATATTGTCCATCACAGTGTGGTCCTTTATTTGATGATAGTAGCAGGACTTCGTCGCCCTTCTTAAATTCTTCCTTCTTAGCCACTTGTGAGGGTCCTCTCATTTTCCTCCTATCTTCTCGATAAGTATTAGGGAATTTATTCCTAATATTCGTTGGACCTTCATCCTTTTTCTGACGACTGGTCCTTTTCTCTTTCTGTTTACTGAGGTGTGGAAGGTTCACTTCTTTTCTTTCCACCTTCTCACTTTGCGAGCGACTGTGTCGTTTATATCTCGCACGTGGCTCAGCCGCCATCTTGTCTCCATGCTGGGCGTTCGTTCTCGCCATCTTTCTTTCTTCATTTTTGGCGCTCATTTTCGCCAACTTCTTTCCATGTTTGGAGTTCATCCTCGCCATCCTTCTTTCTTCATTTATGGCGCTTACTTTCGCCATCTTTTTCGGGTGACACTTTTTTGTTCTTACTTCATTTCCCAGTATGAGGGAAATTCCTTTCATAGGTAGCTTGTCTACCACACCAACTTTAATTGGTCCATTTTTCCACTGGGACTTTAGGGTTATTTTACACAGCGGTATTTTTACCCTCTTTCCGCCGATACCCTCTATCATCACAGTCTCACGTGTTGCTTCTATTACCCTTTTAGGTAATTTACTTCGTAGAAGTAACGACTGAGATGCTCCGGTATCTCGTAAAATTGAGACTTCCACTGGTCCTCCGTGTGGGCCTTTTATCATCCCTTTTTTCGTCCAGGGTCGATAGGACTGGTTCCCTCTAGGTGTTGTTACAGCTCCTTGAGGTTTTCTCGGCTGGGTCTGGTTTCTTTCAGGACCTTTTCCTAGCTGACACCTTATGGCTATGTGTCCAGCCTTTCCGCACTTATAGCAGACCACTGTTCTGCTGCTACTTTGGAAGGTCCTTCTATTTTCTTCCTTGGGTCTTCCTTCAGGGCTTAACTCAGCTTTGAACTTCACTTTACTTCCCGTGTACGGTTTTTCCTTTGTTTTTCGGTGTGTGAGGATGTATTCGTCTGCTAGTGCGGCCATTTCATAGGTCACGTCAGTTTTTCTTTCACTTAGGTGAACCCTGACTTCTTCTGGCACACAGTTTAAAAATTCTTCAGCTAATATTAGCTGCCGGAGTTTCTCAGCGTCTCCGTCTATCCTCTTAGAGTCACACCACTTATCCAGCGCGTTCTCTTTTTCTCTCAGAAATTCCACATAAGACTGGTTTTCAGTTTTTCTCTGTGTTCTGAATTTCTGTCTATAAGCTTCTGGAACCAACTCGAAGCTTTTAAGAACCGCTGCTTTCACCAAATCATAGTCGGCGCAATTTTCTGTCGGCAGAGTTGCATATGCTCTCTGTGCTTTTCCTGTCAGCACAGTTTGGAGTAGCATCGACCAGCATTCTTTCGGCCATCCAAGATTTAGCGCGGTTCGCTCAAAATGTGCGAAGTATCCGTCCACGTTGGCTTCTTCAAATTTTGGGACTAGCCTCGCTTGCTTCGTTACTTCGAAACTGTCATGGCTTTCTTTGCGTCCTCTTATTGCCAAGTCGACTTCTCGCAGCCTTGTTTCTTGCTGAATTTTTATTTTCTCCAGTTCCATTTTATTTCTCTGTAGTTCCATTTGTGCTTGTATTTTAATTTTCTCCAGTTCAATTTCTTCTGGAGTCATTCTTATCATTTCCGTTGGTAGCTCTTCTAATACTGCTTCCTCGAACACATTTTCGTCGACCATGTGTCTTGCTATTTTTATAACGAGTTCATGCTTTCTCATAGAATTCTGAACATTTAACTCAAGCTTCTCGCCAATTTTTATTATCTCGCTTTTTCTCAGCTTCTCCAACTTTTCCATGGAGGGTTCTTTTAAAAAGTTCTCTATTTTGTCCATTTTTTCTTTAATTTTTCCACACAGTTATGTCAACAAGTAATTTGACTGTTTCAACAATATTCCTTTTTTCCTTTCACGGTCTCCCAGGGTAGATTTAGACGGCAGGAATTGTCACACGACTACTAGCAATAAATATTATTAATAATAATCATTCCGGAAACGAGCCCCCATTTTAGGTCTGCATGAGGTCGGGAATTAAAGATTAAAATATCCCCGGACGAGACACCATATTAAGTCTGTGGGGGGGGGAATTGATTAAAATCCCTAAACGGGACTTTATTTTCTCACGTGTGAAGACGGGGCAGGTTGGCACTTGATCCCCTACAGAAATAAGTCCTGTTCAGAGTTCTTTTCTCAGGCAGATAAGAACTGGCATATTACGTGAGGGAATAATTTAGGGCCAGACTGGCCACCGCTGGCAAAGGGGTCCAAAATTTCACACTATCACACACCCACCAGGCCGCTAAACTTCTTTCCCTTAGATAATTGAAGAATACGGGCCTATAGGTCTTAGTTGTAATAATATTAATATTGCTACAGTCGGCAACTCCGGTTTCCCGTGTGATACTTTAGGAATTAATAGGACAGTTCTAAGCAAGATAATGTAAGGCGAATAGAAGCTGAAAGGAAAGCATGGAATAATAACATAGACCACATGGTAAAATGAAAATACATAGGTTCTTTACTACGGTTATATATATATATATACTTTCAAAATGTCAAAGATATATAATAGGATAGTCCCTGAATATAAATGTCTTTTCCTGGCTTTTATCCTTTTCCAAATTGAGAGAGAGAGTGGTAACAAAATTTGGGTATAACGGAAAAATGTCCCAAAGTTACTTATCTTATTTTTTTGACGGGGTTCCACTGGAGAATTTCTCTTCTTTCACGGGCTAATAGACTTTGTACTGTTTTTAATGCTGGCTTGAGAGACTCAGGTCTCTCATGTCTCAGTCTTTTGTCTTTAGCCCGGAGTGAAATGGCTATCGTCCGTCTCCCACGAGCGTTGCCCAAAAACTTCCTTTTTTTTGTATTTTCTTCCGTTGAGGGGAAGGGAACCCCACTTCCGTTTGGGGTCCCCCGCCAATCATTTGGCTTCATTTTCTCCTTCCCCTTCCGATGTCCGGCGACCCAAGGTCACTTAAGTGCGAACATCTGTGTGACCCACATTCATTTCTAACGGTCACTTTTTGACTGCTAGATAATTTTAGTTCAACGGGGGGGAGAGTATCATTCCCACCTCCTCGTCTCCGTGAGCCATCACGTGACAAATAGATATTTGAAAATAGTTATTATTGGATAAGAATACTTGAAACATAAATTCGTGCAACAAATGATTAATATTTTTAAATAGGAATCGCTACTTTGAACTATATCATTATTTATAAAGTATAAGTATTAAGAATAGTTTATTGAAACCATAATTACATGAAAAAAACTGACTTACGCATTAAATAAACCGAAAAGGATCGACAGGCTGTAAAACCAACCAACCAACCAACCATTCAATAAGTTTATACTAGTTATGCTAACTAAACGTATGGAGAAAAAGCTTGACGCCATCTACACAAGAATACTGCGAGCAATTTTGAACAACTCCTAGAAGCAACACCCCACAAAGCACCAGCTGTACGGCCACATACCTCCCATCTCAAAAACTATCAAAGTTGGACGAACCAGACATGCAGGACACTGCTTGAGAAACAGGGACGAGCTCATAAATGATGTTCTCTTATGGACCCCCTCATATGGCCGATCAAAAGCAGGTCGACCAGCTCGAACCTACATACAACAGCTCTGTAAGGATACGGAATGTTGCCCTGAGGACCTGCCAGAAGCGATGAACGATAGGGAGGAGTGGCGAGAGGGGGTCATGGATATCCGTGCTGGCAGCGCGACATGATGATGATGAATTATGAACAGTAGAGTACGTTATTTCATTTCCGTTCACAATCCGAATTTTGCAAGCAGTTTCAGGCAAGACGTGTTTAATATGATTTTGAACTCAATACATTGACCGTTAAAACATTAATATTTCAACTAAATATGAAATGTTCACCCGTTTAAAATGATTGCAAAGATAAGTTTTTACTGTATATCATTAAATACTGTAACTGTTAACTGATTTTTGGCATAATAAAAAACAACAAGGATTACTAAGAAATGGAATTACTGCCGTCTTGAGGGCGTTTCTAGGAAGGTTAACAGAGACAAAGACGGGTTGACGAGATGATTATGACATGAGAAAAAGAAAATTCAGACTCTTGATCATAGAAAAATCCCGCTCATTTGATGTTATATCTTCGCTTTGAAGCGATCTTAAAAACAGAAAGACGTCAAGTGGTATATTCAAGTCGACCAAGGAAAAATCCATTCTTTGACAAATCATAGCCCACCCCTCATGGAAGGGTCGCTTAGTCTCCAAAGTTAAGTTGTTAACTAACTGCTAACTGGTGACTAACTAACTGCTATCTTTACAAAAATTATTGTGACTGTGTCTCGCACCTATTGCCAGAGTTCTCGTGATTGCCCTTTTGTTGTCAGTCAAACAGCTAGGCGGCAGGGTCACTGGTGATGAAAGGGGGTCAGTACATTACATTGGCTTATCTGGTAAGTGAAATCTGTAAAAAAAAAAATCATGTCAATTTTGAAAGAAAAAGAATTAATTAGAATAATCATTTCATAAAAATGTAATACAACAGTTGCTTATACTGTTGTTTTTAAACGAAATCAGTAAGATATTGTCATCAAGCATTATTATCAATAATGATTTTGACTATTACCGCTGAAGGATGGCAACAGTGTTACTGCAGAAAATGGATGGCAAGAGACGTTGATCAACCCCACCACTTTTTGTGGCTCGTTCCTTACGCGAGACGCCTCTCTTCCAATATTCTGAAGTAGAGTTACAGCGGGTGGACCAGTATCCGAAAGTTTTAACGGTGACTGGTGCTACGATGAAATTCTTTGTCAGAGACACATTTTTTGGCTAGTTTGAGATTCGCATCATACGTTTACTTTACTTGTATCAATACATAATAGTTATATTAACAATTTAAAAGAGTTTGTTTATCTTTCTTCAACAGATGCTGAAACGCTTTCACGTAGAATTAACTACTGAACCCAATAAAAACATCTTTATTCCTCAAGGGAATTCCAAAGATCAAAATTTGTAGGCGCTCGTGGCATAACGGTTTTTGTTGAAAATGGTTCCGGTGACCTGAGTTCAAATACTGGACGAGGTTGTTTGCATTTCATAACACGCTAAAACTCTTGGGAAAGGTATGCATCCGACCGTTCTTCCCCCACCCACTCATCTATAAGTGAATAGTAGTATAGACTGAGGTCTTTAACCCTGGTATGGCCACCGGTATAGAAGAAGGAAAATTCTTAATTCAAACATTTTAAACCCTGCTTTTTATCTTGAGTCGTATCCTGCCTGTGATGAACGGCTTTGGTTTGATACACGCATCACAATTTGAAATTTATTTGGTGATATCTATTGTTTTAAAGACTTGGATCTTCTGTTATGTAGATTAAAAACTAGGCAATGTATAGAGGATCTTTTAAGTCAAATCAAGGACCATTTCTTTCTACAGATACCTTGTACAATTTGTTACATATTACTTTGAGATGAGATGGGCACTTCCGGGTAACCCTTCCCATGTCCTGAGAGATATTATGACGGAGAACTGCTCTGGGGTGAACTAAAATCTTCTAAAGTGAACATTTTTAAGGTTATTTATTACATTTAATGGCATATCAACCCTTGTGGGTCAATGAATACCAAATCTTTTGCGTATATGATTTATAAACGAATAGTTTATCAGTAAATATTTTTGTTTATCCAGAAATCGTCAGGACTCGAGAAAAAGGTTAGTTAATTTTTCTTCGTGGATGTATACTTCGTAATTGATTGGTTGAGATTTATGGCATATCAACCCTTGTAGATTATTCAATGCTAAATCCTATTTATATATATAAATATATATATTTCAAGTATTTCGATGAAACCCCAATGATTCTATTAGGTATTAATAATTTGTTTGCTCAATGTTAAATGGTTTCAAATATTGCGATCTAACACTGGTAGTTTTATTTGCACGCAGTTAAATGGTTTCAAGTACTGCTACGTAATACTAACAAATCGATTTAACATCAGCCATTTGTTTACACTCAGTTTAATGGTTAAACCGTTCCATTTGACCCATAGATAGGACGCTAACAGGCACTACTACTCCAAAATCCGAGTGGACCTGAGAGAAAGAGCTACAGAGGAGTACACCACATTTCATAGAGCTTCAGAACTGTATTCTTAATATCAGATGCAGTTTAGCGTCATATCCAGAACACCTGTTGTGAAAGTCTTACCCCTCTGCAGATGTAACATATTGACCCCGGTCAAGCTGTCAAAAGAAGAAATGCACCTGTGTAAATAACAGGTGCATCCGGTCGAAGATATCAGGGGACAACCTTGACTGTCGAAGGGTTGAATTGAGGGCGAATTGTGACTCTTGCAAGAAGTAGGTGGAAGTCAAATTATTATATAACCCCGGCGACAGGATGGTCATATCAGTTAGAGAGATGTTGGAATGAGAACCATGTCCCAGCAGAGGCTGGGCCCCCAGGCCCCTGGTTGAACAGCCTAGGAGAACGGGAAAGAAATGCTGCTGTAGCCAAAAGAGTTGGGTGGGGGTCAATATGTTGCAGTCCTATTCAGTCTTCAACTCACCTCTCACAGATAATACCTTTCGTAACCCTTTCGAACCCTTTCAAATAAATTGAGAGGTATATTTTTCTAAAGAACTGTGTTCGCTCGTCTTTATTGTGTTGAATATGTTTCTACATGCATCTGCATATGAGTATGTTACACAGAGAACTAGTCTGCGTATTCTACAGCCCGTGCCAACTGAGCTGGATTTTTTTATGAGTTATGTTCTTTCATTTTTCGATTCTAAATATGCTCAGATTACATACTATGAACGTCAATGGATCCAATGAATTAACATTGTTTTATTCTAAAAAAAAAAGCGAGAAACAAATTATGTTCCGCAGAAACTATTACTGATGCAGACTACATAAGTAATCTTGCGATTCTTGCGAATACACCTGTTCAAGCCTAATCTTAGCGGCTAGACCTGAGGCAAGCAGCAAAAGGCACTGGTCTCTAAATGAAAATTAAACAGAGTTCCTGTATTTTAATCAAAATTGTGTCATTTTCTCATTAAATGGTAAGCCTTTGAAATTAGTACACCAGTTCATATACTTCGATAGCAAAATCTCATAATCTGAAAGCAATGTCAACAAAAAAATAGGAAAAACATGGATTGCTATTTAAAGGTTATCAACCATATGGAAATCTTCTCCCTCTAATAAAATAAAACGAAAAATCTTCCAATCTGTAGTCCTGTCAGTGTTATTGTTAGGTTAGACCATTCTGATTTTAACAAAACGCCAGAAGATAAAGCTAGATGAGAACTATACAGGGATGCTGCATGCTGTTTAGAACAAATTCTGGATGCAGGACCCTACAAAGCAGGACCCTACAAAGCATGACCCTTACAAAGCAGAAGCTTTACGGCCACTTACCTCCCAGTCGTAGACCTCTCAATTGCAAACCAAGATACCCTGGATACAGCGAGAGAAGTAAGGATAAATTCAAATGTGTTATTCTCCTATGGACTCCCACACATGGGCACACTAATGTTGGCCAATTTACAAAGACTTACACCCATTAGCTATGTGAACCAATTGGATGCCGTCAAGAGAACTTGCCAAAAGGAAGAACCAGTAGAAATGGATATTAAGAGGGATTCAATTGAATCTGTGCTATCACCAGGTCTTGATGATGATTTTGATGTTCACCAAGGTCGATGATTTTGGCTAATTGTTTCAAAACCTGCCAATGTTAGATACAATCAGTTATTTAAAACACTTCTATTCTCTCGAAAATATGAAGCTGTATTGTTAAATATTTCTTTCTACATGGAACAATATTTTCATACCACTTAGCCTTCTTCATAAAAATGATATTTTTATATGGTTGAATATACTATTTTCTAGTTCTGATAAGTTATCAAATGGTTTACAAGCTACTTCATCCAACAAAATTTCACTGATCTCCCGGGCTAATTTATATTCTTTAACATCAAATTTTAAGTGGATAATTTTAAGAAATAATAACTGATACCTTGTCATTGGTAAAGTTACTAATTATTTGATGAGAAAGTATCTGTGATGTAGTTGCTAACGTGTTGAACTACGACAATAAATTCAAAATAGGATCTTTATTGTCAACAAGTCTAAGGGGCTAATTTACACCCTAAATCTTTAGCGATGATAAACATTCGGTTGAATAACAATGCGGGCTTTAATCAAACAAAATAAACTTGTTGGAACGGGATTTCTTACTGATTTCATCACAATACAACCAATTTAGCATTTTACGATTTCTATTTATTCAGATCACTCGGACAATTTGTTCGGCAAACACTTAAAATTAGGAAAGAGTTCTACACTTTCAGAATAATTTACGTCTAGTTTTAAGACAGGCATTATCCCATCCGGATAATCAATACCACATGGTGCTTATACATCATAAGTGAAGTTGGCGACTGCTGTCGAGGGTGACCCGAAGGTTCTATTTTCAATAGCTACTATACCGAGGTGTAGGAGAGAGCACTAATCCTTTCCCTAGATTGCTCCACTTTACCCTTGAGCCTTACCTTATAATACTGAGTGTTAAATAAGGCAGCATCAAGTAGCATTTTTTGAGTATTTGGTATGACTCGGCCTGGGATTGATCCCCGGTCTCCCGGACCATTCGCGAACACTCTACTCATTTGGCCAATCGTACGACCTGCCCCTGATGAAATGCAGCATTATATATGTTAAGATTAACTTAGTCTGGCTTAAGGCCAAATACTTATAAGAATTGAGTTGGAAGAGTGTGGTATCGTGGTAAGGAAAAGATACACAGTGAAATAGAGTTAATTAATTATCAACTCAAGTGATACAGTTCGACTAGTATTATAAGTCTCTCGCCGTAGGTGTTACGACCGAAGTTAGTCATACTACTGACCGACGTCCTTTCAGAGCAGTCTCTCTGCTTCTCTTTCTGCTTCTCCTTCTGCGTGCTTAAGAGACACGGCGTCTTTTATACTTCCGCGATACCGGAAGTCACGTGGTACGAGTTTTTGCTCTCACCTTTAAAATATGGATATGTCACTTTATTTATGATGGCCGACGATGTGATTCAGAAATATGACTAAATAAAAAGAATGAAAACCAAGTAGTTGGAAATAACAATTTATTCGTATGACATGTTTCGCTTTCACAGTTTCATCAGACTCTACATTTCTTTTAGAAACCGAATATTTGTCGTTTATGGGTTTTTGAAAATTTGAAATTTGAAAACTATTTGAAATCTGTTTCTGATTATTATTTTCACTCAGCGTGAGTTTTTCATATCAGCTTTAACTGGTAATTTTTCGCTGAAGTTTGAGTGACTGTAAGTTTCCTCGGGTCTCCAGGACTCTCCTAAGTATTCAAGCTGATTTCAATAGTGCTGTGACTTGAATGTTTTCGATTTTTCCTTTGATATCCAGTCTCCCCAGTCTCTTTTCCATGCCTTAAAGAACCGTTCCAAGTGCACCAACGACAATTGGTATCACCGCCACCTTTTTCAGATTTCTAACATGACCCTAATATTTATCTATCTTTTTGCTTTCTTTAATTTTTACGTAAAGGTCCGCTAGAACTGTGAAATCCACAAGATCCCTAGTCCTTTTCTTCTTGTTAATCAATACTAGTTCTGGTTTTCTGGTCGGGATTTGATTCTAAACAATTCCATGCATCTTATTTTCTAAGAGAGATTCTGGTTCGTGTACATACCATTTGTCAGCATGGACAAGTTTTATTCTCTTACACAATTCCCAGTGGATCACCTTTCCCACCCAATCAGGCGTATTCTTATATTCCTTTTGTGCCAGTTTACTTCTATAATGTCTTAGTATTCAATAATGTCTTGATATTATATAAAGTCCTAAAATTTAATAATGGCCTAATATTCGATGATGTCTTAATATTCAATCATGTCTTAATATTCTATAATGTCTAAATATTCGATAATGTCTTAATATTCAATGATATATTGCTGTTGGCGACCGTTGTTGAGGGTGACCAGGAGGCATCCTTTTCAATAGCTACTACACCGAGGTGTAGGGGAGGGCGCTGCTCCTTTCTCTGGATTGCTCCTTTTTACCCTTGATACGTACCTTATATTGCTGAGTGTTAAGCAAGGAGGAATCAAGTACCATTTTTAAAGTCTTTCTTATGACGCGAACTGGGATTGAACCCAGGTCTCCTGGACCATTGGCGAACACTCAACCCCTGGGCTAATGAGCCGGTGTCTCAATATTCTATAATGTCTTAATATTCGATAATATTTTAATATTTTATAATGTCTAATTAAATAAAAAAGTAGAGTTAACGAACCGAAGGCTCCCTTTTCAATAGCTACTACACCAAGGTGTAATGGAAGGGTACTACACCTTTCCCTGGATTACACCACTTTACCCATGATCCATACCTTATAATGCTGAGTGTTAAGCGAGGAGGCATCAAATACCATTTTTGAGTATTTCCTATGACTTGAACTGGGATTGAACCCCGGTCTTCCGAGCCATTAGCGAACACTCTAACCGCTAGGCCAATGACCGGTCCAAAGTCTAATTTATGAATTAATATTCTATTAAAGTCAATAATGTCTTAAATTGATTTAGCCAAAATTAAAGATATATTAAATATATGGCTCGTTATTTGATAATTTCATATTAAGAAATCAATGTGGACTCTATGCCTTTTTATGCTTAATTCCTTTGATCTTTACTTTTTTTAATCAGTCTTTATTTATACGAGTTACGACGGCGAGGATACCCTATAATTCAGCAGTTGTATGGTCGCGTACCTCGCATTTCACAAACCATCTAAGTAAGACAAGCAAGACACGCAGGAGATTGGAGAATTAAGAATGAACACATAAGCCACGTTATTCTATGGACTCCTACACATGGACATACCAGTGTGGCTCGCCCAGAAAAAAAACTTTCGTTCATCAGCTGTGCGTTGAAGCTGGATATCATCTTAACTTGAGCTATGGTTGATACGAACGAATAATGAGAGACAGAGTCAAGGGAAGCCGTACTGTCGGCACGCCATGATATATATATATATATATATATATATATATATATATATATATATATATATATATATATATGCGCGTGCGCGCGCGTGCGTGTGTGTGATGGTCTACTGGGAAAATAACCATTTTTATTTCATATTCAAATGTAAAATCAGTCATCATTACAGCAAGACAAACCAAACAGACCACAGATATTACTTTTTAAAATAACATTGTCGGATGCTTTTTTATTAAAAAAGAAAAAAATTGATTTTTTATTTAGATGACTCCTTTATTTTCTTCTTTACAGTAGATACACATGATTATACTACAGCAGATAGATAGATAGATAGATTCGTTCATGCACAATTTAAAATTCTCTTGCCAAAAACTCCTAAGATTATATTGGCAATATTGAGAGAAAAATGATTACAAGCCATCTTTAAATTTGCAATCATTTTTGCATATATTTTACGACTGTTTCCGAACTTTTGAAATGGCCTGATCCTTTTGTTGTTAGTTTTAATTTTTATGAAAAAGTTTGCTATGTAAATGATCTTTGAGTGTCGAGGTACATTTGGTGAAAAGATGACAAAAATCGACATCGAATGAGAAACACGATAACATTATTTTGAAGTGGTTGGATGAATACGTCTTTAAATAAATATGGCTCCTCGGCCTTTCATTGGTTAAATATTTGCAAAAGGCAAATTGATGTTTACTGTCTTTAAAACAAACTCATTCTAGTTACCATATCATGTTTTCTTTTTTAAATTATCCTTATAATCCTTCTTACAATAGGTTATAAAGTGTCAGAGATAGATAGATAGAATTTAGGTTTGGTTTCTCTGTTTTAATAGCATATCAACCTTCTTGGGTTATCTAATGCCAAGTCTATCCTTGTACAAGAACAGCGATGATACTACTTAACTCGTGACTTGGTGGTTTTTGGTTTGGTTTTATGACATATCAACCATTGAAGATTATTTAATGCCAAATCCCGTTAATGCATATATATTAAATACAGGATTTCTAAATATATTTTGTAGGTAACATTTTTAAACGAACAGGAACTCATTTTTTTCACACAGTAAAATGGTTTCGCTTATTTCGATCTAACACAGATAAATCTATTTACAATTAATCATTTTTTGCACACAGTTTAATGTTTTCAAGTATTGCAATGTATCACTAACAATTCAATTAAACAGTAGTCATTTGTTTACACACAGTTAAATGATCAAACAAGTTCTATTACAAACAATTCAGTTTACCATTAGTACACAATTTAAATGTCAAACAGTTCTATTTGAGCCATAGATAGGACCCTATCGGGTGCTACCACTCGGAATCAGAGTGGACCTGGGAGTAATGGCAATGAAGAAGTATTCTGCATTGTCCAAAGCTTCCGCATTACTAAAGCCTCACTATTAGATTGTTTAGTGTCATATACAGGACACTGGATAGGGGAGTCTTACCCCCTTTGCAGTGATTCAGTCTGTGTATTCTACAACCTTAGCCGACAGGGCCGACTGGCCTGGGAATAAGGAACCTTCATAACTTTCCCAAATGTATTAGTCCGAAATTGAACGTAATAGAGCTTCGAGAGTTCGAACTCGTTTGCTATGATGTCGCAGTCCAGAACATCAACCACTATGAAAGAGGAACTAATTCAGACTTACATGTTAAAAGACTGAAATATGAAGAGACTGAGATAGATAGATAGATAGATAGATAGATAGATATGAAGAGACTGAGATTTGAAGGTCTTCATTAATTTGGTACCACGTGCCTTAGACATTATGATAACACAGTACTCTCTTCTACCACAAGCAAAACAAGCCTCAATTACCTATACAATGAAAAGAGTAACAGAAATAACAAACCAGGCGACTCGGGTAGTATAATGGTTAGCAAGCTTGATTTGCAAACGGTTGGGTATCACCTACATTTTCAGCATAATGAGCTGTTCCATCTGCCATATATGGCAGTAGCGGAGATCAGTCGAAGAATAAGCCAACAAGTCAGACCAGAAGAGCCGTTCCTATTGTTGAAGTATATCCTTATTCTATCACTAATCCTATGTTCTTATTACTAACAGTCTCCCTCTTGTAAATACTATTTCCTATCGTGGTTTGTCTTATTATTACTACTACTCGTGTTCACTAACCAGAACACAACACAAACCAACAAGAGTGAGTTCGACTCTTATTTGATGCCCGATCCTTGTACCACATCTAAGAAAATGTTTTGTAAAATAGTACAGGAATTACAAACCAAATGAATGATACTTTTTTTAAAAGGACAACAGGAAATAATAATCAAAATTAATATTAATGATTTCACCAGATATTTGCTCAGATTAGGTTGGTTGGTTGGTTGGTTGGTTGGTTGGTTGATGGATTGGTTGGTTGATTAGTTAGTTGATTGGTAGGTTGGCTGGTTGCTTGTTGGTTGGTTGGCTGATTGATTGATTGATTGATTGATTAGTTGGTTGATTAGTTGGTTGATTGGTAGGTTGGCTGGTTGCTTGTTGGTTGGTTGGTTGGCTGATTGATTGGTTGGTTGGTTAATTAGTTGGTTGATTGGTAGGTTGGCTGGTTGCTTGTTGGTTGATTGGCTGATTGATTGATTGATTGATTGATTGGTTGGTTGGTTGGTTGATTAGTTGGTTGATTGGTAGGTTGGCTGGTGGCTCGTTGGTTGGTTGGCAGATTGATTGGTTGATTGGTTGATTGGTTGGCTGATTGGTAGGTTAGCTGGTTGCTTGTTAGTTGGTTGGCTGATTGATTGATTGGTTAATTGATTAGTTGGTTGACTGGTAGGTTGGCTGGTTGTTTATTGATTGATTGATTGATTAGTTGATTAGTTGGTTGATTGGTAGGTTGGCTGGTTGCTTGTTGGTTGGTTGGCTGATTGATTGATTGGTGGGTTGGTTGATTAGTTGGTTGATTGGTAGGTTGGCTGGTTGCTTGTTGGTTGGTTGGCTGATTGATTGATTGGTTGGTTGGTTGATTAGTTGGTTGATTGGTAGGTTGGCTGGTTGCTTGTTGGTTGGTTGGTTGGCTGATTGATTGATTGGTTGGTTGATTAGTTAGTTCATTGGTAGGTTGGCTGGTTGCTTGTTGGTTGGTTGGCTGATTGATTGGTTGGTTGGTTGATTAGTTGGTTGATTGATAGGTTGGCTGGTTGCTTGTTGATTGATTGATTGACTGATTGGTTGATTAGTTGGTTGATTGGTAGGTTGGCTGGTTGCTTGTTGGTTGGTTGGCTGATTGATTGATTGGTTGGTTGATTAGGTGGTTGATTGGTAGGTTGGCTGGTTGCTTGTTGGTTGGTAGGCTGATTGATTGGTTGATTGGTTGTTTGATTAGTTGGTTGATTGGTAGGTTAGCTGGTTGCTTGTTAGTTGGTTGGCTGATTGATTGATTGGTTGATTAGTTGGTTGATTGATAGGTTGGCTGGTTGCTTGTTGGTTGATTAATTGATTGATTGATTGATTGGTTGATTAGTTGGTTGATTGGTAGGTTGGCTGGTTGCTTGTTGGTTGGTTGGCTGATTGATTGATTGGTTGATTAGTTGGTTGATTGGTAGGTTGGCTGGTTGCTTGTTGGTTGGTTGGCTGATTGGTAGGTTTGCTGGTTGCTTGTTGGTTTGTTGGTTGGCTGATTGATTGATTGGTTGGTTGATTAGTTGGTTGATTGATAGGTTGGCTGGTTGCTTGTTGGTTGGTTGGCTGATTGATTGATTGATTGGTTGGTTGATTAGTTGGTTGATTGGTAGGTTGGCTGGTTGCTTGTTGGTTGGTTGGTTGGTTGATTGATTGATTGATTGATTGATTAGTTGGTTGATTTATTAGTTGGATAGTTGCTTAGTGCTTAGTGGTTGGTTAGTTGGTTGGCTAATTGACTGTCAGATTGAGAGGTTGGTTGGTAAGTAGATTCGTTGGTTGGTTGGTTGGTTGGTAAGTTAATTGTTTAACTGGTTGGTAGTTGGGTGGTTGATAAATTGGTTTGTGGGTTAATTGGTTCAGTGATTGATTGGTTGGTGGATAAATTGATTGGTGGATTGATTGGTTTGTTGATTGGTGTTTCATGACAACCCTTGTGTATTATTTATTAAATTCTGTTTATATATATATATATATATATATATATATATATATATATATATATATATATATATATATAGCTACTTGTCTAATATACATATACATATATATATATATATATATATATATATATATTAGAAAAGTAGTTATAGCTCAATTGCTGGTACACAGTAAAATAGTTTCATGTATTACTATTTAACATTAGTAATTATATTTATGAAGTATTCTTATTTACGAGGCGCCTTCAATAATTTTCCAGACTTGTTTTGAACAGGCATTTAAAATTGTCGTAGACTCTTGAAAATTCACTGTGTTATTGCTATACATCTTATGAGATGACTAACCAATTTTTATGATTTCATGTTCAAATGAACAGCCACAGCAGAAATTGGAATACACTCTACTAAAGCTGATTGTCACAGCTGGTGAATTTCAAACATGCAATCTGGACGTGAGGACACTTTAGAAGAACGATATGTTAGGTTTACTATGTTGAGGTTTTAAGGGAGTTCAGGAAGAGATTCTGTTGGAAGAGGCCAGCACTCTTCAAATCAGGTCAGGGGCATTTCCACCAGGACAATACACCAATCCACAATTCCATCCTTGTCACAGACTATCTGACCAAGATGGGCATCAAAACAGTTCCTCACCCTCCCTATAGTCCAGACCTTGCTCCCTAAGCTGTCGTTATAAGACAATTGAGGAGATGAAAGGGGCTGTGACGAAGATCATGGACACGCTGACACGAGAGGACTTCCATGGGGCCTTCAAGAAGTTGTTAGAACGGTACAACAAGTGCATTGCAACAGGAGGAGATTACTTCGAATGGGACTAGAGTTTCATGTGTGTTCTATCAATAAAAATGGCCATACGAAAAAAGTCTGGAAATTTATTTAATGGTCCTCGTAACACAAATAATTTGCACACGGCTGTATGGTTTCAAATAAGTAATAATAATAATCCTCAGTAAATAATCGAAAAGCCCTATTTGAAAAATGAATGAAACACTAACAGGTACTCCCACTCAAGCAGAGATTGAACCAGCAAATAATGGCAATGAAGGGGACGCTAAACACCCAAAAGGAGCCTGACAATTAGATGCAGTATAGTATCATACCCAGGATACTCATTAAAGGAGCCTTTCCCTTTTGTAGAGGAGCAGTTGACGTATTCTACAGCCTCAACCAACAAGATAAATCGTCGTATGAAGTAATAAAGCAAGAGACTATTTTTCTCGACGTGGCCTCTAGCCAATGTAAGGCGAAATTTCCTTATTTATCTGGTTACACCATCCCAAAGAAGATACAAAGAAGAGCAATGATACAAAGGAGAGAAGAGTTTCAACAGAGAGAGACAGAGACATATTCACCTGGGTCTAATTATGTAACCTATGTGTCTTCAGACTATTCCTCCCATTACCGTTTCGTGTCATAAAAACATTAAATCTCTCTTTCTCTCTCTCTCTCTCTCTCTCTATATATATATATATATATATATATATATATTCTAGACTAAGCATGTAACCCGCACGTCTTCGTAGTATTCGGCCTAGTATCGTTTCGTTTTGCAAGAATAACTCTCTCTCTCTCTAATTATACGTATATCACACACACACTATCTTTCTCTTTCCCTTCTCTCTCTCTCTCTCTCTCTCTCTCTCTCTATCTATCTATCTATCTATCTATCTACGAGACTGACAATGTAACCCACACGTCTTCGTGCCACAGTATCATTTCGTGTTGTAAGAATAAGAACTATTTCCACCTTTCTCTGTCTGTCTCTGTCTCTGTCTGTCTGTCTGTCTCTCTCTCTCTCTCTATATATATATATATATATATCCGAGACTAGGTATGTAATCCACACATCTTCATCGAGTTATTTGCACAAGTATCGTTTCATGCTGTAAGAATAAGAACTCTCTCTCTCTCTCTCTCTCTCTCTCTCTCTCTCTCTCTCTCTCTCCATATATATATATATATATATATATGTTGATTTATTTATTTATTTAGAATAATGTGATTCATAATTCTTAAAAGTCATATAAACATATACATTGTATTTTGCGGAAAGAGAAAAAGAGGATGTAGTAGGTGTTCCAAGAAAGATGCGTTTGGATAAGTAAAGAAAAGCGGAAGGTTCAAAAAGAGAAAAAAAAATCAGGTTCAAATACCAAGTTAAAGGTTATAGCGATTTTGTTGTGCTAATATTTTAAGAGGAAAGATTGCCTATTTTGAAAATCAACGCTCGAACAATGGCTCCGCAACTATCTCAGCCATTAGACAGCCCACAATCCCTCCATTCAAAGCTTTGATGAATTATAATGTCCAATTTTATTGGTGTTAAGAGAAAAACATTCGATTATCTATTCTTCGGTAAAGTTAGACGCCAGCAGGCGACTCTAATCTGTAATATAACTTTGTTGCTATCGAAATAAAGTTTGTTGCTAATGGAAACTATTCATATACAAAAAGCAGAAGTGCGAAATATCAATCTTCTTTCTTAGCAGCCAATCGACTTTGGCGAAGTCAAAGTCCATATCTCAAAAGTGTTCTGGCATAGAGCCAAACGCTTGGGTCATGGCCATCCTTTTACCACGTTGAAATGTTCCTGCTCTTATAAAGTCATACAGAAGTGGGACTAAATACAATACCAGCACGTCAGAAAACATCGCCAATATAAAACTTTAAATATTTAGAAGAGTCATTAATATTCCATGTCTCAAGAAAAAAAGTCTGGAAACATCAGCTCAAAAAAGGTTAGAGCGATTGTCTTTATTGAAAATCCTTTTTGAGATGGGACTTCTTAATCTGAGTATTAATTTTATGGCGGACTTTTTGTCCTCATCTTGGTAGTTTTTGTTTTTTTTTCTCACTACGTTTCGGCTAAATTTCACCTCTGGCCGTCTTCAAATGATTAACTGCGACCTCAGACAGGAATGCTGAGTCTTGTAACCGTATCCCCAGTAATTACTGCCTTCCATAGACAACAACTATGGAAGGCAGTAATTACTGGGGATACTAAGTCGTTGTGAGAAAAAAAAAAGAAAAAAAACTACCAAGATGAGGACAAAAAGTCTGCAATAAAATTAATACTAAGGTTAGTGTGGTTTCTTTGTTTTAATGGCATATCAACTTTCATTGGTTATTTAATAATAAAGCCATCCTTTTTGAAGAACAGTAGGCATACTACTTAACCGATGGCGGAGTAGATAAAGGGTTTCATACCTTTCCCAATGGCATTAGTCTGAAAGAGAACGCAATCGCAGTTCAACAGGTTAGCCACCACTTCACAAAAACTCACTCATAAAAACTTGTGAGGGGTAATGACATTTCAATATTTGTCGGTTAGTTAACGCCAAAGCTATTCTTGTAGACGAACAGCATCGATAATATCTAACCAATAGTTTGCGGAATAAAGGGGTTCATGCCTTTCCTAAGATTACCAGAGATTAACGTAAGAGTGTGACTGGAGTTTAAACTCACTTAATCTAAGGATGCAGTCGAGCACTTTAGCCACAACACAGTTACGCCCTTTATATAAAAAAAATATGAGAACTAATTCCAAAGAATACTGGAAAAAAGAATAGAATAACTGAGGTGCCCGTGGTGTAATGGTTATCGTCGTAGGAAATGGACACGGTGACACAAGTTCAAATCCTGGACCAGGCTAATTGCATTTCACATTGCACTAATACCCATGGCAAATGTATGATTCCAATTATTCTCCCTCCGGCTATGGGTAAATAGTAGGGCAGACTAGGTTCTTCAGCCTTGGTGAGGCAACAGGTCTAGGAGAAGGAAAACTCTGAATTCAAACCTGTTAAACTCCGCTTAAAAATGACCTTGTGTCATATCCTGCCAGAGCGGGGGGGTTGGTAAATATAATAGAAGAACTGAAATCATAAACATTGTTTTTTAGATGATTTTTGAAATTTCTGTTAATCACCATTCTGCTTTACATCACCGGGAAAATGGATCTTCGTGCAGTGAATGAACCTGAATAAGACCGTAGAATTAAAAACTAAAAACCCAGTGATTACAATACCGCACATACAAAGAGATTATTTATTTATACATACACATTGATACATTTCTATATCTAAAAGACAATACAAAACTCTTCCTGTCACTATAAACCTGGTTTTTTTTATTTATTACTATTATATGTTGAATAACTTATCTTGTTAATTAAACATATATCATTGGCCTAGTGGGTAGAGTATTCGCCAATGAGCCAGGAGACCAGGGTTCAATGCCAGGTCGAGTCATACCAAAAAGTCAATAAATGGTACTTGATGCCTCCTTGCTTAACACTCTGCATTATAAGGTACGTATCAACAGTAAAGTCGAGCAATCCAGGAAATGGAGTAGCGTCCTCCCCTACATATCGGTTTAGTAGCTTATGAAAAGGGAGCCTTCGGGTCGCCCTCGACTTTAGTCGCCAACTTAACTTACTTATTTATTCTTGTTTGAAATAATTCATTGAATACAATTTCGGGCTAATATTTAAAATAACAAGTCAGAACCTTTGGGACTATACCAAAGTACGAGTGATTGGCATTCAACTTATTATTCATTGTTCCAACTAACACACAATAAAGGTTTTAAAATATTCTTTGAAATTAGAATAATTCCCAGGACCTGAACTACCAGATGAATTTGAACTAAAAATGGGTTTTACGAGTCAAATTTGATTATTTCCAAGAATTCGTTGATTAGTACTTCTCTCAATTGGAACAGAATTAGTTGTAATCAAACGTTGTAACAGCCGTTGTAAATAAAAGCTGTCCATAATAATATTCATGCATCTACTTTGGAAGGAGTAAAAGATTCCAATTAACATTTCATAGTTGATTGCTCCCCATGGTGATGCTTCTATTTCGGTATGAGTGAAGGATTCTAATTTGGATTTTATATTAAACAGGTGTCCATTAGCATTTCATAGTCAACGAGTATACATGATGATATTGATGCTTCTACTTTGGAAGGAGTAAAAGATTCAGAGTAGAATTTTATAGATAATAACTGTCCATGATGATATTGATGCTTCTACTTTGGAAGGAGTGGAAGATTCAGAGTAGAATTTTATAGATAATAACTGTCCATGATGATACTAATGCTTCTATTTAAGAAGGATTCTTATTAGGATTTAACAGTTAACAGTTGCCTATGATGATGTTGGTGCTTGTATTTAGGAAGGTGTGAAGGTTTCTAATTATCTCCTGACGTTCAGCGCGAATTTAAGCCCTACAATATGATCGTTCAATTGCAAATGAGGCTGAGAAGAGCTTTTATTCTCCAAAAATATTTTAAATGAATCGCTTTAACAAAAATCTCGCAAAATGTACCTTTTTTCTAGGGGAACGGATTGTTTGTTTATTTATTTGTTTGTTTGTTATCTTTTTTCTTTATTTATTTTTAGTTAAAGCGTAAAGAGGATTTCAATAATATTTTGCTATTGATAATATTTTTTTACCTAATATCAAGCAGTGGCGTATCCCTTTCTTCTGTGTGGGGTCTTCAAAAAAAAGTAAATAGAAATTAATTATTGAAGACTTACGAAAACGGCATAGCTAATAACAGAGTTTAAATAAGTTGCTAGCAATCATGTTTCCAGATTCAAAATACAAATCCAACTGTTCTTTTGTTCATTAAAAGCTTGTTCCATCCAGTTAGAAAGTCAAAATGAAGCGAATATAAGAAATGGAAAGATGGAAAGAAAATTATTTTTCCATGTGTCATCTGAACTGTTTGATAAGATATCCCAAGTGCAAGTATTAAGGATGCTAGTTTTTTTAAATAACACTAAACAAAGCAAGAAAAAGCAGAAAAGTAATTGATTTTATTCAGAAAACTTACGATACACTAACTGTATCACCTGCTAAGAGGGGGATCCTCGTGGTGTAAGTGAGTGAGTTCGAGCTCCAGTCGCGCTATTTCGTTAACTTTTGAACCAAGTATAAACCCCAAATCTCCCCAGCTATGGATTAAATAGCACCTCAACTGTTCTTTTACAAGGATGGCTTTGGGATTAAAAACCCATAAAGGTTGATATGCCATAAAACAGGGAAACTATACAAGCCTTTTATAGGCAGATGTTCTCAGATCTTTTTTTTGAAATCTGAAACATGGTAATACATGTAGGGGCCTAATATCTTGGTCAAATTTGTTTGCAAATTATTTGTATTAGATAGAAATACTTCTAATCATATAGCCGTATTCTAAAAAAAAACTCTTGAGAAAATGCACACAAAATTGTATATAAAATGTCCACTGTATGCAATTCTTTAACCTCTGGACATAAATAACCAAGACGAGTTAACACGCCGTTAAAATCAATCAATCAGAAAACTTCTTTTTGTTCTAACATCAGTTTACAATCTTTACATTGATTTAACGTTTTGTTTTTTGTTTATGTTTTTGGCCTAATGAGTAGAGTTTTCGCAAATGGTCCTGGAGACCAGGGTTCAGTCCTAGGTCGAGTCATACCAAAGACTTAAAAAATGGTACTTGATGCCTCCTTGCTTAACACTCAGCATTATAAGGTAAGCATCAAGGGTAAAGTGGAGCAATCCAGGGAAGAAGTAACGTCCTCCCCTGTACATCGGTGTAGTAGCTATTGAAAAGGGAGCCTTTTGGTCACCCTCGACTAAGGTCCCCAACTTTACTTTTTTTTACTTAACCTTTTTTATTATTTATTTATCTATTTACTAGCTGTTTATTTACCATTTTTATTCCTAGTAAAGTAGTAAAGTTAGCGACCATAGTCGAGGGTGACCTGAAGGCTCCCTTTTCGATAGCTACTACACCAAGGTGTAGGGGAGGGCGCTACTCCATTCCCTGGATTGCTCCACTTTACCCTTGAACCGTACCTTATAATGCTGAGTGTTAAGCAAGGTGGTATCAAGTTCCATTTTTAAAGTCTTTGGTATGACTCGACCTGGGATTGAACCCAGGTCTCCCGGGCCAGTGGCGAAAACACCAGTAAATCAAATGAAAGAAAACGATCTCACACTTTAAAAAAAGGCAAGAAACAGACTATATCTCCAGGAAACTATTACTGATAAAGACTACACGGATAATCTAGCGCTTCTTGTGAATACACCTGCTCAAGCAGAATCCCTGCATAAGCTAGAGCAAGAAACAAGAAACATTGTTTTCTATGTGAACTTTCATGAAACAGAGTTCATGAGTTTTAATCAAGATGGCACCATCTCCTCATCAAATGATAAGTCTCTAAAATTAGTTGACCTGTTCATGCGCCTCGGGGGAGTCCCTATGGCTTGATGGTTAAAGTACTGGATTGCAGCCTCGAAGTAAGCGTGTTTAGACTCCAGTCGCACTAATGCATTCACTTTTGCACTAATACCCTAGAGAAAACTATTGAACCACCTAATCTCCCTAACTATGGGTTAAATAATATCACTCCTGTTCTTCTATAAGAATGGCTTTGGTATTAAATAACCGACGAAGATTGATATGCTATTAAACTCAAAAACTGAAACTATACATCTTGCTAGTAATATCTCATCTACTGAAAGCGACATCAGTATACACATAGATAAAGCATGGGCTGCTTTTAATAGGTTATAGAACATACAAGAAATCTGATCTTTCTGATAAAATAAAACGGGAATTCTCTCAAGTTGTATCCGCGCTAGTACTACTGTATAGCTACACTACTTGGACTCAAACAAAACGCCTTAAGAAAAAGACAGATGGGAACTACACAAGGCGGCTACGTTTACGAATCCTGGAAGGAACACCCTACAAATCATCAGCTGTACGGCAACTTACCTCCCATCTCGCAAACCATTCAAGTAAGACGATTAAGGTATGCCCAGCACTGCTGAAGAAGTAAGGACGAACTCATAAGTGATGTTCTCCGAAAGACTCCCTCAAACAACCACAATAACTTACAATCACCAGCTCTGCGAAGACACTCGATACCCTCTAGGGAACCAACGAGTTCCAATAATGTTTATCTTAAGCGTTGATCATTCTGTTGTTTCGTCTGGGAAATTCCCTGTAAACTTTTCGATCTGAACGCAGATTTTTTCTTCACCTGTTTTCGTTACCCGATACAATCCTTTCATTGTTCATATATATATTATATTATATAATATTATTTGTCACCTATTTGTTTGTATGGATTCATTCATAATTCATAATATGTATTCATTCATATGGAATCGTGAGTAACTTAATGATTATCATCATAGTAAATAGATATTTCGATATGACCAGAATTAATTAAACCATCACTTGGTGTTCTTATTTCGCGAGTTGAATGCTCTACAATGTTTGATAAAATATGGGCATTACGATATCAAAAAAGAAAAGAGCATTCAACAGAAAAAGGAAAGGCACCAACTAGGAATGATTTTTCCACTTCCTTTTTGGAGGTTCCAATGATCAAATTGTGTAAATTTATTGGTGCTTCTCTGATATTATAAACCTCTTAACTCGTTTTTTAATCGACGGAGGTTAAAATACGCTGACTGCGGCGAGGCCCGTGGTATGACAGATAACTGCATCTGATTGTGAAGCTCCATTTTAACGGCGTGTCAACTCGTCTAGGGTTATTTTATGCTTAGAGGTAAGAGAGAATCGCGTTCATTATACGTTCATATTTTTAGTAGTTGAGTTTGTTTTGTGTTGCTGTTTTGTTTTTTTTTTTTCTTGTTTTGTTTTGTTTTTGTTTGTGTGTTTGTTTTTGTGTGCTTATTTGTTTTTGTTTCGTTATTTTTGTTTTGTTTTATTTTTTTGTTTTTGTTTTGTTTTTTGCTTTTTGTTTTTCGGTGGTGGGGAGTTTGGGGGCACACAGCTCTATTAAATACGAATAGAGTTTTATGCCATCTATTAATTCTATTAAATACAGTCTGGGACTGTAGAATATACTGACTGCATCTCTGCAGAGGTGTAAGATGCCCCCCAACGAATATCCCGGATATGACCTTAAACCATCTGATGGCGAGGCTTCAGACTTAGGGATTCGCATAATGTGGAGTACCCTTTCATTGCCATTGCTCCCAGGTCCGGAGTGATAGCACCTGATAGAGTCCTATCTATAGGTCAAATTGAACAAACTGTGTGCAACCAAATGACAATGGTTAAATTGTGACCGTTATATGGCATAACTTTAAACCATTTAACTGTGTGCAAAAAGAGCTCAGGCTTGTTTAATAATGTTATCTACAATCTTTGTTTACAAATCATACATATATTTAATATATGTGTAAGCAGGATTTGGCATTAAATAACCTACAATGGTTGATATTTGAAATATATGTATAAAAAGGATTAGGCATTTATTAACCTGTTTCGGTTGATATGACATAAAACCCAACCAAACCAAATCCTATATATTTAATATATATGTATAAAGAGGATTTGGCATTATATAATCTACAATGGTTGATAAGCCATAAAACTAAACCAAACCAAATCCTATATATTTGATATATATGTATAAACAATATCTGGCATTAATTAACGAACAATGGTTGATATGCCATGAAACCCAACCAAACAAATTTTTAAACAGATCTATTTAATTCCTAACAGGTACAACTCCGGGTTAGAGTGGACCTAGGAGTAATGGCAATGAAGAGGTACTCTACACTTTCTAGATCTCCAGAAATGGAGCCTCACCATCAGAAGCAGTTTAGTGTCATAACCAGGACACCCCTTTATTTTTTTCAGTATATTCTCATCCCCACCAACAGGGAGCTACCTTTATTTGCGTTTTAAAATATAAAATCGTTAAAACTTTCAGGACTAAAATGTAATGATTTCAAAAATAAGTAATGAGATTACAGCGGTGATAATTACCAAGTATCAAATTATAAATATCCTATATGAAAATCAATACCTCATCAACGATCAACAAAGGATCTTCCAACATTCCATACAATAGTGGATGAAAAAGTAACAATCAGAAGCGAGAGAAGCGAATCATCAGCAATCCTTGATCAATTGATCAATAAAATTAAAACTGGAAATTTCAAACAAGTTAAGCTTATATTCAGTATGTTAAAAAGAGCCCAGCTGGCTCTCATCTGAAGGCTATTGTTGATAAATCTTCAGCGAGCTAATCTTGAATTCAATTTAGCATTGGAGTTGCAATCAATGAACCCCAAGTGACTGCCAATGATTTTCAAGATTAAATTGTTGACAAAAATAACAAAAGCTGGTACTATATAATTATAGACTTTGCTATAGAGAAATGGTAGATTTTGGTGAATCTGACAAGATAATAAAAATGAATGGAAAAGGGAATAAATCAAACACTTACAACGGGTTTATTGGTAATATTTCGTTCTTTATTCACGAAATAAAGAACGAAATATTATAACTAAACCTGTTGTAAGTGTCTGATTTATCCAATGTTCCGCTTTTTTTTTTATCAAGCTCTGGCATCTAAAGGTTAAAAATGTTATCATAGATTTTCATCTAAAGATTAACCCTTCTCAGGCTTACACCAAGTATCTTTTATAACGATTATAACTATGAAGAAGACCATAAACTGGATTAGCCGAAACGTTGTATTTAAATACATCCATCAGTGGTCTGTTTTGAAAGTTCATATCATGCCATGCTACTAGCTTGGAATTCCTGACTCTCTCTCACCATTTCTCTCTATCATCCATCGCTTCCGGCAGGTTCTCAAGACGACATCCTGTGCCGATATGTTCTAGTTGGTCGTCCAACTCATGCACGTCCGTGTGAAGGGGTCCATAGAAGAACGTCGTTTATGAGTTCGTCCTTACTTCTCGAGCTGTGTCCCACATGTCTTGTTCGTCTTATTTAGATGGTTTTAGAGATGGAAGGTAGGTGACCGTAAAGCTGCTGCTTTGTGGGATGTTATTTCCAGAAGTAAGTTTAATATGACTCGTAGAATTCTTCTGCAATTCCCGTCTAGCTTTTTTCTCCATGCGCTTTGTCAGTTTCAATATGGTGCATCCATATAGTAGAATCGACATGAATGCTGCTTGGAAAAAATTGCATTTTATTTTATCGAAAGATTACAAATATATATATATATATAATTTTTGTTGGTCAATGAGAGAAAAGTAAGTATCTTAAAAATTAATAGGTTCGCAAACGAATTTGATTTGGGTACTTTAGATTTTTATTACATATAATTATGTTCCACGCATGTTTCGGACTCCGTGGTCCTCTTCAGGAGACTAATAATATGGAGGGTTGCCTCGGGTATTTTGATATATACACTTTTTTAAAAATTCTTTTCACTATTTTTATGTCAGGGTGATGAATAAGAAAGTGGACTGAAGGTAACTCGTTGTTTGTTGTCACTGAGATCCGTTCAAAATCCTAAGAAAACAGAACAGGCAATTTCGACAAGGAGCACAAACCTAATCACGCATAAAAATTATATATAATATTGATAGAATAAGTCATGAACGCATATGTTGGAATGATACACACTGTTTTGATTGCGTAGAAAGAAAAAGAAGAAAACATGTTTTACATCAAAGAGCAAAGAAAGAAAGAAAGAATGAAGAGAAATGGAGAAAGAGCGAAAATGAGAGAGTGACACAGAGAGAGAAAATGGGAAAGTGAGAGAGAGAGAAAATGGAAAAGTGAGAGAAGAAGAAGAAGAAGAAGAAGAAGAAGAAGAAGAAGAAGAAGAAGAAGAAGAAGAATATATCAGATACATATTATCTGTTTCTATAGGATACAATGGAATGAAGGAAGAGAGGGAATGAAGGAAAAGAGAAAAGTAGGAAAAAGATAGGGAGAAATGAGAGAGAGAGAGAGAGAGAGAATACTTTGACCAAAAGTGTACAATTTTGTTCTTGCACACATGTTTCTTCAAGTGTAGGAAATGTTTATTTGACATGTGAATTAAAAATCAGCTGGTGATAAATTTAATGGATACATATTTTCAAAATTCACCGAACATAAAAGTTTTGCTGTTTGACTAATAAAAGATGCTGTTGTTCGAGTGACGTTAACTGATGTTAAATTTCGAATGTCAACTCACAAAGTTCAGAATTCCTTTTATAGCTTTTCAGAAAGTCTCACGTAATAAACATTTTGTCTTCTGATGTCTTTATTTTCATTGGTCGAAAAATATTGCTCGGCTTATGCTGATTGGTCTGGGAATTTGACTATTTTTGTCATTTTGACCATGCCTATTTTAGAAGGTGCATAGTGAAACGGTTATTGCCATAGTAAATAGAATCTGCAATCTGAGTTCAAATAGTGAATGGGGCTATTTCAGTTTCACTAAGCTCTACAATCACCGAGAAAGGCAGGAATTTATCTCTTATCCTCGTTCCCAGCAATTGGTAAATAGTAGAACAGACAGGAATTTTTTCATCGTTGGTAGGACATGTTAAAATCCTTGTCGCCATTGTAGGAGTTCAGTTCTGTTGTTCACAGAATCCAGTTTTGGTAATCCTAGTCTGAGAAAAAATAAGTGGAAAAGTGAGTAAACCAAAACTGACAAAGGATTCACCAATGATATTTCTTCTAAATTTTAAAAAGGCCCCATCAGAATGATGAATTTTTCTTAAGTTCAGTATCGGAGGAAATAGATAAATAATAATAATTTTGTGGAGGTTCCCGTGGTGTAATGGTTATCGTCGTAGGAAATGGACACGGCGACACGAGTTCAAATCCTGAACGAGACTGATTGCATTTCACATAGCACTAATACCCTTGGAAAAGGTATGAATCCAATTATTCTCCCTCCAGCTATGGGTAAATAGTGGGACAGACTAGGTTCTTCAGCCTTGGTGTGGCAACTAGTCTAGGAGAAGGAAAACTCTGAATTCAAACAAGTTAAACTCCGCTTAAAAAATTGATTTGGAGTCATATCCTGCCCGAATGGAGGGGTTGGTAGATATGATAAATAATAATAATAATATTAATAATAATAAATTTAAATTTGACCATACCAACGAAAGGTTTATGCACAACCCAGCACCTTTCCTAGAAAATGACACACATAAACTCCAATGGGATTTTGACATACACCCGGATCACTTAATCTCGGCCAGAAGACCTGGCCTTAAAATAATCAACAAAAAAAAGGGGAATTTGCAAAATTGTTGATTTTGTTGTTCCGGCTGACCACAGAATAAAACTGAAAGAGTGTGAAAAGAAGGATAAGTACCTTGCTAGAGAATTGAAAAAACTATGCAACATGAAGGTGACAATTATACCAATTGTGATTGGTGGGTTGGGCACAGTAACTAAAGGATTACTAAAGGGACTGGAGGAGTTGGAAGTTGGTGGGCGAGTGGAGACCATCCAAACAACAACATTATTGAGAATGGCCAGAATACCGAGAAGAGTCCTGGAGACTTGAGGAGACTTGCTGTCACTCAAACTCCAGTGAAAGACCATCAGCTAACACTGGTATGAAAAACTCCAATGGAGATAACGATGATGATGATAATAATAATAAAGCGACTAGTAATCGACATATCACACAAGAAAACATGAATGTGGCTAAGAAAGGGAAACCTTAAGAGAGAAACGGAATTTCTCCTGATAGCACAAAACAATGCTATAAGAACCAATCGTATCAAAGCAAGAATAGATAAGACGCAACAAAACAACAGATGTAGGTTATGGGGTGATAGAGACGAAACCATGAATAACATAATCAGCGAATGCAACAAATTAACACAGAAAGAATATAAGTATAGACATGACTGGGTGGGCAAAGTGATCCATTGGATATTATTCAAGAAATTGAAATTTGACCATATAAACAAATGGTATATGCACAACCCTGAATCTGTCCTGGAGAATGATATGCACAAATTCCTCTGGGATTTTGACATAAAAACGGATCGCCTAATCTCGGCCAGAAGACCAGACCTCATAATAATTAACAAAAAAAGAGAACTTACAAAGTTGTGAACTTTACTGTCCTGGCTGACAATAGAGTAAAATTGAAAGAAAGTGAAAAGAAGGATAAGTACCTCGACCTTGCTAGGGAATTGAAAAAATTGTGGAACATGAAAGTGACAATTATACCAATTGTAATTGGTGCTCTTGGTACAATTACCAAAGCATTAATAAATGGACTGGAGGGCTTGGAAATAACAGGACAAATGGAGACCATCCAAACTACTGGATTATTGAGATCGGCCAGAATACTGAGAAGAGTCCTGGAGATTTGAGGAGACTTGCTGTCACTCAAACTCCAGTGAAAGACTATCAGCTAACACTGATGCAAAAAACTCTCATAATAATAAATCTACCATTTCTCCATAATCATAGTCCGTAGATTTCCTCTGGTGTTAATACCAAAGGTAAGTCTTTTTGGCAGAAAGTTTAAGTTGCAATTGCATTTGAAGACAGTTGCAAATGATCTTTCAGTCCTCGTCTCTGATTGGACAGTGCTTCCTATTGTCAGGAAAATTCATAAATAGAAATGATGATTTTGCGTACATCTTATACCAAATAGAATTGGGCACCTCTAGTGGTGTAACGGTTAGCAAGCTAGACTAGCAAACCTACACGTGTGTGTTCGAGTATCATTGGGCGCCCCATTTATTCGGCCTTGTGCCACATCAAAGCAAAGAGCTTTGTAAATTACTATACCAAAGAGAATTGGGCACCTCTGGTGGTGCAACGGTTAGCAAGCTAGACTAGCAAACCTACACGAGTGAGTTCGAGTCTCATTGGGTGCCCCATTCATTCAGCCTTGTTCCACATCGAAGCAAAGAGCTTTGTAAATTACTATACCAAAGAGAATTAGGTACCTCTGGTGGTGTAACGTTTAGCAAGCTAGACTAGCAAACCTACACGAGTGAGTTCGAGTTTTATTGGGCGCCCCATTCATTCGGCCTTGTGCCACATCGAAGCAAAGAGCTTTGTAAATTACTATACCAAAGAGAATTCAACTCATCAACAGGTCTAGGCGAAGGAAAACTCTGATTCAAACCAATATTTACCCAACTCCTCCACTTCAAGTTAGTTGTGATACAAGACCAGTTTCTTAAGTGGGGTAAAAATGGTTCAAATTTAGAATCTTCTTTCTTCAAAAATTGGTTGCCTGAAAAAGATTCAAAACTGAGACGGCTCGACTATTTACTCATAGCTGCGAGAACAGAAGGATTCATGCCTTTCCCCAGAGTATTAGAGCGAAATAAAACGCAAACTGTTCCGTCTAGGATTTGAACTCGAGTCGCCCATTCTTATTCCTACGGCAATAACCGTTATGCCAAGTACGGCTCCTGATTCAAGTCTGGTGTACTCTGTTTAAGAAATTGACTTCGTGTCGTAATCTGGTTGTAGGGAAAAAGTTGGGTAAATATATAACTATTTTAAAAGTCATTTACTAAGCTTAGTTTAGTTTGGCACAAGGCCAAAACTTAGGATCCCCTCCAGTGAGCATTAAACCCACTAACAATAGTCTGCAAACCAAGTTCAGGAAACATTTAAGCAAAGCATTCGTGTCTTATTCAGGGAAATATTTTTCTAATTTGTTGTCTCGAAATGATTATGTTCACTTCGGTTTTGTTTTCGTTTCTTTGTTTAATGGCATATCAACTTTTGTAGGTATGTTAATATCATACTTTTTTGTAGAAGAACAAGGTTGTATTTTAGCCTTTGACCCGGCCAAAAATGCCATTCCAAGGTGATGCACCGGAAGGAAGTGACACATTCCAATGGCAGTTAGGAGAGGAAATCGCGTGGGCGGAAATTGGCTAACAAAATGGGACAAGCTAAAAAATCCCATGATACACTCATAGACTGATGCACCGGAAGAGAGTGACCTGTGAACTGCATGACAGTTATTTCCGCTGGATGACGATCAATCATGCCATTCCAAAGATTGAGTGGGTGATCGAGTGGGCGTTGAACTATTATATAACTCAGTCAAGACAGAAGTCAAGTGGCAGTTGCAGACAGTTGGAGACGGAGTTATTGACAAGTGTGATAGGGAAAGCCACACACGGCCGAGGGGGGCCTCGGGAACCCCGATGGAGTTTGGGGACCAGAGAAGTTGCTGATAAGATGCAGTAAAGAAAGCCAGCAACCAGCAGAGTGGACCCCAGGGCCTCCAGTTGAGCATCTGGAGAACTAGAAAGACACAACGTTGACGGCCATAAGAGTGGAGGTTAAAATATTGAAGTTTCTGTTCGGTCTCCAACACCCTCTCACACGCAAACCTTGAATAACATTTTCGAATCTTACAAATAAAGTGAGAGGTGAATATGTTTATAAAGAAGTCTTCCTGCGTCTTTATTATTGTGTCGTTATGATGCTGTAGATGAGTATATAACTACAGTAGTGGTACTATTTAACCCATAACTGAAGGAGATATGGAAGTTCTTACTTATTCCAATAATGTTAGTCCGAAAACAAACGTAATTGCATAACTGGGGTACAAACTCGCTTGGCCCTGTCGGCTGGAGCAGCAGAATACACCGACTGTATCTCTGCAGAGCAGTAAATCTCTCTCTGCAATGAGTGACCTGGATATGACACTAAAATATCAGATGGTGATGCTCCAGTAATACTGGAGTTTGGGAGAATGCGGGGTACTCCTTCATTGCCATTAACCCCGAGTCCACTCTGTCCTGGAGAGGTAACTCGTGATAGGGCATATCTATGGTTCAAATAGAACTATTAGACATTTAAACTAAGTACTAGAAAATTATGCTAAATTGAATAATTAGAAATAGAACTGTTCGATATTTTAAACTATACTTAGAAATACAACTGTTTGAGGATTTGACTGTGTGTAAACAAATGACTGATGTTTAAATTGAATTATTAGCGAAAACTCGTAAGGAATAATAATAGTAATAATGATAATAAGACAACGCCATAAGAACGAATCATATCAAAGCGAGAATAGATAAGACTCAACAAAATAAATGCAGGCTATGTGGTGACAGAGATGAAACCATCAATCATATAATAAGCGAATGCAGCAAATTAGCACAGCGGGAGTATAAGGCGAGATACGACTGGGTCGGTAAGGTGATTCACTGGGAAATGTGTAAGAAATTTAAATTCGACCATACTAACAAATGGTATATGCACAACCCAGCACCTGTCCTAGAAAATACCACGCATAAACTCCTATGGGACTTTAATATACAAACGGATCACATAATCCCGGCCAGGAGACCAGACTTAATAATAATCAACAAAAAAAGAGAACTTGCAAAATAGTCGACTTTGCTATCCCGGCAAACCAAAGAATAAAACTGAAAGAATGTGAAAAGAAGGATAAGTACCTCGACCTTGCCAGGGAACTGAAAAAACTGTGGAACATGCAGGTGATAATTATACCAATTGTAATTGGTGCGTTTGGAACAGTAACTAAGGGATTACTGAAGGGACTAGAGGACTTGGAGGTTGGCGGACGAGTGGAGACCATCCAAACGACAGCATTGTTGAGAACTGCCAGAATACTAAGAAGAGTCCTGGATACTTGAGGAGACTTACTGTCACTCAGACTTCAGGGAAAAACCATCGGTTATCGCTGATGTGAAAAGCTCTTATGAGTGAATAATAATAATAATAATAATAATAATTACGATGACTTAAAGACTATATCTATTGGTCAAATAGAACTATTTGACATTTAAAGTGAGTGCAAACAAATGACTTATGCTAAATTGAATTGTTTGAAATAGAACACTTTGATAATTTAAACTGTACTTATGTTAAACTGAATTGTTTGAAATAGAACTGTTTTTGGATTTAACTGTGTATTCGTATTAGACAGAAATAAGTGAAACTATTTAACTGTGTGAAAAAAAAATAAGCTCAGGCTCATTTACATCTATTAATCATATATTTGATACATATTTATAAAAAAGGATTTCGCATTAAATAATCTACAATGGTTGATTTTACCATAAAACCAAACCAAATGAAACGGACTCGCTTACTATGATGTCACAGTACGTTAACCACCAAGTTACAGAGACTCCCTGAATGGTTCTTGCTAATGCCTTTCAGAAAGACATGTGTCAATCTGATCCCCCTATAGGTAAATATGAGTGTGGGCTAAAAATGATGATGTATCTACTGTTGATGATTTTTCACTGATACAAAAACTGCCACACCGATGGAAAAGGTTTTGGGCCACAAAAGGGGACTACGTTGAAAAATAAACCTCATTTGGTCATATTCAATGAGAATATCTTGGTTAGTCAATGAAATGTTCAGCCAACCCTCCAAGTAGGATAGACTGAGTTCTTTAACTTTGATAAGGTAATTGGTCTAGATTGAAAACTTTGAATTCAAACCAACTGAACTCAGCTTAAAAATTGATCTTGTCAGATCGTGGTAGTTATCTCAGCTTAAAACGTATTGAACATCAATGGGTAAAAATGCCTACTGGTCAAAAGCGTTGGTTTAGAGCTTCTGGTTAGAGTTTACCTGGAAGTCAATGATCGGAAAAATCACAGGACAATTTTACACAGGTCCTTCCTCAACAAACTGCCGGTAATTCGTGTCAATTCTGTGGCAAAGTATGTAGGTCTGCAACAGGATTCACAAGCCATATGACAGTGCAGGGGGTCAATATCAATGCCAAAGAAAGGTATTTTGATGGTCAGATATGCAACTGGGTTTGCAAGGGTGAAGTTGGCCAGAGGAGCCATATGCGTACCCACAAGCTTTCTTTGTGAACATGGAGAGATAGCGTTTTTTTTTCTGTAAAGATATGGCAACAGCTATATGTAGTGTAATAGTTGGCAAGCTGAATTGATAGCGAGTTAGTTTCTCACCGCGTGCCCCATATTTCTTGCATTGTGTTACAACTAGGCTAAGTTTAGTGGATTACTATATATATACAGAGAGAAGGAGAAACGGGAGAGAGTTTTGTTTGTGTTTTTACAAGTGTGTGCAATAACACATGTCTATGTTTAACAATCGTATTTGTTTTGCGTACTGCGATTTGAATAGCATAGTCCTAATATCCGTTTCACATGAATCACATGTCCCATTTATTTTCAATTATTATTTACACCTTCTCTCAATATATAGGTTTCCTTAACTGTCACCATCTGTGCGTGTGTGTGTGTGTGTGTGTTTGCATGCATGTGTGAGAATGGTTAAGCCAGCTGGCTCATATATCAGGTTCAGGATAATTACGAGGCGTTTTATTACGCACATTGTATTGGTTTGGTTTCTTTGTTTAATGGCATATCAACCGTCATTTAATGCCAAAGCCATTCTTATAGAAAAACAGCACTGATACCACTGGGTGTCTCACTATACATGGGTTCCATGTGACAACTAACAACTCTACGAATAATAATGTGTTCTTTTTTGTTTTAGATTTGAAAACAGTATACTAGAACAACTATTGATCCCCTATCACAATGCCTTGCACAAGAGAGGAAAAACTATTTTGCGTCGCTACTTATTTTGAGACAAAATCATTCAAAATTGTCTCAAAACAGATGTAAACTATTAATATAATGATTTATTACTTAGACAAGGAACTCAAAAAAGATTGCTGATATTATAACGATTAAAAAATCATTGATTGGATATCTCAACCACAAAGGAGTTTTTTTTTACAAGACGTGTGCCAAATGACCCCATTGGGCTTATCTCAGTAATAAATCATTATCCCATAAATGGGTTGTATCTATATTGAGATATTCTATATTTGAACCATAGCTGAAGGATAAGGGGATTCATATTTTTCCCAAGGGCATTAGTCCGAAAGTGAATGTAACAGTGCAACTGGTGTTTGAACTTGCTTACTTCAATGCTGCAGTCCAAAACTTTAACTATTACGCTACACAAACTCCCCCAATGTATATTGAAAAACGAGTCAGACCTGACCGATAAAATGAAACGCAGTTTCTTCCAAGCAACGGTTGTGTAGATACTGCTATATGGATGCACTGCATGGACGCTAAGTAAAAGGATGGAGAAAAGGCTTGACGGCGACTACACAAGAATACTGCGAGCAATATTGAACAAGTCCTGGAGGCAACACCTCACAAACCACCTGCTATACGGCCACTTACCTTCCATCACGAGAGCTATTAAAGTTAGACGAACCAGACATGCAGGATACTGCAGGAAAAGCAGGGACGAACTCATGTGATGTTCTCCTATGGACCCCCACACATGGCCGAGCAAAAGCAGGGCGACCAGCTCGAACCTACATATAGCATCTCTGTGAGGATACGGGATGTAGCCCTGAGGACCTGCCAGAAGAGATGAATGATAGGGTGGAGTGGCGAGAGAGGGTCAGGGATATCCGTGCTGATGGCACGACAAGATGATGATGATGATGATGATGAAATATAACATGTTTATTTTATATGATTAAGTATTGCTTTAATACTTTGTATATTTTATGTCAACAGTAAGTCTCTTAAATTTAAATTTAGATTCAATATTTCTTAAAATGCAACAAATATTAGGAAATATTTTACATCAAAATATATGGTATATTATTGGTTAGGATCTGGGATTAGAACAACATGACTATAATATCTGTTTCATATTACTTAAACAAATCAATTATGAATTATTATTTACGTTCCTCTCTCGGGTTCTTAATTATCACCATCTCTTTTTTCTATCAATGTTACCTCTCTAGTTCATTACGCTGTCGACTGGGGGTATAGAATACACCGACTGAACTTCTGCAGAGGGGTAAAAAATCCTCCTCAACAAAGCTACGTGTTGGCTATGGATGGTGACTCGTAATGCTTGAGTACGAGATTCTGGTGGCTGAGCAGTCTGTGACTCGGCAGCCTAAATAGTCACTTGACCTCCAACACTCCACTTGGGCTTTTACTGGACTTGACAGACGGTTGGAGGTGTCCGATCCAATCAATCGGCTGGACATGTAAAGCCCTAACAGCAATATGGTTGTCCTGACCGTATTCTTAAAAGCGTTCTAATGGCAAACAAGTACCCAACACTATTTTATCTTAAAGGTACGAAAAGGTCGTAGCTGAGGTGCAATTGCGCTGAGATAGCAATACTTGAAGCCATTAACCGTGTTCAAACAAATGAAATTTAGTTTGTTTGTAAATAAAGTTACATAGAAACTATTCGCTTACAAATCATATATATGTATTATATATATGCATATTTGATTGAACATAATAGACATCAAAATAACAAACAAAAACTCCAGATTATCGAGGCACTACATATTAGGAACATACAACCCAAACTTATTAGAATTAATTTTGAAACCAGTGTTAATGTACTTGAATGTTTTTAGCTACTGACGCTACAGAAACAAATTCGAAACGTAAACGCTACACAATACAACAGTACAAACACTCATTCTTCATCATCATCATCATGTCGCGCTGGTAGCACAGATATCCCTGACCCTCTCTCGCCACTCCTCCCTATCGTTCATCGCCCAAGACAGGTCTTCTGGACAACATCCCGTATCCTCACATAGCTGCTGAATGTATGTTCGTGCTGGTCGTCCTGCTTTTGCACGGCCATGTGTGGGGGTCCATAAGAGTACATCCCTTATGAGTTCGTCCCTGCTTCTCCAGCAGTGTCCTGCATGTCTGGTTCGTCTAACTTGAATAGTTTTCGTGATCGAAGGCAGATGGCCGTACAGTTGGTGTCTTGTGGGGTGTTGCCGCCAGGACTTGTTTAAGATTGCACGCAGCATTCTTGTGTAATTGCCGTCTAGGTTCTTCTCCAGCCATTTTGTTAGCGTCCATGTAGTGCACCTGTATAGCAGTATCGATGCGACCGCTGCCTGGAAGAAACTGCGTTTCATTTTATCGGTTAGGTCTGATTTCCATATAATCGATAGCCTATTGATAGCTGTCCATGCTTTCGTTAACCTCGTATCGATGTCCTTTTCGGTTGATTCGACGCTGCTTCCTAGGTAAGTGTATTTGTCTACTAGTTTAAGAGGGGTTCCGTCTAGAGTGGAGATGTCACCCGTTTGATTATAGCACATATATTCCGTTTTGTGTGCATTAACATAGAGGCCTATGCCTGCGGCTGCTCGTTCCAAACTATGCAGTAGTGTTTCGGCTTGGTCGGGTGTATTTGCCAGTATCGCTATGTCATCGGCGTAGTCGGCGTCGGTAATTGTTTTTGCGGGGTACCTTCTGCTTCTTTTTTTTTTTTGTCAGCTCGAAGCCATTCTCTCTGATTTTGTCAATCGATGTTCTATGTACGTCGTCTAGACAAATGATAAAGAGGTACGGAGCCAGCGTGTCCCCTTGTAGTACTCCTGCTACAATGTCGAAGTATTCTGTGTCTCCATCTGGTGATCGTACTTTTACTTTGGTGTTTCTTAGTAATATACATACAAAACTTACTTCACTTTTGTATACATCCCCCCTGATGATGGTCCAAAGTTGGGCAGAAAGTACTTGGGAAATACCTAATTATGGAAGGTTTATCAACCAATTCCCGCCGAATATCATAAGATCAATACGGCAATTCGAAAGGATTAACACAAAAATATGTAGACAAAAAATATCTATTATGTTCAATCGAATATGTATTAATGAAGAAATGCTGCCAAAATATACCACATATATATATATGTGTGTGTGTGTGTGTGTGTGTGTGTGTGTGTGTGTGTGTGTGTGTGTGTGTGAACAAGATCGGCATTAAATAACTCACAATGGTTGTAATGCCATTAAACCAAATAACCAACCCAAACCAACCAGTCACTCAGTCTAACTCTTTATCTTTCCATCTTTCCATCTATTATCGTTATCTCATTTGCTCGGCCGATCTTTCATCGTTCGCTCCCGCTCAGTCTATTTGTCTTTCTATCTTCGTTATCTCTCGACCTCAGTCTATCTATCTATCTATTGTATTGTCACTCTACTTCAGTTTATCTAGCTAGCTAGCTGCAGTTAACATTCCCTCTCCTCCTGCTTATGAATAATTTCTGTTTCACTAACAACTTATGTATGTTGAATAAAGCCGACCAGACTTGTTCTGGTCTGCCTTGTTCGGCTCGTCGGTCAAAGCCTCCTGACGTGGGAGACGGTGAAGCCCAGAATTCGTATCACGTGGTTAAGATCGACATTTATTGGGCCTTAAGAAGCCGTACCCCAGGCTCTCAACTGCTTTGGCAGTGCTTGGTTTATTGCCTAGAGCCTGAGGCGCCACTTTTTAGGGAAATGCCAACGGAGGCCAAGGCATTTTTGAGCCGCTCGGTTTGTTTTGGCTTCGCCCTGCACCTGGATCCCACATTAAAAAGGCCTTGTGCCATACTTTATTGTTCGTGGAATAAAACCGACCAGACTTGTTCAGGTCTGCTTTGTTCGGCTCGTCGGTCAAGGCCAGCATTCGTGCGACGCAGCTAAGATCGACACTCCTTGGGCTTCAGAGGGCTGTCCCTAAGTCTCTTATTTACTTAGCCAGAGCTTTGGTTTATTGCCTGGTGCCGAAGGCATTCTTTCAAGGGGAATGCTAATTGGTCCCAAGACATTTTTGCAGCCCGTGGGTGTATCTGGGCTTCGCCTTGCGCCCAGATCCCATATTTTAAAAAAGCCTTGTGCCACATTTTAGTATTTGTGGGACACTAGATAAATACCTAAATAAGGTTTCTTTGCGTCGTGTCTTCTGTTCATTACAATTTATTCAATATACAAAATCTCTTAAAATATGAACAAAATTCTGCAACCTTAGATATATGAAACTCCCAATTCGAATAATGTTGTAAAGGATTGGAGGCACTGGCTTGCTATTTTTGAGAATCCTGCAAAGTATACATTACCGACCGACAAAAGGTGCTCTTAAACTTTATAGGCCCTTCAGTGTATGAGTTAATCTCTGACTGTCCAGACTATGAAAAAGCCGTCAGTCAACACCAGCAATTATCTGACAAGACTAAGAATTAAATTCATGCCAGGTATATACTATCGACGTGCCGGCAAAAACCAGAAGATTAGTTAGACGAATATCTTCTAAAACTGAGGTGTTTATACGAGGATTGCAACTACAAAGCAATAAGTGTTGAGGAACATAGATCCGAGGCCATAAGTGATGCCTTCATAAGTGGACTTCTGTCCATTAATATTCAACAACAATTACTTGAAAATGTTACTCTGGTCCTCACCACTGCATTTGACCCAGCCAAAGCTCTTGAACAAGCTCAGAAAGTTTAAGACTCCTACTATCTTTCAAACGGTTTTTAGTGCTGCAATCTCTTCAGAGGGTAATCCCCGTGGCCCGAACGGAAATACCGGTTTCTAAAACTTAAAAGAGTTTCTTTTGTGGAAACAATAGACATCCTCGCCATAACTATCTAGCTCAGAACGCTAAGTGCCGAAAATATGGCAAAATCGGCCATTATGTTGTCTTGGGACTTCGGCTACTCTCCATTCTCCTAATTCTGTGTGAATGGCGGTGGCTTTTACAGATTCGTTTGCTACCCAGATAAAATTAAATGGGAAGAAGGTCAAAGATCACATGGACACTGGGAGTCCCGAGAGATTCATATGTTATGATGATATACACCTCCTCCATTCGTGTCGGGTCACTCAGAGGGCCTGACCGATATTTTGCAGATGTCGCGTGATTCGAAGCTATCGCGAAAAACCCCTTTCCCTTGTCATTCGAGGATCGGCTGATGTTACTGGGAGCGTATAATTGGGAAAATCGAATACGTAATACAAATTGACAACCACGTCAGTCAAATGAAAAGCTTCGAAGAAAGCGGTTGTGTTTATCTGGCTCACCAAGCTCTGAGATTCGCTTTATAAGATGATGAAATCTTATAAAAAAAACTGTGCGAGAAAACAACCCTTTGGAATCTACATGTTTTCATATTGGCGCTAACAGAAGAATCAGCAACAATACTTAGAAGGTGCTACACCAATGAACTTTCTGCTTGATCTTAATAACTTGTGAAAGACTGAACAAAAATCTGAAATTGGTTTGTTTTGAACATTACGGGTATCGCAAGAATATTCATGAGAGTTCTTTGAGAGCTAAGTCACAACTATTTATATACTTCATCCTTTCCTCTCCTCATTTGAAAATAAAATAATAAGACAAATCCATGAAGTAACAAAAATGACGTGACTCACGTTAACAAAAAAAAACAACAAACAAAACTTTATTTGTTAACCGTAGAACAAATACAAACCTACAAGTTAACTATTTAAATAAAAAACTAAATATTTAAATATTTAAATATCTAAAACCTTTTTGTATACAGGTATTCATCATTCCATTTCACACCAATTAATATTTTGTTCTTTATTTAAATACAGGGTGTCCCAAAAAGATGTATACACACTTCAAATAACTGCATATGTGAACACTTTGAAGAAGAGGATTTTTATTTTCAGCAAGATGGGGCACCCCCACACTACCATCGCGATGTTACATCCTTCCTTTATGAGGATTACCAAACAGGTGGATTGGACGGAGAGGTTTTGTTGAATACTCTCCCCGTTCACCAAACCTCACACCACTAGACTTCTTTTTATGGGGATACCTAAAAGACAAAGTTGATGCATTGAAAACCACAATAATTGCTGAATTGAGAGCAACCATTGAAAGTGAATGCATGCAAATACCGAGGGAATTGCTTCATGATGTGTGCTACTCCATCGCTTCGCGTTATCGGCGGTGTCTGGATCAGAATGGACATCAATTTGAGAAACGGCAGTGACAAAACGACACAAGGATGTTGTGAAATTCTTTTACATGTTGAAAATGAAACAAATAATAATAAAAACTTGGTTTGCATTTATTTGAAGTGTGTATACATCTTTTTGGGACACCCTGTAGTTAACTTGTAGGTTTATGTTTGTTCTACGGTTAACAAATAAAGTTGTTTTTTTTTTTTGTTAACGTGAGTCACGTCCTTTTTGTTACTTCATGGATTTGTCTCGTTAATTTATTTTCTATGAGTTCGGGTTGATTTCTCAGGAATTGTAAAGATAGCTTGTGTGATATTACATGGGTTACTTCCGTTAATATTCCCGGCTCGTAACAATGTAAATCGCCGGTTCAAAAGCTTTGTCAGCCTACCCTACCGGGTAATAATACAGTGTTAATGGCGTTGACTTCTCTAAGCTCTCAAACATCAGGTTATTGTCAGGTAAATGTGAACGTGGAAAGGCAAAAATATTTTGATATTAAACTGTCTGTGCTTCCTGATGTGTCTGCAACTGTCATTATTGGTCAAGATTTTATTGGGCAACGTGAAAGTATCTTTGTAAAATTGGGGGGAAAGAAACTCCCCTTAAGTATGTGCGGACTGACTACTTTCTCTGTTCTTCCACCTCGACTCTGTTAATCTTGCTGAGAATTGCAAACCGATAGCTGTAAAATTTAGAAAATACAGTAAGCAAGATAAAGAATTCATTGCTTCTGAAGTAAATAGTCTATTTTCTGAAGGGATTATTGAGCCCAGCAAGTCTCCTTAGCGAGCTCAGGTCGAAGCGACCACTAACAAACGACATAAAAAGAAGATAGTGGTTGACTATTCTCAGACGGCTAACAGATTCACGACGCTGGATGCCAACCATTTACCCAAGATCTAGAAATTGGTAAACAAGATGACACAATACAAAATCTATTGTACCGTAGATTTGAAATTCGCTTACCACCAGCTCCCAATATCCGAAAAAGACAAAATTTACACTGCCTTTGAAGCAGATAGCAACCTATATCAATTCTGCAAGGTATCGTTTGGAGTAACCCACAGAGGAGCTTGCTTTCAAAAGGTAGATAAGTTTATTGCAAACAATTCACTCTCCCATACATTTGCCAACTTAGACAATATAACTATCTGTGGTAAGAACCAGGAAAATCACGATAAGAACCTCAATAAGTTTACAGAAACGGCCAGAAATTTAATGTACAATCATAATAAATGCTCTTTCTCCAACTCTTCAATGGACCTTGTAGACTACACAATATCTGAGGGTACAATAAAACCAGACCACGAGAGACTACTACCACTTAAAGAACTTCCCCTTCCAAGTGATATTAATTATATTTTTCGCTCGGTGGCAATGTTATCTTAATATTCCCAATGGGTTACCAAGTATTATGAAAAAATGAACCCTCTCATTCAAGCCAGAAGCTTTCCGCAAACCAAGACTGCTGAGAAAGCCTTCGAATACTTAAAAGCTGAAATAGAAAACACAATTATGAATTCTATTGAGGAAACAGTTCCTTTCACCGTAGAGACCGATGTTTCATACCATAGTATGCGGCTTCACCGAATCAATCTAGTAGACCAGTAGCCTTCTTTTGGATGACTTTAAGTACCAGAGAACAAAAACACCCTTCTATAGAAAAGGAAGCCCAAGATATTATGGAAGCCTAACGTAAATAGAAGCACTATTTAACTTGACGTCACTCCACACAACTTACTGATCAGAGATCAGTAGCATTCATATTTGATTCAAAACAGGCTGGGAAGATAAAATCAAAAGGTGGAAGGTCGAACTTGCCTGTTATAGTTACGATATCAAATACCATCCGAGGAGAGATAATATTAATGCAGATACATTTTCTAGAGCTTATATTTCTGTTGTAAGTTTGGATGAACATTCCTTTCTCTGTGGAGGATATATAGAGATTATCTGCCTCTTGCACTGTATGTGCTGAAGGCAAATCTCGATTTTACTAGCCTGATGCTCTTCCCCTAATAAAAGCAACCGTGTTCTTTGAAAGATTTAGCGTTGATTTCAAAGGACCCCTGCCATCTTCTCGTAACCGGTTTCTATTTACAGTAATTGGCAAATATTCTCGCTTCCCCATTACCTTTGCTTGTCCTGATATGTCGTCCCAAACAGTTATTAAATGCCTCACCCAAATCATCTTCAGTATGCCTATGTAAGAGCATTCGGATAAAGATTTTAACTTCATTATCGACTGAAGTGAAAACCTTCTTACATGGGCACGGAATTTCAACTAACCGTACCACTCCATATAACTCCGAAGGTAATGGATAGTGCGAGAGGTATAATGGTATATTGTGGAGAGCATTAACTCTAGCTTTCAAAACACACCGATAAATCAATGGAATAATGTGTTGCAACAAGCTTTACATTCAATTCGCACGCTATTTTCAACAGCCACAAATGCTGCTCCTCAAGAACGGCTATTCAACTATCCTCGCCGATCATCGAGTGGCTGTTCTGTTCCAACATGATTATAAACACCAGGAGAGGTTCTTCTGAAAGGACATGTCAGACAATTGAAGTGCGACCTTTTTGTGGAGGAGGCAGAACTTATACAAGCTAATCCTCGTTATACACACATTCGTCTTCAAAACTAAAAGGAAACCACGGTATCACAGCGAGATCCGGCTCCTGCTGGTCTGATGCTAAACTATTCTTCTGAAACACAAAACTCTGACTTACCTACTCAAAATTCTGAGACATTAAATCCCGAACAGAAGATCCCAACACCTATAAGACTGAATCTATTTCAGTTACGCCAGTAAATGCAATCGCAACTCCGTTACGTCGATCCGGACCGCTTAATGTATGAGTAGATATTTTACTATTTTTCTTAGGCCGAATAAGGTTAAAAAAATTTTTTTTTATTAGATAAACCCTTCGAGGATTTAATTGTTTCTTAATGTTGATTGACTCATTGCTACTAACAATAGCAAGCAGCAAGAGAGATTATAGTGAACATTTCCCTTTCGTTGTAAAATAGACTGTTCCTGTTTATAAATAATTCCTGTTTTACTAACAACTTCTGTATGTTGAATTAAGCCTAAATGTAATTTACAAAGCGCTTTGCTTTGATGTGGCACAAGGCCGAATGAATGGGGCGCCCAATGAGACTCGAACTCACTCGTGTAGGTCTGCTAGTCTAGCTTGCTAACCGTTACACCACCAGAGGTGCCCAAATTAAGCCTAAATAAGCTTTCTCTGAGTCGTGTCTTCTATTCATTACACGAGCAAGCTGACTCAGTCTCCCTATCTATCTATCTATCTATCTATCTATGAGGATAATGCTTTGAGAACTGTAAATATTGTAGCTGCAACTCTCTCTTTCATTTTCATTTCCTATATTTTTGTATACATCAAAGATTTTCTTATGATCTCATTTCTTTCGTAATATCCAGCGTCTATGGTATGACACTAAACTGCATCTGATCGTGAGGATTCAGTTCTGGAGGGTGTAGAGTACCTCTTCATTGCCATTACTTCCAGGTCCACTCCGACCCAGAGTTGTATTACCTGTTAGTAATCCATCTATAGTTAAATAGATCTGTTTTGAAATTATGTTAGAAAAGAATATTTGATACTATATATCTGTAAATCATTCGTTATTAAGAATAGTTACAAAAAGTTATAATTGTTTACTGTAGATCATTATGCTTGAAACCATATAACTGTAAGTAAACAAATAACTATTAATAAATAGAAATAATTACTTGAGACCATATAATAATTATTATTATTTGATATGAATACTTGAAACCGTACCACTATGTAAAAATGATTTGTATTTCATTGAAATATTTGATATAGTGCACAAAAAATGTTGATATAAACGTACAATATACGCAATTTCCTAACCTCAAGGTATAAAATAACGGGTTGACATGCCATGAAAATCAGTCAATCCAACCAGCTCTGTCGGTTTTAGAGCTCAGGGAGAGAAGTGCCAAAGTTGCAAACAAACCATTGCTTGAGATAAACACAACCTTCTGCACTGACCAGAGGCGTGGTACCTCTTGGTTTGTGTTTCTGAAATGCGATGGGTTTTGGTCCAAAAATGTTTAGATCACTCCCGTATGAGAATCCGGGAAAATGAATTCTTCAAGTTAACGCTTCTTGATTTTGAAGTTGGTAAATTTAGGATTGGACATTGCTTGAGGGAAAATAAGCACTCAGGGGAAAAATTGCATTAACTTATTTACTTCTGTTACAGGTGAATGGACAACTTATTTCTCACGCTTACAATTACAAGTAGATTCAGGGTGTGTCTCCTAAAATGTGCAAAGTTAGTGTTGTTGTCATCATCTTAAAAGAGACAAAATGTGATCTCTCCGAAGAAAATTTGTAAATCTTCCAGGGAAATAATGCACTTCGATAAACTTGTTAAAACATATTCGAAAAACAACCAAAAAAATCGATACTTTGAAACAATAATTCATTTTAAAATCTCCAGACATTTCAATACTAGATAGACGAATCATCAAAGTGCTTATTTTTTAATTTCCTTTTTTTTTTAGAAAATGTTATGTATTAGATAGGACCGAAATGTGTTGCAGTCGAACAATAAGTATACCGTTTATATACATTCATATAATTTTATTTTTGGTGACAAAGTTTTAATTTCATTGATTGATTGAATAATTTTAACGGCATGTCAACCCATCTTGAGCTATTCTTTGCATAATGGTTAAGGGATAACGTTCATTGTACATTCGTATTTACACTTTTGATGTAGTTGTCTCTTGAAAAGGCTTTTTTCATACGATCTAATCAAATATAAATAATTTTCAAACTGATATATTTGACCCATAGATGGGACCCTAACAAGTACCACCACTCCGAGTCATAGTGGACCTAGAAGCAATGGTAATGAAGGAGTGCTTCAAATTCCCCAAAGCTCCAGAACTGGTGCTTCACCATCAGACGGTTTAATTTCATTTTCAGGACATTTATTGGGCGGGGGTTCCACTTCTGCAGAGATGCAGTCGGTATATTCAATTACTCTAGCCGATTAGGCTTGATTATAGACTTTACCATAAATAATAGTTAATAATAATATGCGTTTTGATTCTATAATATTCGAATAGAAATGATAAAATTCTGCTATATTTGATTTAGTGATAAATTTGTCGTTATTTTAAGATTATTTATGAGAACTTCTGTAATTTATATGAATAACAATTTCTTGTATAATCAAGTAACAATCTAAGATTTAACGTCATAATACAAACGAAGAGACTTTCTTGTATAATCAAGTAACAATCTAAGATTTAACGTCATAATACAAACGAAGAGACTTTCTTGTATAATCAAGTAACAATCTAAGATTTAACGTCATAATACAAACGAAGAGACTTTCTTGTATAATCAAGTAACAATCTAAGATTTAACGTAATGAAACAAAGGAAGAGATTATCATTCTAGCTAAATATTTTGGTTTGGTTTGGTTTCTTTGTTTAATGCCATATCAACTCCTTTTAGGTTATTTAATGCCAAAGCCATTCTCCTTGGCGAACAGTTAGTGGTACTATTTAACCCATAGCTGGGAGGATAAGGGGGTTCATACCTTTCCCAAGGGTATTTGCCCGAAAGTGAACGTAATAGCGCGACTGGAGAACGAACTCGCGTACTACGATTCCGCAGTCCATCGCTTTAACCATTACACCACGAGGACACTCCTAAATATTTTAGTGTGGGTTGTCTATTTTTCTACCGCTGTAAACTGATACAACTTGTCACGCGTAATATGGAGAAGATGCGTATTGCTAAATAACCATATTGACCTAAGAAATCTATGAAGCTTTCATCGATCGATTAATTGATTTTAACAGCATGTCAGCCCGTTTAGGATTATTCTATATCTAGAGGTTAGGTAATCATGTCATTGTACGTTCATACTTACATACATACATGTTTTCTGTTGTTGTTTCGTGGGGTTTTGTAGTTGCTGTGGTTTTTGCACACAGTCCTAACGAATGCGAATAATTTTCCAAAAGTACTATTTGACCCATTGTTGGGACCCAAACAAGTACTACTTCTACGGGTTCAAAGTGGAGCAGGTAGTACAGCAATGAAAGGGAACTCCACATTATCCACAAGTATACAACTGAAGCCTCGTCATTAGAAGCAGTTTATTGTCATTCCCGAGACACGTTTATTGGAGGAGGGTCTTACTCCTCTGCAAAAGGTACTCGTCAGCATATTCGAAACCTCTCCGACTCGGCTAAAATCTACGAGTCCGTGTTATAATTTGATTTGGGCATGATACCCTTTCTTGAAATACTTTTGTTCAGGAATGCATAATCTTTCATCTGTTTATTGTTCTGAATTCTCTATTCGAAAGTACGAGCAATCATTATACTTATTAAGCACAAAAAATAATAAGCAAATCGAATCTGAATTAAAGATAGGATCTTTTTAGCAAAATTGTACTAGTCATTGACTGGTCATCATCGTCAGGAGAGTCCATAAGTAGGTTGGTGAGTTCATGCTATTTCATAATTATTATACGTATCGCATTGAAGAACCTTAAGTAAAGTAAGTAATTTGGCGACCATAGTCGAAGGTGACCCAAAGGCTCCCTTTTCGATAGCTACTACACGAAGGTGTAGGGGAGGACGCTATACCTTTCCCTGGATTTCTCCTCTTTACCCTTGATCCGTACCTTATAATGCTGAGTGTTAAGCAAGGAGGCATCAAGTACCATTTTTAAAGTCTTTGGTATGACTCGACCTGGGATGGAACCCAGGTCTCCCGGGCTATTGGCGAACACTCAAACCATTATGCCAAAAACTGGAGTGGTGTAATGGTTAGAGAACTCATTCAGCTGGCTGGTAGCAGTTATTGACATAGTCTCTACTGTTTGCCAGCAAGCCGATATTTCCTCTTCCCATTCACTCTTTGTTTCCAAAATGAAATCTCTTGGCTTTCAGGTTCGACCAAAATCACACCAGTACAAGAAACACACACATCTTTATCGATAACAATACCTCTTCTGGTTGATCCTGGTCAGGGAAAGCGTGGCTCTCCTTAATATGGGTATAAGAGGCACGATCCTTCACCATCCTTTATCTACTGACCGCTGATTGTACTTGCCCCAAAGAATTTTTTTACAAGCATTAAAAACTTACCCATTCATTCCCATCGATAAATCCTTCCTTTACTATTTTATCATCTATTGAAATCTGCCGACATCCTTAACTTGTTTAGCTATCCTTTTGATACTACTATACATGCATATCCAAGTACATGTACAGATATACGCTACCTACGTCCCACGCGTTCATACAGATTCACTTGTACCCACATATGCGCTATGCCAATACGCATACATACTCATATAGACAAGCTCGCACTCAAATGTATATGCATTAGATATGTGCACAGAAGAGCTTATGCCACCACAAACAAATAAGCTAGATTCTCACAGGGTGCTCCATATTTATGGCCTTGTGTCAAACTAAGCGTTGTATATAAAAACATCTGATCTATCAATTGTCAGCCATGAATGGCAGTGTTTTTCATAAATGATCGAAATTATAAATGTCGAAAGTTAGGGGGCAAAAAAAAAAGATTCTATGATTGAAAATAGTGATATTATACGCTATGGTTTGTCCAAAGAATCGAAAAATAGTATCTTGAATTTTTGCTCCCATAATTTGATTTTCTGTAATTTCTTAGCGCGCTAGCTTGTTAGCTAGATAGCTACATAGATTGATAGATCATCAGGCTATATATATATATATATATATATATATATATATATACATGTGTGTGTGTGTGTGTGTGTGTGTGTGTGTGTGTGTGTGTGTGTGTGTGTGTGTGTGTGCATATATACCTGAATGTGGGGGTGTATTTATATATATATATATATAGAGAGAGAGAGAGAGATATGTTTGGGTGGCTCTTTGTATAATTAGATTTCTATTGAAATATAAGGTACTGCACAAAATAATACAATGAATTTATTCCTTCAAGGCAAATTTAAGTTATACGCTAAATAGAAATCTCCATAAAAGATTTAATTTATCGAGTGAAACCTTGGAAGCTTTTATTTAGAAGGATTTCCATTGGAAATCAACTAAATTAGCTTCTCTGCTATTTTCTTTTGCAAATTCGGATGGGTGAAAGGAGTTTTTTTAAGACCGGACGAAATTGAATATTCCAATGCAATAACAATCACAAAGAATTTCCTCTTTATTTTGGGGGTGCGATTTTTTTTCTTAAGGATGAGAGGAAGTAAAGTTATGACAATATGAAGTTTCAGATCTTCCAAGTCATATTCTTCAGTAAATCACTTTCGCACACAATCCTATAAGGTAGCAAAAGATATTTAGCCTAGAAACGATGAAAGATGAATCTCATACTGATCGACGATTTACTTTCACGAATTATTTGAATTGTGTAACGATAAGAGCTGGCGCCCTCTATTCTAAGGCATCTGCAGGGTGGGGGGTGACCATGTTTATTTCTAATATAGGGGCTAAATCGAATGAATTTTGCAGTGGAACATACTTATGATTGATTAGTCTGACGCCAAGTCTCCAGTAACAAAGACTGTCGATTCTACTGTTCGATCTAGCACAGGGCTTTTGCTTTTCCCTGTTCTTGCAACTCCATTCTGAGTTTCAGTTTTCAACTGGGAGCGCTGCTTTTGTAAATAAAGCTGTGACAGCTAACATTTGCCGTCCGGGATCTTCTTTCGCTCAACGCATCATTTCGAGATGATTTCGCCCATTCCATTTTATTCTGTATCTAACCACAAATGATCATCTAAGAAGCTGCATCTACATGCCAACCAGGTGCTGGTCTAAGCTGGAATGCTGCAAATGCGGACGACCAAAGAAAAAATGTTTTAAGTTGTAATCGATGTTGAACGAAGAGGATAATTTCTGCTATCTACCAGTTTTACTTTGTCTGGTAGAACGTCTAAAGCTATTTACAGTATTTGTTGAAACAAATTACTCACTCAAATATTAAACAGGTTAATCGTTGCTTAACTTCAGTGACCATTTTTTCCATCAAGGATATCTGCAGTTGTCATTTGTCCATATAAAGTTGCAAGACTTATGAATAAGATTACATCACATCCTGGTGATTTTTACTTTGACATTTACGTATCTTTTTCCTTCTTTTTTCCAAAAGTTTAAACATTTACAGGTCCATCAACTAAATCTGCTTAGTTTATTTTGTTTCTCTATGCATTATTATTATCATTATTATTATCACAACTATTACTACTACTTGGGAGTTTTTCCCACCAGTGATAGCTGGTAATCTTTCACAGGGGCCTGAGTGACAGCAAGTTTCCTCAGGTCTCCTGGACTCTTCTCAGTATTCTTGCCTATCTTAACAATGCTATAGTCTGGGTGGTCTCGATTCGTCCTCCGATTTTCAACTCTTTCAGCCCTCTTTCCTAGATTTTACTGGCTGTTATTATTATTATTATTATTATTATTATTATTTGAGAGTTTTTCACACCAGCATTAGCTGATAGTTTCTCACTGGCGTTTGAGTGACAGCAAATCTCCTCAAGTCTCCAGGACTCTTCTTAGTATTCAGGCAGATCTTAATAATGTAGTTTATTCTGGTCGATCTTTATTATTATTATTATTATTATTATTATTATTATTATTATTATTATTATTATTAACTTGAGCAAAGCTAAATTCCATTTACTACTTCTCTGTAAAATTTACTTTTGTATTTCTTCAATATTCCATTTTGTCTATAGTGTTTGCCTCTGTGTTAATATTGTTTCAACACACTTTCTTCGGCTAAAATCTTACTTCATTTATTACCGTAGCAGATACTTTTCTTACAATTTATATCTTTTTCAATTTGTCGTTTAACTGTCTTTTCCTTGGTTGTATTCTGATTTTTTAATAGTTTTGTTTTTCTGTGGTATTCATAACTTTTTATCCCAGTCTCATCTCCCCACTTGATTTAGCAGTTTTGTTATTCCATTTATTCTTTTTTTTTTAAACAGAATTTTTTCTGTGATAAATATTCATTTGATTGGTCTTTGGAAGTTCTTAGATTTTTCCGGTCATTCTTCCTTCAAGATTTAATTGTTTATATTGACAATATAATCTTCATTTCACGTGGAGGGTGAGACCCAACAAAAAGAGGTGGTCTGGTCATGACAGCAAACTGAATCTAATTGTAGAGCTCTACTTCTGTTTATCTAGAGTGTTTTGAATGATTTAAAATTATTCGTTTTATCATATAACCGAGTTCAAAAAATCTGAAGAAACAACTACGCAAAATATCTAATTATAAATGTACAATGAATGCGATTCGCTAACTTCTAGACATAAAATAACCCTTGGTGGGTTGAAATGCCGTTAAGAGCAATCAATGAATCATTATCTTTATTTCACTGGTTTTATTTCTTCCTTTGTTTATTAAATTTTCTTTTCTATTTCTGTTCATTTCTATTCTATCAGTATTAATAACTAGGAAGAGTTTTTTTTTTGTTTTGGTTTTGTTTTACTTTTTGTTTTGTTTTTTTTTGGGGGGGGGGCAATTTTTGCTTTTATGCTTTCTTTTGTTTTTGTTAGATTTTTTTGTTTATGTTATTGTTTTTTGTTTATGCCTTGTTTTTTCTGTTTTTCGTCTGCTTAGTATATAAAACAGAAACCCTTTAATACTGAGTTACTAAAATTTTTATGCATACGTGTTAGATATTTAATGTAAAAGAAAAACGATTTAGCTCTTAATAAAGAAATAGGTGCATTCCTCAAGTGGGTATCTCCAACAATAATCAGTGGAAAGCAATGTTTCTGCAACATATAACTAATCGTATAGAATTTAAATTTATAAATTTCAGAATGATTGAATGATTATTTAACTTACTAAATTAATTCTTCCCATTTAATTAAACATTACCAATTAAGTTTATGGGAAGTTATTCAAGCAACAAATATATAATTGCCCAGTCGCCTGGGGCTGTAGAATACACCGACTGCATTTCTGCAGAAGGGCAAGACGAGTCTCCTGGATATGACACTAAACAATTTGATGTTGAGGTTCCAGTATTGCTGGAGCTTTGAGGAATGTGGAGTACCTCTTCATTGCCATCGCTCCTTGGTCCACTCTGGCCCGGAGTGGTAGCACTTGATAGGGTCCTATCTATAGATTAAACAGAACTTAACAATGGTTTCAAGAGTTTACTGTTTTTGCATTTAAACTTATGCTAAACTGAACTGTTTTCACATTTAAACTGTGTACTCATGTTAAACTGAATTGTTTGAAAAAGAACTGATTATTTGTATAAAAATGGAATTGGCGTTAAATAACCTACAAAAGTTGACATGCCATAAACCCCAAACAACCAACCAACAAAATATCTAACAACTAGCATTAATGCCCCGAAAGAATATTTCAGTTTGGTTTCTTTATTTGATATTATGCCAATCCTTGTGGGTTCAGACCTGACAAAAAAAATCAAAGTTAGTCCCCGAGATGGATAGAAAAGGGGGTCGCCATCCGTAGACAGTGCATTGTGGGATTGTAGGGACCGGAAGAACGCAGAAACGTAAGACAGAAGTGAAACTTGAATTCCCCATGACACGTTTGAATGGTGCTCAGAAAGTTAAATCAGCTCTTTTTCTGGTCAATAGACACGTGTTTAATAAATCTAATTGTTTTGTTGTAAATTCAAGAGTCCGTCTCTTTTCAGTTTTGCTAACATATTTTCTGCGTTCGAAAAACGTAACAGTTATTTAATGTCACAGCCATCTTTATAGAATAAAAGGATTGGTACTATTTAACTAGTTGGTGAAGGGATAAGTTTCGCAGCCTCTTGTGGGATATCAGTTCAAAAGTGAACACAATAGCGCGAGTGGAGTTCGAACTCGCTTACTATGATGTCGCAGTTCGGTACGTTAGCAACAACACTACCGTAGAGTCTCCAAGAATATTTTACATCGTTAAATCTTTAAGTAAGTAAAGTTGGCGACCGTAATCGATGGCTACTCCTTTCCCTAGATTGCTCCACTTTACCCTTGATCCTAACCTTTTAATGCTGAGTGATAAGCAAGGTAGCATCAAGTACCATTTTTTGAGTATTTGCTATGACTCGACCTGGGATTGAACCCAGATCTCCTTGGCCATTAGGCGACCACTCTAACCATTATGCCAATGTTAAGAAAATATTTATTAATACACACACGTGAAATTTTCTGGAAAAATATTACCTTTCTAAGATAATATAAAAAATATAATTGATGGATTTTATTTTCTGTTATGGAAATTCATCTTTCGATATAAAAATTATCGTTTTCAAACATTCAGTATGAATTTTAATTGAAAATAATATACTGAATATATATATATATATATATATATATATATATATATATATATGCTTTGATCACTTACTCGACACGAGATGAGAACTTCAGCTATTTTCATAAAGGTTTTCTCTTTTCTGCTTCAGCCATCTATGAAATGCAAAAATTCTTTTTCTTCCATAGATGTATATCTTCACTCCTCATTTATTTTGTTTTTCTGTGTACTCAAATAGAAATCTAACCACTTTTAAACGTTAGCTTTGTTTGGGCAAAAATCCCGTGGCCTGTCATATATATATATATATATGTGTGTGTGTGTGTGTGTGTGTGATATAACTGACCCATCTTGATAAATGACTAATTCAACTTGTGACAAATATACAAGTTGCTTAAGATGATAAGGTAGTAAGATATCTGTAAGTCATTGGATTATAGGCATATGCTTGTAGAATACTTATGCCTTTCTCTGGTTTGCATAGCTTCATTCTAGTGACAAGCAAAGCAAGATAACTGGTGACTATGAAAACTAAAGGTTTTATTTCAGAATATCTTCTCATAGACTTTTCCCTGTAAAGGATACCGATAAACCAGCAGAGTTTCGATCTTGGAACTTCTTTCTCCAGTTTTGATTTTGAATGGAGTTAACTTCTCATTGAAAATTTGCTTTCACCACAGCTTTGTCATTAGCCTTGAGCCTCTTGTACTTTCCCTATATATATATATATATATATATATATATATATAGAGAGAGAGAGAGAGAGAGAGAGAGAGAGAGAATACAAGAATAAACCTCATATGTACATATATATATATGAGGTTTATTCTTATACACTCCATATATATATATATATACGTATAGGGAGAATACCCGAATAAACCTCATATATATATGTATATATATATATATATATATATATATATATATATATATATATATATACGAGGTGCATACGATAAGTTTCCAGACTTTTTTCGTATGGGCACTTTTATTGATAGTACACACATGAAACTCTAGTCCCTTTCGAAGTAAGCTCATCCGGCTGCAATGCACTTGTTGTACCGTTCCAACAACTTCTGGAAGCAGTCATAGAAGTACTCTCGAGTGAGCGTGTCAATGACCTTCGTCACAGCCTTTTTAATCTCCTCAATTGTCTTATAACGACAGCCTCTGGGCTTCGGGAAGTAGCAAAAGTCACAGGGAGCAAGGTCTGGACTATAGGGAGGGTGACAAACTGTCTTGATGCCCATCTTGGTCAAATAGTCTGTGACAAGAATGGAGTTGTTGACTGGTCCATTGTCCTGGTGGAAAAGCCACTGACCCGATTTGAAGAGTGTTGGCCTCTTCTGATGGAATCTCTTCCTGAACTCCCTTAAAACCTCAACATAGTAACTCTAACCCTAAGCCTTTGACCAATCAACTCTAGTGTATTGACTTCCTTACTCCTCCCACACTTGTCATCATCCCTCACAGACTCCCTGGCTTCCTTGAATCTCTTATGTCACTCAAAAACTGATGCTCGATTCATGCAAGATGCTCCAAAAGCAGTCTGAAGCATTCCATACGTTTCTATGGCACTTTTTCCAAGTTTAAAATAGAATTTTATCGTTCTTCTAAAGTGTGATCACGTCGAGATTGCATTTTTGAAATTCACCAGCTGTGACAATCAGGCTTTAGTAGGGTGTATTCCGATTCCTGCTGTAGGTGTTCATTTGAAGCTGAAATCATAAAAATTGGTCAGTCATCTCATAAGATGTATAGCAATAACATAGTGAATTTTCAAGTGTCTACGACAATTTTAAACGTCCATACAAATAAAGTCTGAAAACTTATCGTATGCACCTCGTATATATATATATATATATATATATATATATATATATATATATATATATATATATATGAGGTCTATTCTTGTAATCTCCCTATATATATGAATATATATATGAAGTTTATTCTATGAATGAGGTGAATTTTGCCTCAAGAGTTGGTAATGCTAAGGACTATTTACAGTTGCACCTTTTTCAAGGAAATCAATAATGACTGTCAACCCGGAACTTTTTCTTTACCGGAGAACTAAAGCGTTTCCACTCCTCAGAATGTCTTTTCGATTTACAATCGTAGTGGCAAACCCATATTTAGTCCTTTTGTAAACATTTTTTCACTAAAATTGTACGCATCACACATTCTTCTGTAGAACAAAGGATGGCAGACCCCCGTTTCAACCCTGTGCACTGTGTTTAAACCCTAAGCTCCATTTTGAATACTTTGAAAACAATTATATATATGTATATATATATATATATATATATATATATATATATATATATATATATATATATGTAAGCATGTATGTATGTATGTATGTATGTTGTTATTTCAAACAATTTCAAACAACTCAGAGCTTATATTTATAGAGAAATTCTATAAGAAATTATTTTACTTTTTAAAAAATCACTTTATTTATTGAATGACATAAATTGTTTTGAATGGCGGCGAAATGTTATATCTGCAAAATAGTGGAAGACGAAACCGTCGGTAGATTTGACCCAAGAAGCCAGGACCTGTCTGTCATCAGGTGACTGAGTACAATTTTTCGGTTAAAATTCGGAATTTGGAATAACATTTTTTTCTGCCGTGGAAAATTTTCTTTGAAAATATATATATATATAGTCAACGACAAAATTATGCGTGCACATATGAATATTGAATATTTTGACTCATCAATTAGAATTTGATACTCGTTGATGCCAGTTTTTTTTTTTTTTTAAGTGCAAAAGAAGGAATATAAAACTCAGTTTTGAGAAGGGTATATTGAATTTACTAAATATGAAAAGAAAAAAAAACGAAATCGGAAAAGACAAAATTATTCGTTCAGTATGAAAAAATTAAACAATTTTTATATCATTAACAATCAGTAGTATGGCCTCACCTCCTTATAAATTGCCAAAATCGTGTTAGGTTTTTTATGAAAATTTGAACAGTCTTTTCCGATATTTTTTTCTATTCTTCAATGGTTATACGTTCTGATTCTCGAAGGTTATTTGGTGACCGAGGATTTATTTGAACTTTCAATTCTTGCCATAGATTTTCAATAGGATTCAAGTTTGGACACTTGAAGGCCATGGCAGAATTGTTATCTTCTATTTCGGAAGCATTGCAGTAACTAATTTAAACGTATGTTTGAGATGATTATCTTGCTTGAAAGTAAATCGCCAACCTAGATCAAGATTTTGCGATGATAGCTGTAGATTTTCATCCAGAATTTTCATATACTTTTTAGATTTCATGAATCCACTTATTGCAATTAAGCTAAGACTACCCGACAACATTATCAAGATGCCTCCACGTTTTAATATTGACACTGTGTTCTTTAGGAGGAATCCTCTTATTGCAGTTAAACTAAGACTACCCGGCAACATTATCGAGCCGCCTCCACGTTTTAACATTTGCACCGTGTTCTTTGGGAGGAATCCTCTTATTGCAATTAAGTTAAAACTACCTGGCAACATTATCAAGCCGCCTCCACATTTTAATATTGACACTGTGTTCTTTAGGAGGAATACCCTTATTGCAATTAAGCTAAAACTACCCGGCAACATTATCGAGCTGCTTTCATGTTTTAATATTGGCACCGTGTTCTTTGGGAGGAATCTTCATGTTGCAATTAAGCTAAAACTACCCGACAACATTATCGAGCCGCCTTCACATTTTAATATTACCCCCGTGTTCTTTCGAAGGAAAGCTTCATCTTTTTTGGAACAAATCTGAAACCTATGAGTCGGGGACCAAGTCGAAAAAATTCATTAACCAGAAAAACATTCAACCAATTTGGAATTTAGAAGAATGAAGTAGTATATTGCGACAGTGAAAATTAACGGAAATGGTTTTTGATAGAAACTCTTAGAAATGTATTTTCTGATAATGAAGTAAAAAGATAAATTGTTTTGAATGGCGGCGAAATGTTATATCTGCAAAATAGTGGAAAACTAGATTTGACCCAAGAAGCCAGGACCTGTCTGTCATCAGGTGACTGAGTACAATTTTTCAGTTAAAATTCGGAATTTGGAATAACATTTTTTTCTGCCGTGGAAAATTTTCTTTGAAAATTTCTTATGTAAAATCATGCGAGTATTAAAAGTAGTAGTACTTCCAAATTACAGGAAGTCTGACTCTTTTGGGTAAAAGTGAGAGGGAATCGAATAATTAAAGGCGCAGAAAATCGAGGGGTCAGAATTAATTTATGAAATCCAAATAAAGAGAAAATTGATATTGTTAATAGCTTCGCCAGCATCCCTACTCCTTCAAATGAGAGATATACATAAAAGCAAGGGGTTTCGTCCCTCGCCAGAGAGAGCGTGAACTGGCTAACTGTCTCCATTTGTTTTGACCTTTTATCAGACTGCCCTGGATTAAGAAAGCGAAGAGAACTAAGATAATACGGCACTTTGAAAGAAGCGAAGAAAGCCTAACTTAATACGACACTTTTGAAATAACACACAACTTGAAATCACCTTGTTCCAAACAATCAAGGAACCGAAAGATAAAAACCGAGAGATAAAAATTGAGAAAGGCAAACATAACCACCATTAAGATTGCCTTATGCCAGACTATAGAAAGTGAGAAAAGGAAAGCCTAGAATTTATAAGAAAAATTTAGCTGCCTTAGGCCTAACTTTGAATGCCGATAAATTGACTGACAGTTAATTTATGAACTGGGTCTCTCACTATAAAATCCCAACCTCTGGGATGGGTGAATATATGTACCATTTTTTAAAGACATGTTTTAACTAAATATTATTATTGTTTCAAGCAGAGATCTTTTCTTTGTTTGTTTGCGTCAAATTTAAAAAAATATTTTTTGCTTTCTTAATTGTGCGGTCTCATCTGTCTATTTATCGATTGATGACTCTGATTAGCAATTGATCTACTGTCAGGATCAAAAACACAAAGCGGTCAGATAAGCTGATTACTCGTGTCATCCGAAGACATAACCAGCCAACCGGAACGGTCAGTCGATTGAAAGCGGAATCACACCAGTGTTTGATGAAGGCGGGTGTCTTCCCTATCGTGTTGTTAACATCAGGATAACAATGATGACACTCTACGCACCACGTGATGTTCTTTGCAGGAATTATCACCAATATTCTATTGAATAAATAGTCTAGAAGGCTTCACTGATAAAATGATTATGTAAATTACTTATACTTACACGAATCATTCAATTTAAAAAGATATTTTCTATTATAGGAGTAATTTTGTCTTTTCCAATTTTACATAATTCGCCTGTCAAATTTGTTGTATCTAACCTATTGTTCTGAAAGCTGGTTTTTTTTTTGGGGGGGGGGGGGGCTTATAAACATATGGAAAAAAAACTGGCATCATACGGCCATAAGAATCTGAGAAATGGATAAGAAGATTCAAAATTGAAGGGTGTACAATAATTTCATCGTTGACTATATATATATATATATATTATATATATATATATATATATATATATATATATATATATATATATATAATCCCTTTGCGCTTTAAAATCTGTCTCCAACAGTTTATCGTAGCAGTATATTCCTTTCAGTAAAATGGAAGCACTCGCCTTTTTGATAGTTTTAAAAATTCTATCATTATTATTATTGTAAAGTGAACTTTTTCTTATTTCATTAAAGACAATTCTTACAAGATTTTGTTGCTTTTATCAATCTACCCTTCCTACCTATCTATCTATATATCTAAATGTTTTGATTCTTTTAGCAATATGCATGTATTATTAAAATTTTTGAATATATATTTAATATGTACGCAACTCTGCAAAAACTGCACTTCATAGTGGAATTTCTATTAGAGCAATATACTTAAAATTTAGTTAACATCTATCTCCGTCATCTGAAATGGATAGGGTCAGATTAATTTTCTGACGCCTCAGCCTTCGAAACTAGGCTATTTTCTTTCTTTCCTCCCGAACAAAAGAGCTTCGTTACATTAAAATTGATACTATATCAAACTTATCAAGAACAGAGAATTGAGGTAAATAATCTTCTCTATTATTCATTTAGATTTAAGTTTATGAGGAGAACCTCGTAATAAAATCAACGTCTTATTAGCAACATAAAATCTTTGTTAATCTAAAAGAAAAAAAGTTGTTTCTGAATATGTTCGCCTTTTCACGCCTACAGATCATTGCTAATCATCCGTGTCAACTGCTTCTAATAATGCTGCAGTATTTGACAAGACTGACATACATTTCCATCCAACTTGCTTTTAGTTGAAGGCGCCAAAATTCTTGCAGAATTCGAGTTTGGTAGATTTTCTTGCTATCTGCCAAATCTTCATTTTCAGTGGAAGAAAAAAATTGAGCTTTTCCCAACTCTGTGGCTCCAAATGTTTTTATTTTGCTACTCCATTTACAAAGAGACGATCAATTATTTCTTTACGATAGAAACATTGTGATCTAATATCCAAAACAAATCGCTTTCTTCAACTTCCGTGGGTGAATCTTTTTTAGTTTATATCTAAAAAAAATAAAATAAAATAAAAAGATTATAATCAATTAGGAAAAGATTCAAAGAATATAGTAAATAAGTCAAAGATTTAAAAAACAACGCATTAAAGTTTGTTTCTTTTTGTTTTGTTTTTTGTTTTGTTTTGTTTTTTATCGACCTACACATTTCACAAATGAAAGATATTACCGTGTGGGGATTTTTAAACATTTACCGTAAACAAAAATAATTCTGGGGACTGTGGAGTTATCTCCCCTCTAAATATCAATATAAGTAAAGTAAGTAAAGTTGGCGACCGTAGTCGAGGGTAACCCGAAGGCTCCCTTTTCGATAGCTACTACACCAAGGTGTAGGGGAGGGCGCTACTCCTTCCCTGGATTGCTCTACTTTACCCTTGATCCGTACCTTATAATGCTGAGTGTTAAGCAAGGAGGCATCAAGTACCATTTTTTGAGTCTTTGGTATGACTCGACCTGGGATTGAACCCAGGTCTCCCGGGCCATTGGCGAACACTCTAACCGCTAGGCCAACCGGACATTGGCCTAGGGGTTAGAGTGTTTGCCAATGGCCCGGGAGACGTTAACCTAGCGGTTAGAGTGTTCGCCAATGGCCCGGGAGACCTGGGTTCAATCCCAGGTCGAGTCATACCAAAGACTCAAAAAATGGTACTTGATGCCTCCTTGCTTAGCACTCAGCATTATAAGGTACGGATCAAGGGTAAAGTAGAGCAATCCAGGAAAGGAGTAGCGCCCTCCCCTACACATTGGTGTAGTAGCTATCGAAAAGGGAGCCTTCGGGTTACCCTCGACTATGGTCGCCAACTTTACTTACTTTATATCAAATATATCTGTCTGAAAATTATCAGTTTTAAATAGGATTGCTTAAAATCATATGACTCTCTGCCAATTATTTCTATTAATAATACTTGCTTCAAGCTACGATTATTTACAAACTATCATTAGTTACAGGAAGCTTGTAAAAAAATTGACTTCGGCTTTGAATAATCCAACAAGTGTTAACGTGCCATAAACTAACCGAACAACTTAATTGCTAAGATCATCAGCTAAAAATTAATTTACAAAAATTACTTAAAATCTATAATCCTATTGACCAACCCCTCCGCTCTGGCAGGATATGACACAAGGTCATTTTTTAAGTGGAGTTTAACAGGTTTGAATTCAGAGTTTTCCTTCTCCGAGACTAGTTGCCACACCAAGGCTGAAGAACTTAGTCTGTCCAACTATTTACCCTGGAGGGAGAATAATTGGATTCATATCTTTCCCAAGGGTATTAGTGCTATGTGAAATGCAATTATTCTCGTCCAGAATTTGAACTCGTGTCGCCGTGTCCATTTCCTACGACAATAACCATTACACCACGGGCACCTCCATAAAATCTATAATGATCCCTAAAATCTTCGTCAATAAAACAAAAACAGATGTGCTTGTTTAAATACTTATGACTAAAACTTTCTATTAGTATTATTCTATATAAAGTACCAGGGCGACGTTATGGATCTTGGGTGTATTTGTACACAGGATTAAAGGCATGTGTATGGATGTATGTGTGTGCATCTGTGTGTAAAAATGTATGTAGTAGTTGTGAGTTGACCATAGCTATGGATGTGTGTGCTTATATATATATATATGTCTGTAATGTCTGCTTTTAGTTGATCTGGTGTATATATAGATATATATTTCTTTTAAATACCCTGTCCGGTGGCAAAAGCTGCTTGGTAGCGCCAGGAGTGGCAGTACCGCCTTGAGCTACCGAAACTGTGTTATCACCCTGGTTGGCGGCTGATGAGGACTGAGTATCGCATGTGCTTTCACACGTTGTATGATGAAAAAAAAATATATGTATAAGTCTAGGCCCCGAAATATTTATAGGGATCTAGACGTGTCTGCGTGGTTTAGAGTAAGCATACGTTGAGTATTTGTGTTATGGATGGGTTTGTTTGTTTGCTTGTTTGTTTGTTTGTTTAGGTTTATAGTGTATCAACCTTTGTTGGTTATTTAATGCTAAATCCATCTTTATACGCCCGAACAGTTCTACATCAAACAATTCAGTTAAGTAGAAGTACACAGTTTAATTGTCAAAAACTTTTCTATTTCAAGCTATTCAGTTTAGTCAAGCAGTTCTAATTCAAACAATTCAGTTTAGTATAAATATAGTTTTTGTCCACACACGGTTGAATGTTAAAACGGTTCTATTTCAGACAATTCAGTTTAGCGTACGTAGAGTTTCAATGTCAAAAACAGTTTTATTTCAAACAATCCAGTTGAGCATAACTACTTAGTTTACATGTGGAAGCAGTTCTATTTCCAGCAGTTCAGTATAGCATAAGTACGTAGTTCAAATATCAAAACAATTCTATTTCAAGTAATTCCGTTGAGCATAAGAACGCATTTTAGCTCTATTTGACCCATAGATAGGACTCTATTAGGTGCTACCACTCCGGTCAGAATGGACCTGGGATCGATGGCAATAAAGGGGTGCTCTGCATTCCCCAAAGCTCCAGCATTACTGGAAACTCAACATCAGATTGTTTAGTGTCATAAACAGGACACTCGTTGGGAGGGTATTACCCCTCTGCAGAGATACAGTCGGTGTATTCTATAACCCTAGCCGACTGTGAGTGTGTAGGTGTTCGTATATGGGTATACATATTTTGTGCACGAATTCCGGATAAGAAAGGATCTTCATTTACTTCTCCTAATCTAGAGATGGTCAGATTAGGTTGAGAAGACGGCTTAGGCCGTGACTTAAAAAGTTAAATTCTTTTGTCACACTTTTTAGGGTGTCCTCGAGACATGCAGTCGGGCAATATTTTTATGTCCAGTCTTATGGGTAACATGGGCCCGGAATTAGGGTAAGATACACTTCCAGTTAATTGTCCGTGAAAATGAATGCAGAAGACAGATGCAGTTTGTTAGCGGGGATCAGATATAACTGCAGGGGCCAGTTAGTCCCAGTGTACATTAGAATGGAGAGAGAAGAGCTCAGGGAAGGCTCCGGAGTGCCATCCCCATCCCATCTGTTAGCAAGTCCAGACCTTCAATTCTCGTAAACGTCTTTTCTTTTAACTTGTAACACTACTGTCTCAGCAGCTCATGTACTGTGGTGATATGCATCTGCAGAATGCAACAGCGTTAGTTCTGACATCGTGGCGCAGCAAAATATATACATGGTGCAGCAAAATTGTATTAATGAAAAGTTCACGAGCAGCAGGTCATGTGGTAGGTCAGGCGACTCCGAAACACTAGTAGTACTAGTCATATGTATTTGAACATGTATAAGTCCTGATAACTTTTAAACAATATTTAAAAAGGATAGAAAAGAAACTTTTTTAATTCAATAAATAAATCCAATTTAAAATATTTTCCAGATATTTAAATTCTCAATCAAAAGACATTAATAATTCATGTCTTGTTATGCCGACTGTAATAAAATTTTATTCTTTTTCTTCGACTTAAGATATATGCATGACTATGTAAATGTATTTTCGCGCCCCTTGGTTAGGAAGTAATGAGTGAGACAGTTTAGCAACTTATTTCTCTGAAGCGAGTTCAAGTCTCTCTGGATTCCCCATATGTGGTTCTTTGCTGAGTTTATTATGAATACATATTTGGGCGCCTACTATGGTGTAATAGTTAGCATGTTAATCTCGCACACAATTTCGTTTGTGACTTTGACTAGTACACTGAAATCGGATTGCTTACAGAACCTGCTGTTACTGTGTGGCAACTCATCTTAGTACTGAACAGGCTCATCGTTGCTTAACTATAACGGTCAAACAGGAACAGGTGTTTTCAGTGTGCGTCATTGCATGAATTTGTCGTTATAAGGTACCGTACAATAGATCATAGGATTGACTTACGGTATAGTCACGCCCACTGAAATGAAGCAGCGATTAGCCAGTTTAGTTCTGAGATAATTGATTAATTCATTGGTTGGTTTTAGAGAATGGAAACGATTGTTGGATTATTTTGTATAGATTGAATGTCTTACCCCTCTGTCCAGGGTCCATTTTGCGCACACGCAGGATGAGTTAAAGTTGCTTGCTTGATCCGATGGAGCCTTCCTGCCACCTAAAACCAAAACCTGCTCAACAGGGCTGAGTTCATCCCTTGGTGCCTGGAGAGCCCAAAGGGAATGCCGAGGAGATTAAGATTTTTTTGTGACAGACACGCATGAATCTTTGTTTGTGTCTGCACATCCATACACACACACAGACACGTACATTATGAAATGACTTTATGTAAAATCTGGCATTCATTTGAAAATGTTCTTTAACTTTTATGTATAATGATACAGCACTTTCTTTGAATGATACATTCACTCACACTCGTATCTACCGTTTTTGTATCTTTGTTCCTGTTTGGTTACATATCAGTGAATGGGTTATCCTATAAGAATTGTTTCTTGCTTTTCTTCCAAAATAGAACTTTATATACGAATTATCTGAGAAACATGAGTTATAAATATCATAACCTTAATACATCAACAATCTTTATTTTTTCTATAAATCCCTAACCTGCGCACAGATTGATTGGTCTGCTAATATTTTTGTTCCATCATTTATGACGTTCATTGGTATTTTTATGTCTTCGTCCAAGGTGTAATCCACAAAATTGCTATTTAGACCTTTCCTGACAGCTCGAGAGAAATGTGTTCCCACCAGAAAGACGCCATTTGCAAAACATTTAACTACGTTTACTCAATCAGCAACTGTTTATAACAGGTTGCAGTCAGGCCTGACGCCAATTTGTTTTTCGCTCGTTTCTTTTCATCCAGAAATGTTCTTTATTCAGGAAGTAAGAAAAAAGACAGGGAAAAGTGATTTACCGACGGGTAGACCAGAAGAAAGATTCATCCATGTTAGGAAGAGAAAAGGAAAATATGCACATGCGTGAAGCAAAATAATCTTTTGAAGATGTGTACGTGTTGAAATCAAGAAAGAAATCTTGGAGTAGGTTAAAGACGGAAGATAAGGTATTCTCGGGCGCTTTGGAATTCTTATAAGAGTATATAGAAACGCATGAAACGGAGTGGGAAAGGATAGATGCCATGATGTCCGGCTGAATCAAAAATATTTATCTGAAGAAACTTTAAACCAAGGCTTAATTGGAGATGTATATGGAGAAACGTTTATTGCTATAGGAAATGAACTAGGCGAGCCAATTTCAAATAGTAGACAAAGCCTTTTGTGTTTCACTTTCATCCCTTTGAAAGGCATGACTCCATTTCTTCTTCCCCTTACTATGAATTGTATTTTCCCAATCTCTCCACCATTGGCAGGATACTTTTTAAGTTGTGTACAGCTGGCTTGAAATCAGACTTTTCATTCTTGTAGACTGTTTGTTCAGGTAAAGCTAAATAACCCAATCTTCCCTTCTATTTAACCATTGCAGGTGGGGATAACTTATGAATTCAAACCTTTCCCAAGAGCATTAGCACGAAAGAAAACGCAGTCTAATCCAGGATATGAACTCAGACCTTCGATTCCATTTAATAGGACGATAACCGCTACACTAAGCTCGTTTCCATAAGAAGGGAGTGCTTTCATGTTTAAAATGATTGCGAAGATGCATTTTTGTAACGTGTATAAATGGAAACCATAATTGTTAAACTTACTTTCGGCATGAAATAACCCAACAGGAGTTGACAAGCCGTTAAACCATCCAACCGTTCACTCAATTATTCCTCCTTGTTTTAGTTGTTTTTGTTTGGGTCTTTTTTTGGGGGGGGGATGTCTTGTTTTGTTTTTCGCGTTTTTTTGTTTTTGCTTTTGTTTTTCCTTTATCTTCAATATTAATACTAATACTTATACTTTTTTTGGTGGGGGTATTTTTGTTGTTGTTTTGTTTTGTTTTTCGTGGGGTTTTTTTGTTTTTTTGGTGGGGGGTTGTTATTGTCTTGTTTTGTTTTTCATGTTTTTTTTTGTTTTTTTTTTCCTTATTCTTCAATACTGATTTTCTTTGTGGAAAATGTCTCTTCAAGTAATTCTAATCAGTCAATTTCTGCCAAGAGTTTTACTGAAAATTTTATAACCTTTTGACGATTTTATAGTGTCACTTTCCTTCCAGTTTGCATATTAATTTTTTTTCACGTGCAATTTTGATTCAAATGCTGCCCTCACCTCTCTCTCTCTCTCTCTCTTTGCACCAACCTTTTCCGATCAATAATCTCTCCTGATTGATTAGGTAGACATTTTGTTCTTCAAATTGACTCCAAATGATAACTTAATTTAGACCACTGGCCAGCGATTCTGGCAGTTCAAAATTCATTGATGAGAAGATGGGCCCTCATTAGTCAACCAAAGCTTCGCTGGTTTCTTCAGATACGACCTAGAAAGTTCTCTCCTCCTTTATAATACGAGATGATGCTGTTGTATATTAAAGAATTATGTCCTTGGGTGCATCAAGACTACTTTCGTTGTTCATTGTTTCTTTTTATTTTATTAATCAACGATAGATTAATGGTGTTACGATGTAATAAGGTGAACAGTAAGAATTCTGTAAAAGTAGGTAATTGCGTGAAATGGCTGAGAATGCCAGGTTCACCTATTGATACGGGACAGTGTAAACACGGATGTTTATATTTAAAACGAAATATCAAAACTCAGAATAAAATTTTTTAGATGTAATTATGACTGATCTGCATGGATCACCAAGCTTCATACTTCCTCAACCGTTGTGTCAATATTATTGTATAGTTGCACCAATTGCACTTGAACCAGACGCCTGAAAACAAACCTGTATGGGAACTTCATAAGAATACTCAGTGCGGTTTCAATTAAATCCTGGACGCAGCACCCTAAAAAACAGCAGCTGTAGGATCACTTACCTACCATCTCACAAGCTATCCAAGTAAGACGAGCAAAACATGCTGTATAGTGTAGGTTAAGTAAGGACGAACAACCAAACAACGTTCTTCAATAGACTCCTACCCACGGACACACCAGTGTTGATCAACCAGAAAAGCTTAAATTCATTAGCTCTGTAAGGACGTTGGATGAATGTAAGTGCATAAGTCTGAAAGTGAAGTTAATAGATCGACTGGAGTTCGAACCCGCTCACTACGATGTTGCAGTTCAACACGTTAACTATTACACCCCAGAGACTTCCCCCAAATTTTAAATGAGTATTATTTTTTTATTTTAAAATCTAGATAAAGATGTATTCACAGCTGAGCAACTTATTTATGTTGATATAAATAATGATAAATAAGATTCAAGCCTAAAAAAGAAAATGTTACCAACTTCCTAGCCAAGTTGGTACCAATTTCTTTTAGGTTTTTTGTTAAAACAAGATTGTGTAAGTGCAATACTCTTCATACTCATCAGGTCTCGATGTAAATGACTGCCTAGTTTTTGAAATAGAAGATTAATCTCAAGAATAAAATATAATAATATGGAAGACATTTAAAAAAAATACTGTGTAGCTTCACACTATATCAAAAGAAAAGTTTCAGAAAGTGCTTTAACAGGTGAAAAACCTTCTGAAATAAATGTATTCAATGGCAAAGAGGATTTTGAAAACATTTCATTCATTGATTCTGACTTGATAAATACACCACTAATCTCAATGATATTTGAACACACATTTATTTCGTTTGGTTTAAAGCCATATCAACCTTTGTGGGTTATCTAATGCCAAAGCCGTCTTTGTAGAACAATAAAAGTGGTACTATTCAACCCATAGCTAGGGGTATAAGAAGGTTCATGCCTTCCCAAGGATATTTATCCGAGAGCGAATGTAATAGAGCGACTGGAGTCCAAACTCGCTAACTACAATTTCGCAGTCTAACGTGTTAACCACTACGCTACGAAGATTCCCACCAGCCGTATGACTTTACCCAAACCCTGTGCCACAAGCAGAAGGTGACACATGGTCAGTTTTTCAGCAGAGTACAGCAGGTTTAAATTCAGAGTTTTCCTTCTCCTAGATTGGTTGCCCAACCAAGGCTAAATAACCCAACATGCCCAACTATTTATCCATTGTTGGAGTGAGAAAAGTTGGATTCATGCCTTTCCCAAGGGCCTTAGCACGAAGTGAAACACACATACGGGAGACTATGTAATGTAAGCTAGGTGTTTATCAGTAAGAAAAAATTGAAACTAAATTTTTAAATATAAATGAAAGATTCACTGCCATAATTTATATTGGTTGGTTGGTTGCCTGGTTGGATTTTATGGTATATCAACCCTAGTAGTTTAATTAATGCCAAATCTTGTTTATCATCATCAAGTCGTGCTGACAGTACAGAGTCCCCCCTCTCTCTCTCTCTCTCCATTTATCCCTATCCTTTATCGCTCCCTGCAGGTCTTCCAAACTACATCCTATATTCGCACAGAGCTGATGTAAATAAGTTTTTGCTGGTCGGCCAACAATGGCACATCCATTCGTCGGGGTCCATTGAAAAACGGCATTCATGAGCTCGTCCTTGCAGTTTTCCACATGCCTTGTTCGTCTTATTTAGATGTTTTTCGATGTTTTGGATGTTTTTTGATGTTTATATATATATATGATTTGTAAACTGTGACGCGAAATTGACTAAAATCCCAAAACGGGACTTTTTTTTCGCACGTTTGAAGACGGGGCAGGTTGGCACTTGATCCCCTATATAATAAGTCCTCGTTCAGAGTTTTTCTCTCAGGCATATAAGAACTGGCATATTACGTGAGGGATTAATTTAGGGACTGACTGACCGCCGCTGGAAAGGGGTTCCAAATTTCACACTATCCACACACCCACCAGGCCACTTTCACTTCCTTCCCCAAGATAATGGAAGAATATGGACCTATAGGTTTTAGTCGATATAATATTATATTGTAGTAGTCGGCAACTCCGGTTTCCCGTGTGATATTGTTAAGGAATTAAGAGGACAATTCTAAGCAAGATAACATAAGGCGAATAGAAGCTGAAAGGGAAGCATGAAGTAACAACATAGACCACATGGTAACATAAAAATACATGAATTCCTTTACTACAGTTATATACACTCTCAAAGTGTCAAAACATATAATCATTGGACAGTCCACGAATATAAATGTCTTTTCTTGACTTTTGTTTTTCTTCAAATTGAGAGAGAGAGAGAGTGGTATACAAAATTTGGGTATAAAGGAGAAATGTCCCCAAAGTTACTTATCTTATTTTACGACGGGGTTCCACTGGAGAATCTTTCCTCTTTCACGGGCTAATAGACTTTGTTCTATTTTTTTACACTGGCTTGAAGAACCTGGGGTCCCTCCTGTCTCAGATATTCTTTTGTCTTCAACCCGGAATACTGGCTATGGTTCGTCTGCCCGCTACGAACCCTGCTCAAAAACTCCTTTTCTTATTATTTACTTCCGCTGAGGGGAAGGGGTCCCCACTTCCGTTTTGGGGTCCCAGCCAATCATTTGGCTTCTCTCTTCTTCCCCTTGGTGTCCGGTGACCTGAGGTTACTAAGTACCAACACCTGTTGATACCCCTCTGTGACCTACATTCTTCTCTTAACGGTCACTTTTTTTGACGGTTAGATACTGTTAATTCAACGGGAGGATAGTATTAATCTTACCTCTATCGTCTCAGTGGGCTATCACGTGACAAAACGAATAGATTGTAACATTACTTTTAAATGAGCCAGAGCTTATTTGTTTGCATACAGTTAAATAGTTTCAAGTATTGCTATCTCAACACAATTGCGCCTTGGTTACCACCTTTAAGATAACAAAGGTTTGAATGCTTGTTTGCCTCAAGACCAATTTGAAGAAAATGGCCAGGAAAATCATATAGTTGCAAGAGCATTACATGACCAACAGATTGTTCGGATCGGGTCTCTCCGACCACCCGTCTATCCAAGAGACTAAAGAGACAAAATAGAGTTTTTCACGTCACGCTACTCCTCGGTTGCCGAGTCATGAACTGCTCGGCCACCAGGGTCCCAACCTTAAGCGTTTCGGGTTGTAACCCACGGCCAACATATACCCCTGTTGGGAGGTGTCCTACCCTTCTGCTGAAGTGTAGTCGATGTATTCTACAGTCTCAGCCGACTGGGCGCGTAATATGCACATATGGGTTTGCAAATTTAGTCAAAAACAGTAACATAATGGGGGTAGTCGCAAACCTGATGATGGAGACGGGTCAAGAAGTACCCCGAAAGAAGGAGTACTTGGAGAAGAGTTGGAGAAGATAGAAGAAATGACGAAATCCCAAATGCAAAACGAAACTTTTTGCTATGGTCGGCTGAAAATTTCATTGGCTTGAAATTTCTTCTGATGACGTCCCATCTGTTGTTGATGACTTTTGGACCAATTAGATCCAAGCACCGCAACAACGTTTGTGGACTGCAATTTGGCCACATTCCCTGTGAGTATCTTGGTCAGCCAATGAACTTTTCAGCAGATCTTCGTGAATTTATCTCAGATAAATCATAATCTTTGGATGCCACCTTTTCAACGAATTCTCAGAAAATAGACAACATATTGATTGATTGATTTAACGGCATATGAAACCCTCATGGGTTATTTCATGCCTAGAGGTTAAATAATTGTGCTCATTGTACGTTCATATTTACAATTTTGTGAAGTCGTTTCTTCAGAGAATTTTTGGTACACCGTCCAATCGAATAAGAATAATTTTTAAACGTATCTATTTGACCCATAGATGAGACCCTAACAGCAACTACCACTCAAGATCAGAGTGAATGAAGGAGTAATGGCAATGAAGGAGTGCTCCACACTCCGGAGATCTCCAGAACCAGAACCTCACCATCAAATAAAGTTTAGAGTCACGCTCATGACACCCTTTTTAAGGTGGGGGTCTTACCTCTCTTCTGAGGATACAGTCGGCGTATTCTAGGTCCCATTAACGGGGTGGATAAACAACAAATATTCATGTTTAAAAAGGCTGCTGTTGCTGCAATAAGCTACTGAGCTTTGTTTTGTCTGACACACAGGCTGCAAGCTGCTTATATTACCTTTTACTAATAAGTGGTCACTCGGTTGAATACAGAACAGATTCATCGCAGCTTAACTTCAGTGATCTGACAGGAACTGGTACTTTCAGCGTAAGTCAGATTGCTGCTGCAGTTGAGTTGTAACATAGGACCAACGTGTTGTGCTGTAAAGAAAGAGGTCCGCAGAAAAAGAAATATACAAACTAAGTGGTCACCCACTTGAATACTGAACAAGTTTATTACTACTTAACTTTCGTATTCTTGTGGGAACAGATGCTTTCAGCGTAGCTTTACGTAAGTCAGGTTGTTGTTGCTTTTGGTTCACTTTCCTCGCTAGACAAGCATCAAATTGTAATTGTTTGTTTGCTTCGCAGGATAACCAGCGTACCACCTGTAACAATAGGAACCCCCTTGTGTGCTGCTATATATTTTATATTTTTGAAACTAATGAAATGTTCTACATGTGGCATCTATAGTTGATTTTTGGCTTTTTTTTCTTGAGTTCACTTGTACTTGAGAGCGGTTCTTCTCTACCTCACATTTTAAAGTATCATAATCGACAACTGATGGTTACTCAAATCAGGGTTTTCTCTCTCTCTCTCTCTCTCTCTCTCTCTCTCTCTCTCTCTCTCTTTACCTGACTTTTCCAATCAATAATCTCTCCTCATTGATTAAGCAGACAAAATACTCAAACGAGTTTTGAGCAATTCATTCAGATATTGTTTCATTTCTTTCCTGATTCCAAATTCTGTGAGAAGCATCCATAGCTTCAAGGCCCAGTTGAATATAATACTTCAGAAGTGAAAAATCTCAATACTTGTATCCATTGTTACAATACTTGAAACGAAATGTATTTACGAATTTCTCACTGGTCTCGGTGTCTAGTGTTCAAACCTGGATAAAAGCGATAATTTGAATTATAATTTTCTAAGATTGTAAGCATTTCGGATGATTAAAGTAACAACATTCCAACCAGCATTTTCGTCTCTTTGATCATGATCCGTAATAAAGTATGTTTGGTTGGTAGAAATGTCCAAGAAGCAGATCCGATTAACATTTTGCTTGAATATCTTGTCACGAAAGATACGAGATTAGATTAAGATGCATCGTCATTGCTCATTTATAATATGTGCAATTTATATTTGGGTGAGTTTTACAATATTCTGGCAATGTGAAGCTTTTACCGAGGTCGTGAAAGTGACGAACTACAATGAACTTTGAGCTGCCGAATTCGCCTGATACTTTCCAAGTGCTACTTGCCATATTTGCCGCCATGGTTTTGAGCATAGCCTCGGAATATACAGTTTTAGGCCTACTTGACATTGCCAAATCGTCGAGGTTCTTTTAACCCGAGCGAAACTTCTTCTACCATTTACTTACAGTACTGTGATTCACTGAGCTTTCACCCTCCTTATAACAAATGTTTTTGATTCTTTCTATGACGTTATGGCTCACTTCAAACTCATAAATGATAAGTTCCTGAATTAATTCATCTGTGCAGCTTTCAAATCATATACGGAGTGAAACAATACACAACGTGACAGCGCACCAACTATCACAATACTACCTACCAAAACGGATACTTCCTATGGCTTGAATTGCTTTGGTCACGTGATATACACGCTGCAAACTATCATGGACCAAAAGATTGTAAAATTTTGTCTTGTCTTAGAATAAAACTAAAGTCAAAATTGGATTCGGGAAATTCGATTCTAAAAGCAATAATAATATTTTACAAGTATTCACTGAATTTTGATATTTATCATTGATGGAACAAATCCTACTAGCATACGGCATACCTAAAGAAACTGTAGCAGCAATAACGATTCTTTATAGAAACACCAAAGTAAAAGTACGATCACCGGATGGAGACACAGAATACTTCGACATTGTAGCAGGAGTACTACAAGGGGACACGCTAGCTCCATACCTCTTTATCATTTGTCTAGACTACGTACTTAGAACATCGATTGACAAAATCAGAGAGAATGGCTTCGAGCTGACGAAGAAAAGAAGCAGAAGGTACCCCGCAACAACAATTACCGACGCCGACTACGCCGATGACATAGCGATACTGGCAAATACACCCAACCTAGCCGAAACACTACTGCATTGTTTGGAACGAGCAGCCGCAGGCATAGGCCTCTATGTCAATGCACACAAAACGGAATATTTGTGTTATAATCAAACGGGTGACATCTCCACTCTAGACGGAACCCCTCTTAAACTAGTAGACAAATTCACTTACCTAGGAAGCAGCGTCGAATCAACCGAAAAGGACATCGAAACGAGGTTAACGAAAGCATGGACAGCTATCAATAGGCTATCGATTATATGGAAATCAGACCTAACCGATAAAATGAAACGCAGTTTCTTCCAGGCAGCGGTCGCATCGATACTGCTATATTGATGCACTACATGGACTCAAAACGGCTGGAGAAGAAGCTAGACGGCAATTACACAAGAATGCTGCGAGCAATCTTGAACAAGTCCTGGCAGCAACACCCCACAAGACACCAACTGTACGGTCACCTGCATCCTATCACGAAAACTATTCAAGTTAGACGAACCAGACATACAGGACACTGCAGGAGAAGCAGGGACAAACTCATAAGTGATGTACTCTTATGGACCCCCCACACATGGCCGTGCAAAAGCAGGACGACCAGCACGAACATACATTCAGCAACTATGTGAGGATACGGGATGTTGTCCAGAAGACCTGCCTGAGGCGATGAACGATAGGGAAAAGTGGCGAGAGAGGGTCAGGGATATCCATGCTACCAGCACGACATGATGATGATGATCATCATCATCATTGAAAAGATTCACTAAATTCAAGCCAATATTTAACTATAGAACTAATACCTTAATTTTTAATTAACGTAAGTTAATTATGAATTTAGATTGAAGCTAAAATTTAACAAAAACATTTGAAATGTGAAAATCATTAAAAATAAACACAAAACCACAACGTCTCCGCACCAATCTGAGATGATTCGATGCTTATCTCACCGGAAACAGAACCAAATACCAATCACTGTGTCGGTGAGGCGTTGAATTCACTGACTGTATTGCCGGTAGAAGGGTATGACACCCACCCAAAAAAGGGTACCTTGTGTATGACACTGTATTGCCGGTAGAAGGGTATGATACCCACCCAAAAAAAGGGTACCTTGGGTATGACACTAAATTGCGTCTGATGGTGAGACTCCAGTTCTGGTGATTTGTGGAGTACCCACTTCAATGTCATTACTCCCAGGTCTACTCTGACCCGGGGTGGTTATATCTTTTACGGTTCCATCCCTGGGTAAAATAGTCCTGTCTGAAAATTGCTTGTATAAGAAAGGACTGTGTGCAAAAAAAAATCATAAGACAAACTACACAAAAAATGTACACATAATAAACACGATTCCCTAACCTCTTAGTTGCATCAGGGATGGAATAGTAAAGGTTGAAAATAAGGCCACAGAAAGCGGGATATTGGGTAGAGAATGCCGGAAGGCAGGCGTGTTGCTTGTCTTCTTTTATAAATAAAAATTTTGATCAGATGGACGGATGTATGACTCCAACGTGGGTTAAAAGAAACATCAACAATTAAACACTAAATTTGTTTTTAAAGTATCTTTATTCTTTGAGCTTTTAGAAAAGAAAATATGCATCATGAAAACATTTTGTACTTCCCCTGCGACTTTTAGACAACCCAACAATAGATCAGCAAACAAATAAATGTCATTTTACATTTATAAGATATTTCAAAACTTGCAGCAATATCATGTTGATTTCGAAAATGTTATAAATAAACATTTGCGCCCACGGAAGTTAGATTGCGCAAGGAGATGTAATATATCATTTATTTTTAGCTACTGAAAGGCATGGGTTTCATTATATTTGATATGTCATTGTTCTTGTGTAAATAGGCTAACTTGTTGCATGGCAACATCGTAATAAACGAGTTTGAAATCTAGTCACTCAATAGCATTCACTTTTGTTCTCATGCCCATGGAAAAGGTGCAGAACCCTCTAATTCCTACCAGCTATGAGTTAACTAGTACCACTGCTATTCTTCTACAACGATGGCTTTGGCATTAAATGAATCTGGAAGTTTGATATGCCGTGAAACTAAACCATCTTAAAATCCATCTCCACGTGATGTAATGGTTATCGTCGTAGGAATTGGATACGGCGACTCGAGTTCAAATCCTGAACGAGACTGATAGCATTTCACATAGCACTAATACCCTTGGGAAAGGTATGAATCCAGTTATTCTCCCTCCAGCTATGCGTAAATAGTTGGGCAGACTGGGTTCTTCAGCCTTGGTGAGGCAACTAGTCTAGAAGGAAAACTCTGAATTCAAACCTGTTAAACTCCGCCTAAAAAAATTGATCTTGTGTCATATCCTGCCCGTGCGGAGGGGTTGGTAAATATGTTAAAATTCATCTTATTTACTTTTTGCACATTGACTATGTTTTTTTAGTATCATTTATTGATAGAAACATCAACAGCTAATCAATATAAATAAAACATTTTCTTTATAAAAGTTTCGCTCAGATTCGTGAATGTGTGGCTCTACTATAGATTAGTAGAAATATCAAAAATTCAATATAATTTTTTTAACTTATCAAATGTCCTTCATAATACTTGCGGTTCGATTACAGCATTGGTAGCAGTAATGTAAGATGATATCAATAACAATTGTAGCCTCAAATTTTTATCAATGCACATTTTCCTGTCTAAATATTTATTATTCGTATCATGTGGGTTTATGTGGGTGTCAAGACGTGGAGAAAACATGTGTTTGCATTATTCAATTAGAACGAAAATGACAATATGTCTATCTTCACCGGTTTCTAAATTTATATGTGCAATTGTCGCTTTGAATACTTGAAATGGCTCAGTAACGTATCCTGTTACGAATAAGCACACTTACTTCAACTGGCAAAGTCGTTTGGGCGGGAGATAATCCAATTATTTTCAGCCTGCCAATTCGTTAAAATAAACGCATTTATTGCAGAGAAAAAGAAAACATCTGATTTGTTATTTAATTGAATTTAAAATTCTCTCTCTTCAATCATTTCGTCGATAAAAACTTTTGTCTGACCACTAAAAAATCTCAGCAGCCTAATTAAAAAATAAAAATAGCCAAGGTAGATTTGACCTGATTAATTAGCATTCCATCTTGGTTCTGAATGGATTTTAGCGTTATAAAAAACACGATTTTAAAGTTGTTTTTTTTTTTCTGTACATTGGTCTCAAATATTTTTCGACTTTCAAAAAAAAAAAAAAAAAGATACGAAAAAAATATATATTAGCATTAAAAAACCTACAACCAACTAAAAACTACTTGTGTGTAAAACCAATTGCAAGAAACATCGAAGATCGAGAGACATGTTAAGGGATAAGTTATAGGTTGGAGATTAGCTTCTGTGAAACCAATGGCTCTCCAAAATTACTTGGTAAAGTAGCCGATACAGATAATTGTTTTGCCGAAACAAAAGAAAGCATGCGTTCGAGTTGCATTGAAAGCGTATCCTTTATTGTTGTTCCCCATATCGTCTGTCTTTCGCTGTCGTAAAATTACAACCTGATGAGTAAGTTGTAATAACTATAATCCAACTAAGGAGGTGCCCGTGGTGTAATGGTTATCGTCGCAGGAATTGGACACGGCGAGGCGAGTTCAAATCCTGGACTGATTGCATTTCACATAGCACTAATACCCTTGGGAAAAGTATGAACCCAATTATTCTCCCTCCAGCTATGGGTAAATAGTAGGACAGACTAGGTTTTTCAGCCTTGGTGAGGCAACTAGTCTAGGAAAAGGAAAACTCTGAATTGAAACCTGTTAAACTCCGCTTAAAAAAATTGACCTTGTGTCATATCCTGCCCGAGCGGAGGGGTTGGGTAAATATGATAATCCAACTAAGCATTAAAAGAAAATGCTAGTCAAAATTAATAATGATTATCAATGCTTCTCCTATATATCACAAAAATTCTGATTATACATTTATATATATATATGTATGTATGTATGTATGTATGTATGTATATAGGTTTGGTTAGGTTTTATGGCATACCAACCATTGTCGGTTATTTAATGCAAAATCCTGTTTTTACGTATTAATTAGATATATATGATTTGTAAAGTCATTTCGTAAATGCATTTTTAAACGAGCCTGAGCTCATTTTTTGTACACAGTTAAATGGTTTCAAGGATTTCTATCGAACACAATACTTCTATTTACTAATAATCATTTATTTGCACACAGTTAAATGGTTTCAAGTATTGCTATGTAACAGTAACAATAACATCAGTCATTTTTTGTACACTGTTAAATGGATATATGTATATATGATTTATTACTAATTTGTTTACACACTGTTAAATGGTTCCAAGTATTGTTATGTATCATGAACGATTCAATTAAACTTCAGTCATTTGTTTACAAACAGTTAAATGATCAAACAGTTCTATTTCAAACAATTTAATTTAGCATAACTCATTTGTTTCCATTCAGGTAGAATGTCGATCAGATCTATTTGACCCATAGATAAGGCTCTATCAGATTCTTGCACTCCGGGCAAGATTGAACCAATGAGCAATGGCAATGATGGGGTACACCGCATTCCCCAAAGCCCCACCATTACTGGAGCCTTACAATAAGATTGTTTTGCGTCAATTCAGGACACTCGATGGAGAAGTCTTACTCCTCTGCAAAGGCGCAGTCTGTGTATTCTGCAGCCCTAGCTGACTGGGCTATATATATATATATATATATATATATATATATATCATTAGAATATGTAAAAAAAATTCTATGAATCAAATACAAGCTCACATGAGGATCTGCAACGTGGAACTCAAAGTCGTGAGTTTTCATCTTGGTTTTATTATTATCGAATTTTATTCTTTAAAAATTGTTTATATGTGTGTGTGTCGCTGTGTGTGACCATGTAACCAAACCCCACGCAATGCAGCGACTAAGAATATTATGATTGCATTATTTACTCACAGAAAAAGTGTTCCTATATTAGACTACTCAATATCCAGTGGTGGGGCACCACTTCACCCTCTGGGGGATGTGAGGTCCCAATTTCGTTTCTATTACCCCTCTGTCTTCTCGTACCTGGAGTTGTCATACCTTTTAGAGGTAATTGGATCTTTTTGAAAGTTATTTATATTGAACGGAAATGTTTGAAATTCTATTGAATAGGAATACCAGAATCTACATTCATTAAATTGGAATTCTGCAACTCTACTTAATAGGTATACCAGAATCTACATTCGTTACATGGGAATACTGCAATTCTATTAAATAGGAATACCAGAATCTACATTCATTAAATTGGAATACTGCAACTAAACTTTATAGGAATACCAGAATCTACATTCGTAAAATAAGAATACTTGCACTCTATTAAGTAGGAATACCAGAATCTACATTCGTTACATGGGAATACTGCAACTCCATTAAATAAGAATACCAGAATTTACATTGATAGGAATTCTTGAAACAAATTATAATTGTGTACAAATTATTGGTTTTAGTTAAGCATTTTCGGAACCATATAACTGTATACAAATTATTTTTTAAGAAGAGATGCTTGAAGCTATATTATTTTACAAATGATTATTTTTTGGTGACTTGAAATCATATATATTCTTTAAACATAGACTGATTTTGGCACAAAGGCTGACATACTCTAAAACGAAGCAACCAAACTACCAAAAATGTCACATCATAATGAGATTCCAGTTTTGTAGATCTGTAAAGTATGGAGTACCTCTTCATTACCATTACTCCCAGTTCCACTCTGACCCGGAATGGTTGTACCAGTTAGAGTTCCATTTATGGGTCAAATCTGTTAAAGATTACCCGCATTTGATAGAAAAGAGTGATAAAAACACAGAAACTGTAAATGTGGACGTGCAATGAACGCGATTTCCTAACCCCTAAATGGAAGTTCCGGTAGCATTTTGGTCTACTTGCTGGACGGTAAACGAGTTCGAGCCCCCGTCACGCTATTAAGTTCACTTTAGGAGTATAATAACCTTGGGAAAGGTATGAACCCTCTTTGCTTCAACTGTGGCTTAAATAGTACTACTATTGTTCTACAAATATGACTTTGGCCTAAAATAATCCAGGAAGGTTGATTTGCTATTAAACAAAGAATCCAGACTAGATTAACCTCAAGACAAAAATTATCCTAGACGAGTTGACTTGCTGTTAAAGTCAACTAATTCATTTTTTGTTTTTGCTTATATATATATATATATATATATATATATATATATATCTTTATTTGTTGAGGATTTTTTGTTTTTAGGCTTTGTATTTGACTTTGCCTCTGTCATACGACCATTTCTAGAAACTGTGTTTCTCCATTAATAATTCATGAAGCTAATTATTTGGTGAAATGGAGAGAGCAAAAACAATTTCCATAAAAACTCGTGCCTGCTAAACAATGGACTCATTACCTGAACATAGTTAATAAAATTAGTTTGATCATTTATTCATCCTATTGTGATGCCCTTACTGTTAATTTCTCTGATTTAACGAGATATTTCCATACTCTTCCGGCCGACTGAGCATTTCATCAACATTGAATAGATTACAATCAAAAAATGTCACCTCACGACTCCAATTTCAAAAATGACCTTCGATTATTGCCCAAACCGGATCTCCTTCGAAATTGAGATGTTTAGCATCAACAACATTATCACAATCACCATCTTTATTTACTTTATTTACTTGGTATTAACTTACACAGCTGTTGTATACGATAGTTCTTACAGGATCTCAAGTAACAGCAAGTCTCCTCAATGTTCCAGCATTTTCCTCGATCGTCGTGCTGATTTTAATAATGTTATTATCTAGATCTTTTCAGGTTTTTTTTTTAATATAAAAAAGAAGTAGGTATATATTTATTAAGTGTCTATACCTTCTGTATTTGGAGGCTCTCAATGAAGATAAATAATCAAGTATCCTCAATATTTAAGAACTCTCCGCAGTATTCTTTCTGATTTTAGAAATGTCTAGATATTTGTAATTCTTTAAATAAAAGAATATCATTCCGTTGAATTTTCTACACGAGTCGTATCTAGAACATCTCAACATGGATCAAATGATAAGTATCTTCAATATTCCAAGACTCTCTTCACTCTTCTTGCCAGTTCTAGTAATGTTATTGTCTGGGTGTATGCAATTCTTCAATGATTTAAATCATTTTACTTCTTCCTTAAATCTGGAAATACATTGAACATCTTATCAGTTTCATTCTTTGCGCATTTTTCACATCAATTCTACCGGGTTGCTTTTCACTGAAGTCTGAATGGCAGGTCTCCAGAACTCTCCTAAGCATTCTAACTTTTCCATGAAGAACATCATAGTTATATCTGGATTTCCATCTATTATATATTAATAGAAATAATGTAATTTGCATATATGCATGGTGCATTCAATAAGTTTCTAGACCTTTTGGTACAGGCATTTACAATTGTCGTAGACTCTTGAAAATTCAGTATGTTATTGCTATACATCTTATGAGATGACTGGCCAATTTTTATGATTTCAGGTTCAAATAAACAGATACAGCAGCAATTGGAATACACTCTACTAAAGCCTGATTGTCACAGCTGGTGAATTTCAAAAATGCAATCTCGACGTGAGCACACTTTAGAAGAACGATATGCAATAAAATTATGTTTTAAACTTGGAAAAAATGCTGCCACAGAAACGTATGGAATGCTTCAGACTGCTTTTCGACCATCTTGCATGAATCGAGCATCAGTTTTGAGGAGGCATAAGAGATTCAAGGAAGCCAGGGAGTCTGTGAGGAATGATGAGAGGTGTGGGAGGAGTAAGGAAGTCAATACACCAGGGTTGATTGGCCAACAGGGTTAGGGTTAGGATAAGGGTTACTATGTTGAGGTTTTAAGGGAGTTCAGGAAGAGGCCAGCACTCTTCAAATCAGGTCAGTGACATTTCCACCAGGACAATACACCAGTCTACAACTCCATCCTTGTCACCAAGATGGGCATCAAGACAGTTCCTCAGCCTCCCTATAGTCCAGACCTTGCTCCCTGTGACTTTTGCTTATTCCCTAAGCTCGGAGGCTGTCGTTATGAGACAATTGAGGAGATGAAAGAGGCTGTGACGAAGGTCATTGACACACTCACACAAGAGGACTTCCATGGGGCCTTCCAGAAGTTATTGGAACGGTACAACAAGTGCATTGCAGCCGGAGGAGATTACTTCGAATGGGACTAGAGTCTCATGTATGTACTCTCAATAAAAGTGCCCATACGAAAAAAGTCTGGAAACTTATTTAATGATTTTTGTATATATATATATGATGGCTGTCCTCTCGGTTTCGAGCGTGACCACCTCCTTTGTCTCATGTCTTCTCCTCCCCCTCCCCTACTCCCCCCTTAAATTCTATGTGTTCATAGGTGACTCTTCAGGCCAGCCAAGCTGCGACAGATTTTACCACAGAATTGGCACAACCGTTCAGTTTTGCTTGCAGTGACGTTATTTGGGTGCAAGATAGATTTTACACATTTACGCAGATGGCTTTTTAGACCAGCAAGAGATAGGCATAATTTTCCACATATGTCACAGTAAGCGTGGTGACTTTGTGGACCCGGTGCTGGACCCAGTTCGCCTTTGCGAATCAGACGTTTGTAAGCGCTTACTGTATACGGCTATTCTCAAAGAATTCTATGCTTTCGTGAATCAGTTTCCACCACTTACTTCTATTTGAAGCCATTTTTTTCCCATTGGTCCACAGGTAGTCCAGATTGTTTCAGGTAATATTTTATTGTGTCCTTAAATCTCTTCTCTTCTCTTATATCTATCGATCTATATATATCATCATCATCATCAAGTCACGCTGAGGGTATGGAGTTCCCTGACTTCCCTCCCTCTCCCTCTCTCTCTCTCTATCTATCTATTGTTCTTAGCAGGTCCTCTAGACTGCATCCAGTGTCCCCACAAAGCTGATATATGTAAGTCCTTGCTGGTCGGCCAACATTGGCACATGCATATGTAAGAGTTTATAAGAAAATGTTTTCTTTACTTCTTGACCAGTGCCTCGCGTGTCTTGTTCGTCTTACATGGATTGTTTGTGAGATTAGAGGTAAGTGGCCGTAAAATTGCTATTTTGTGAGGTATTGTCTCCAAGATTTGATCTGAATGGTCACGATCCTTCTGAATTCCAGTTCCTCGAGTTTTTTTTCTCCAAGACTTTAAGGACCGTTTCTAAGTGCGCCAATCATTATTGGTATCACCGTCACCAAAAAATTCCACAGATTTTTTAGTCCTCTGTTTATTATCATTTTACTTCTTGCGAGTTTTTTACACCAACGTTAGCTGATGATCTTTCACTAGAGTCTGAGTGACAGATAGTCTCCTGAGGTCTCCAGTTTGGACAGTCTCGATTCTTCCTCCAATTTCCAATTCTTCCACTCCCCTTTCGTATACCTTTTGGGACTGTTCCAAGTGCACCAATTACAATTGGTATCACCGTCACCCTCATGTTCCACAGCTTTCTTAGTTCTCTGGCAAGGTGTAAGTAATTATCACTCTTTTTGCTTTCTTCGATTTTCACTATGAGATCCGCGGGAATGACAACGTTCACAATACAGCAAGTCCCCTTTTTTCTTTGTTTTTTTGTTTGTTTGTTTGTTTGTTTTTGTTTGTTTGTTTTTGTTTTTTGTTGTTGTTTTTTTCTTAATTATCTCTAGGTCTAGTCTTCTCGTCGGAATTAGTTGATATCTCTTTTCACCTGAAAATCCCAGAGAATTTTATGCTTCTCATTCTCCAGGATAAATTCTGGTAGGGTGCAATTGATTGCACATTTCTCAGTAGATAGCCTTTCCTACCCAGTCGTGTCTAGTCTTATACTCCCTTTGCGTTAGTTTGCAACATTCTCTTATTATGTGATCAATAGTCTCGTATTTATCACTACATGATCTACACTTACTATTCTGTTGCATATTATCGATTTTGGCTTTTATATAATTGGTGATTATTATTATAATCCTTATTATCATCAAGTAAGTGCTTTTCAAAAAAGCACACACTCTTCCGAACCCCCATATCGTATTACTATTTTCGTAATGTGCATATGAATCGTAGTTAATAGAGATTCTATTTTATTTTGGGATTCTATTAGTTCCAATCTTCGTGAGTTTGAATTTGGAACAGTGCCAAGTACTTCCATAATTTCCGCTAATAAAACCATTTTCCGTTATTATATATGTCCTATCTGACTTTCCTGGTCTCAAGATTTTATTTTGTGCAAAAAGAATGATGAAGAATTCTCAGTGCAATCAAGAAGGGGGTGACCTCAGCCAAGAAATGTATATGCTTATCACACACTCTAATACACTTGGCACATCAAATTTCTTAAGCCTTCAAAAACATTTGATAAAAATTTATAAACAAAGGTCATTTTCTTTATAGTTGAGCCGAAATTTTTACAACAACCTCTCGTATTTCAGAAGCAGCCCCAAATCCCCGAAAGTAATCCAAAATGTTGCTTTACAAATAAAACTTAATACATCTTTCCTTTGTTCTCTCAAGCGCTGATATTTTCGGATGCGTTGATTTGATTTTATAATTTGTAATTTTTTCCGTCTATTTCGGTAATAAGTAACTATTAGATAGATAGATAGATAGATAGATAGATAGATAGATAGATACTAACGATTGTCATTATGTTGGTTTCGCTTGATTTTCAATAATAGTTATTCAAGAAAACGAATTAGAACTACGCAAACATGTGATTTTAAAAATACACCGTAGTCTTGCTAAAAACGATGCATATATATATATATATATATATATATATTCTATTTGTCTTGATAATATTCTTTTTCTATTTATACGGTTCTGTTTTAAATTCGTTCGATGTCATCCAACAATTAGTTTACGTAATTTTTGCAATGTTATAAAAAACCTAAAAACTTTTTTTTAAATCTTTACATATGCAAACAACTCCTGATGGTAGCTTATGAAAGATCCGAAAGCGCTCGTGGCAAGTTTGGTAAATTCATCTACCAACTCCAAGCTAAAACCAAAACACTTGTCTGGGAACTTGAAAGGATCCTAATAAGATTATATAGACAAATGTGTTTCAAGTATTGCTATCTAATATTAATAATTCTGTTTACCAAATATTCCTATCTAACACAAACACTTTGCACACATAGTCCTTATTAAATGAGTGAACAGTTCGATTTATCTCATAGATAACAGGTACTCCCATTCCGGCTCAAAAAGGACATGAGAGGAATGACTATGAAGGAGTATTCCAAATTTCCCAAAGCTCAAGGGAATTACCTTCCTTCCATAGCTTAATAATAAGTTCTATATGCAGTTTTGTCGATTCTTTACCTCTTACCGTGATGATAACGTTTGTGCAATTATGAAATGTTTTGTTTGTATTTGGGGCAAAAATTAACAACTGATAACATTATTAAAACATTTAAGAATATTCCACGTGAATAATCACGAGTATTAAAGTGATGTAATGAATACGCATACACCTGGGTCCCCCCTCACAGTAATATGATTGGCTAGTGTCAGCTATAAATACAGACCAATGTAGAGGTACATTGAGTATGACTACGACTGTGGGCACCTCTGGTGGTGTAACAGTTAGCAAGCTAGACTAGCAAACCTACGCGAGTGAGTTCGAATCTCATTGCGTGCTCCATTCATTCGGCCTTGTGTCACATCGAAGCAAAGAGCTTTGTAAATTACTACGACTGTGACAGTTCAATGCCAGTACGAACACATGCCTCGAACTTGTACGATTACCTACCTGCTCGATTGTACTACACCTGTTACAGTTGCCAAACTACTCAGCTACTTTGATTAAATATATCTCTTCCGGGACATATCATAAAGCAATTTAAAACTTTTAAAATCTTCCATTATGTATCGTTTGTCACTTTTCATTATTAGCATAGCGTATTTTTCTATGCCAAATTCCATTCCTATATCTTGACTCTATACTTTTTCATCTATCAAAATATATAAATGAGATTTATGTCAATAAAATCTTTTTTTTTTTCTTTTTCTGTTTTCTATACATATTTAATTATGATGCTTCTGTATACGGTTAATTATATGAAAAGTATGTTTATTATTTCGTAGGAAATACAATGAATAAAAAATGTGTATGTGTATGAATATTCGGTGTGCATATATATATATATATATATATATATATATATATATATATATATATATATATATATATGTAATCAGATGACTGAAAAGATTGTTGAACATGAAGTTCTCAGTGATATCAATCATAGTCGGAGCCTTTGGAACAACTCAATAGAACCTCGAAAAGAAACTGGATAAACTGGGGATCTGGGGGAGGATTGAGGCTGTGAAAATGTCAGTAGAGCTGAGATCAATTAGAATATCGAAAGGAGTTCTGAATAACCCAGGAAATTTTCAGTCTGTTGAACTCATGTCCCCTTTCCAAGCGTTTTGGGACCATTCCAAACAAACTAATTACTATTGGTATCACCGTTATTCTCATGTTCCACAGCTTTCTTAGTTCTCTAACTAGGTTCAAGTATTTGTCTTTCTTTTTGTTTTCATCGATTTTCACTTTGTGGTCAACCGGAACGGCAAAATCCACAAGATTAGAGCTTTTCTGTCATTTGTTTAACCATCACTAGATCTGGTCTCTTGGCCGGGATTAGGCGATCCGTTTATTATTATTATTATTATTATTATTATTATTATTATTATTAGAGTTTTTCACATCAGCTAACGCTGATGGTCTTTCACTGGAGATTGAGTGACAGCAAGTCTCCTCAAGTCTCCAGGACTCTTCTCAGTATTCTGGCCGTTTTCAATAATGCTGTTTTTGGATGGTCTTCACTCGGCCGCCAGCTTCCAAATCATCCGGGTCCTTTAATAACCCTTTAGTTACCGTGCCAAAAGCACCAATCACAATTGATATAATTGTCACCTTCAATTTCCATAGTTTTTTCAATTCTCTAGCAAGGTCGCGGTACTTATCTCTCTTTTCACATTCTTTCAGTTTTATTTTGTGATCTGCCGGGACAGCAAAGTCGACAATTTTGCAGATTTTCATTTTTTTTTTTTTTTTTTTTGTTGATTATTATAAGGTCTGGTCTTCTGGCCCAGATTAGGTGATCCGTTTGTATATCAAAGTCCCATAGGAGTTTGTGCGTGTCATTTCCTAGGACAGATGCTGGGTTGTGCATATACCATTTGTTGGTAGGGTCAAATTTAAATTTCTTGCACATTTCCCAGTGGATCACCTTGCCGACCCAGTCATTTCTAGCCTTGTACTCCTTCTGTGCCAATTTGCGGCATTCGCTTATTATGTGATTGATGGTTTCATCTCTGTCACTGCATTTTTGATAGTTTTCCCATCAGCGTTAGCTGATAGTTTTTCACAGGAGTTTGAGTGACAGCAAGTCTCCTCAAGTCTCAAGGACTCGTCTCAGTATTCTTGCCGATCTCAACAATGCTATAGTTTGGACAGTCTCTATCCGTCCCGTTATGTCCAAGTCCTCCAGTTTTTGAACTAATCCTTTGGTGACTACGCACGCACCAATTACAATTGGTATAATCGTCACTTTCATGTTCCACAGTTTTTCAATTCCCAAGCAAGGTTGAGGTGCTTATCCCTCTTTTCGCATTCTTTCAATTTTACTCTGTGGTCCGTAGGGACCGGCTCAAAAAGGATCTGAGAGACTATGAAAGAATATTCTCCAAAGCTCATGGGAGTGTGCCTTATCATTAGATGCAGTTTAGATGCAGAGTATTCATTGGGCGTGGGTCTTGCCCCTCAACAGAGGTGCAGTTTTGTTGCGTCTTATCTATTCTCACTTCGATATGGTAGGTCCTTATAGCGCTGTTTTGTGCTGCTATTAGAAGAGATTCTGTTTCTCTCGGAAGGTTTCCTTTTCTTAGCCACGTCCACGTTTTCTCGTGTTGGGTGTCGCTTGTTAGTCACTTAAAACATCCATAGAGTTGGTCTTCTTCCCACTTTTGTTTTCAGATTATTGTCATTCTGCTGATCCTCATGTCGTTTGTATTGTTTCTGGTGGCTGTAATCAGTCTTCCACCCCACTTTTCTATGTAGTCTTCGAATCGTAGTATCGACGCGTTAACGCTGTCTTCATTGCTGTCAAGTCCTCTTCCTCCCTCTCTTCTTGATACATATAGTCTGTCAACATCATCTCTAGAATGCAAGGCCTTATGCATGGTCATTAGTTTTCTTGTTCTCGGGTTCGTTTGTTTAAGGTCTTCTCTGGTCCACTTCAAGAATGGTCCCGAGTGTCTTACGAGGAGGACAGCCCAGGTATTCATCCCTTTAACAAAGTTCCATCTATAGAGTTTTGTCTCGAGTAATTTTCTGGTTCTTCTGAAATACTCTTTTTAGATTTTTTCTTTCATTTCCATTTGTTTGATGGTGTCAGTTTCAAAATCACCAAGTATTTGTACTTGTCCTTTTCTCCGAGCATTCTGATTACTACTTGATTTGATAGTTCGACTCCTTCCATTATGTATCGTTTGCCACTTTTCATTACTAGCATGGCACATTTTTCTATGCCAAATTCCATTCCTATATCTTGACTCTATATTGTCACAGTTTGTATTAGGGTTTCCAATTTTTTTTCGTGTTTAGAAAAAAGTTCGATTTCGTCCATGTACATCAAGTGGTTAATCTTTTCTTGCGATTTAGTAAGTTTGTATCCTAAGGATGTTGAGGGGCATCATAGCTATTACAAATAGTAATGGTGATAGTGCATCTCCTTGGAATATGCCGCTTTGGATCTTTTACTCAGCTAAGTTTTTTTTCTTCCTGCTGTCAATTCCACTCACCATGTTTCCATGGTCTTCTTGATAAACTGTACGACATGGTCGAGTATTTTATACATTTTTAGACAGTGTAGTATCCAGCTTTGGGGAACCATATTATAAGCCTTTTTGTAGTCAATCCAGGCCATATCTAGATTTGTCCATCTCGTTTTACTCTCGTTGAGGATGTGTTGATCTATATATAGTAGTTCCTTTGTGCCTCTGGTTCTCTCACGTCATCCTTTCTGTTCTTCGGGGAAGATTCCGTGGCTAATCAATGAGTTGTAGATCTTTTTCCCTAATTTGTGCCGTTAGTATTTTCTACATAATTGGTAGGCACGTTATGGGTCTATAATTGTTTGGAGCGGTTACTTTGACAAGTCATTTTGGATTAGAGTGGTCTTCACTTTAGTCATCCATTCAAGTATCTCAGTTTTCTGTATGCATGTATTCATTTCAATTGCAAGTCTGTCGTGTATGGATGTGAATTCTTTTAAAACCAAAATCCGTGTATGCCATCTAGGCCAGGGGTTTTCCAGTCTTATCTTTTTTTAAGTGTTGCCTTGAGCCCTAAGGGCCTTCTTCGAGCATTCTCAACTCAGTTTACATGTTGTTTATCCATTCGGCTTTTTTGTTATGATCATTCCGTTCTCATATTTCACTCCAAAATCTTTTTGCCCCTCTCGCATCCGATTGTTAATATGGCTTCGCCCATTCTCCTAATTGTTGGTAGAATTTTTTTCGCAGTTTTAGAACGTCCTGTTTTGTCTGTATCGTTTGGTCTTGTCTCGGTATCTTTTTAGTCTTCCTTCTTTCGCCAGAATTTTTTGGTTGATCATCTCAAGTTTTATTTTTCGTTCTTGTCCTGTGCTTTTTAAGTTTCGTCTGAATTTTTCTTTATGTTCCGTTTCAGTATTTTGACTTGTTATAGTAGTCTCTTATCTGTGATTCTAGTCTGAGTTCCCACTCAGGTTTTATCTTTCTGTCTGTGGTCTTCAAGGGGACCCCGATTTGTTCACAGTCTAATTTTGCTCCTGCGTATATTAAATCGTTAACTCCGTGATGTTGTTTGTCAGTATATTTGTCAATAAGTCATTCACTTTCTCGGCTTTGGACTTAACTGTCCTCCAGTTCTTGGTTCCTAAGATAAAGCAATGTGGTTTTCTTTTTTATGGTATCTACATTAGTTTTTTTCCTCTTGGGTCAGTGTTTGTGTTTGTGTATTTGCGGTGTATTGGTCATTCTCATGTAGTGTTTTGTTAAGAGTTTCTGACTTTCCTGTATTCAGTTTCTCGGTAACTATACTAGTGGTTTGTTAATGTGCTTTTCTCTAGATTTGTTGGTGGATTGTCCTAACCTGGTCAGCGAGCTTTTGGTTTGTTACCTTATATCTACCAAATTCTGTCCAGATTTCTATTATTCTTTTTCTATACCCTCTTTTTTCTGGGTTGTTCCTAAAATAACAGTATAATGCTATTTTATAATCTTCTCTAGTCCATTTTCTACGCTCTGGTGTGAGTGGTCGATTTGTCCATCGTTTGTATACCTGGAAGAAGAATAGCCAACATTCACAGGATGCTGATCAGTTCCCATATGTTGACTATCGAGGGAGCACCTGCCGTCATGACACCAAAACCAGTCGACTGGGCCCCGTGTTGATTTATGCTTCGATTTGTCTTTGTTAATGTGTAGTATATTCAGACTATACCAGACCCAGGGGTTGTTTATTATCAGCCCGCTTGAGACAGATATAACCGAGAACATGCTCATGAACAGCAGGCCACCCACACAAAAATAATTTTTAAATTTTAGAAAAAAAATAAAATGAAATTATTATTATTATTATTATTATTATTATTATTATTATTATACTTGCGAGTTTTTCACACCAGTTCTAACTGTTTGTTTATTTTACTGAAGTTTGAACGGCAGCCTATCTCCTCAAATATCCAGGATTCTTCTCAGAATTCTAGCTGATTCTAACAGCACTGTAGTCTGGATAGCCTTGATTCTTCCTTTGATCGCCAATTCCTTCAGTTTCTTTTCCATACCTTCGTGGACCATTCCAAGAACTCCAACTACAATTTTTATCTCCTTCTCCTCCATATCTCACAACTTTTTCAGTTCTCTGGCAAGGTGCAGATGTTTTCTCCAGCTTTTGGTTTGTTTGTTTGTTTGTTTGTTTGTTTGTTTGTTTTTAGTTTTATTTTGTTTTTGTTTTTTGTTTGTTCGTTTTTTGTTGTTTTGAGGGGGGTCACAATATGGCTAACTAGAACGGCGAAATCCGCTAAATGATATGTTCTATTTTAATTCTTGTAAATGAATTCTAGATCTGGTCTTGTGGCTTGGCATAGAGCAGTTTAATAATAAATACTGTGAGTTAAAAGTAATGGGGAAAGATGTATTCCCATAATTAAAGGGAAATATGACGCTTAAATTGTCCAACGCATTAATCTACCATAGGTAACAATAACAAGAATTGAGACTTTTTTATTATCATTTTTCAATTTTATTTCATTTTCTAAATATAATCCTAAAAAGGCAGTTGAGTAGTACTCAACAAAAGAATCTTACGATATAGTAATGAATCGAAAGAATGATTGGAGAGTATGGGATGAATGAAGATGAGAATGTGATGAATTGATTGACATTGGGGCTTGACTCATGTAAAAGGATACATATTGACATTAACCTCACAGCCATATGCTTTAGAAAAAACACACCAGAGTGTTTCCTAAGCGATTTCTCTAATGGAATCTTACACATGGATACACCAGTGTTGGCTGACCAGCAAAAACTTAATCAATTCTGTGCGGACACTGGTAACGGTCAAACGCACCAACCAAAAGCGATTGCCGATAGGGAAGGATTGATCAAAAGTGTCAAGAAAACCCGCTCTCTTGGCTCGACTTGATGATGATGATGATGATAATGGTAATGGAATCAAGTTATCCGAGTGAAAGTTGCAGGAAAGTAGAAATGGAATTTGCAAACTTGGTGAACCAAGTTTTGATTACAAATTGATGCTTTGGAGGTACTCAAGGATCGAGCTCATCGTTTTGAAAATTGACATCGGCTGTTCCCAGGTTTCTTCGTTTTGTCTGATGGGCAACGTAGGCTTCAATTGTCATGTATAAACTTTTCACGGAGATGCTAATGGCGCAATGGTCATCGTCGAAGAAAATTGACATGGTGAACTGAACTCAAAACCTAAACGAGGCCGTTTGCATTTCACATAGCGGTAACTTCCTTAGGAAAAGTATAGTGGGTAGAAAGTTCGCCAATGGGCCGGAAGACCCTGGTTCAATCCCAGGTTGCGTCATACCAAAGACTTTATAAATGGTACTTGATACCTCCTTGCTTAACACTTAGCTATATAAGGTACGTATCAAGAGTAAAGTGGAGCAATCCAGGGAAAGGAGTAGCGCCCTCCCCTACACCTCAGTGTTGTAGCTTTTGAAAAGGGAGCCTTCTGGCTGCCCTCGACTATGGTCGCCAATTTACTTACTATGGATAAATAGTAAGTTAGACTGGGCTCTTTAACCTTGGTATAACAACTGAAGTTGTAGAAGGAAATTCTGAATTCAAACCGATTAATTTCCGCTTAAAAATTGACTTTGTGTCCCATCCTGCTTGTATAGAGGGTTTGGGTAAATACATAAAGTTTTCATATGATGGACTCTCAGCCATTGCACTACCATTTAGCTGTACCAAGTTTTAACCGGTCCTCATAACCTGTTCATGAATCTTAGCTTCCACTCCCAACATACATAAAAGTGATTTGTTAATCAAACCATTAAAAAATCATGAATGATAAATCATAAAACTGACACTAAGTAGGGTAGCGGGAAATTTGTTCTATCGATCTTCGATTGACCGCTTTATCGACTGATTGATTAATTGATTGATTCTGATTTTTTAATTAATATCAGCTTGAAAAAAGGTTCATCTCACTGACAGCTCCAAGGATTAGCAAAAAAATATCATTCGATTATTATTCGACAATATTAGATATTATTCGACAATATTAGATTATAATTTATAATAAGTACAAAAAGTATACGCGACAGACATAGTCATTCATTTTTTTCATCTTAGTCGTATTTAGTTTATATATATATATATGTATAGAAAGAGAGAGAGAGAGAGAGAGAGAGAGAACTTGAGAAACAAGGTAATCTAAAATGAATATATATATATATATATATATATATACATGTAAATGTGCACATATATATAAATAAATATATGCATATATATTGATAAATGCATATAAGTATGTATATATATTTATATTTATATACATATATGCTTACATTAATATATACATATAATCTATATACATATATATATGATTATATATTATATTATGAGAGTGTTGGTAGTCAGTAAATTACAATGTGGTTATGTGTCGAACCAAGTGCAATATAATATGGAGAGTGCTCAATATCTACGATAGAGCTATTATAATAATAATGATAATAGATAAATATATTATATATATATATATATATATTTAATCAATGGAAAATATTGTTCTGCAACCTAGGGTTTCATGAAGTTTATAACAGAATTCATCAGGCAGTAAAGAAGATGGAATGAAATTGAAAATCGAAAATGCGACAAAATACAGACAAAATCGAAAATGCGACAAAATGCAAACAAAAAGCCGTTAAGATTTCGTTTATGTGTGGTTGTAAGTATGTGATTTTATATGGGTGTGGGTGTATGTGTGTGTGTGTAGATGCGTGTTTTTAAGTTAAGTCTGGCCACGAACGTAAAGCTTTAGTTATAGCGGTATGGGTTACGAATGTGTATACATTTGTTGCAATATATTCTTCCGTTGACAGTGGGACAAATTATCATCGCTGCAAATTGTGGGGAATGAGTGAGAATCTGATTTGTAAACGTGTATGGTGAGCAAGAGTTACAATGGGTATAAGTAAGGTTATATTGTGTCGTAAATATGTTGGTGGAATATATACGGGGGGGTTGTTTTATAATGATAATAATAATAATTAAATGGGATGTAGCATAAGAATTGTATACTATATGATTAAATGGGATATAGCGTAAGAATTGTATACTATATATATATTGTAACTATATAATTATATATATATTTTAAACTATATGATTATATATATATATATATATATTATTTATATACATATATATATATATATAATTTAAATTCATACATATATAATTATAAACATATATGATTATATAATCTATATACATATATATATATAACTTTGTCTCTTAGCGAAAATCATCAATATACACAATAAAAATTTTATTCGGCCAAATCTGAAACCGTTTCGCGACTCCCGCCATCTTTTACTACACATCGCAACACATATAATCATGAAACAACCTCAAATATGCCACGTGCCGGTATCATCATACATACATACACACACACTAATAATCTCATATACAATCACACACAAGAATACGCAAATATAATCTCTATACACAAAAAAACATAACATAATTCTCCAAATGGTTTTTGGACGAGTGTCTTCATCTTTATTGTTATTTCCACAACGCTTCGGCCAATATGTCCTCCGGCCTTCTTCAGGTGTTTGTCGAACTCAGGAACCTACACGAAACATCGAACTACGTCTTTCATTGAATCCACAGGGGTCGCCTGTTCTGATTCTGTTAGCCATAACTGTTAAGTGTTATTTATTCCTGTATTGTTACGCGCCTGCAGTCAGGATTGAACCTGCATCCTCCAGATGATTGTCTCTTTAGAAGTTTAAGGAACCAACGCTTATAACCGTTACGCTATATGACTGAACCTGTAACCTCCAGATGATTGTCTCCTTAGAAGCTTAGGGAACCAATGCCTATAAGCGTTACGCTATGTCCAGCAGGACACACACACACACACACACACACACATATATATATATATATATATATGTGTGTGTGTGTGTGTGTGTGTGTGTGTGTAACGTTGTGGAAATAACAATAAAGATGAAGACAATAGTCTGAAAACCCTTAATGATAAAAATGATAAAAATCATCAAGCTTCGTCTCAGAAATTTAGACAAGAAATTCTCCAAAATCTTTCTTTTTCTGCCAAATGATTACCGAGTAAAGACGGCATGAAACTGGTGGTCACAGATAAACACACATATTATCATTATATAATAGCTTTATCACAGATATAAAGCACTCGCCAAATTATACTGCATTTGGTCTCGTACTAAGCCACCAAAAGAGATAGTGACAACCATAACCTGTTGTAATACATATATATATATATATATATATATATAGTGCATTTAACAGTATTCGTCTATTGTTCTGTACTAGGGAGCAATTTAGTGCTGTTAACTGGTCCCTTTAATTATCATGGAAGCATTTTATTGTTTATATCATACTTTATATTAGTGGAAGATGTTTTGTTTTATAGTTTGTTTTTTTTTTAATTATCTTTATTCCACCTTTCCCTCCTACTTCCACTCTTCAGTCAAGCCGTGATTTTTGCGCTGTGTGAGGAGTATTTATCCGTCCATCTTTGTCTATTGTATTCATATGTCTGGACTGATCTGGTAATGTTGTTTTTTTTTTCATTTTTATAAAAAAAAATCAACATCCAACTAATAATAGACTCGTGAGGAGGTGAGTAGACATTTATTTATTATAGCTTTTATCCTGTTCTACAGCCCAGAATTTGAGAAATTTTTTTTAATGATTTGTTTAATTCGATATATATATATATATATATATATATATATATATATATATATATATATATATATATTCAGTGACACGCATAAGTATGGGATACATGTTATTTTCTGTTATAACTCTAGTTTATGTTCGCCATTTTGCCTGATATTTGGTAAGTAATATCTCGTAAAGTTGTTTTAGTTGTATGCGGAAGGAAAATTAAAAAACTCATGGTTGAATCCATTTTTTTTATCAAAGTTCAAAATTACCCTATGCAAAAGTATTGGATACATCATTTTAATATTTTGATGCGTAGCCTCTGTTTTGTTTCACTGCTTCCAGTCACTTTCTATAGTTGGCCACAAGTTTTCCACACTGATCCAGTGTTACTTTAATCCATTCTTCCTTGCATAATTCCTCTAATTGCTTGATATTTTGTGGATTCAGCTTATGAACTTTAACCTTCAAAGTATTCCACAAATTCTCAATTGGATTCAAGTCAGGAAACTGACTTGGCCAGTTGAGCGTACTAATACGATTATTTTCAAACCATTCCTTTGTAAGTTTTGCGGTATGTTTGGGATCATTGTCGTGTTGAAGCTTGAAATTCCGACCATGTCCTAAAGAAGTTGCAGATTTCTGAAGGTTATTCTCCAGAATCTCCCGGTACATGATACCATTCATTCTACCATGGATAACTTGTAACTCACCAGTGCCCTTGGATGAAAAGCATCCCCACATCATAATGGAACCATCCTCAAACTTAACTGTGGGGATGGTATTGTGTTTCTTGAAGGCAGTGCAATTTTTTCGCCAAACACTTGTCGCTGTGTTCCTTCCGAATAGTTCAACTTTCGTTTCATCCGACCAGATTACCTTTTCCCAAAACTACATACCCTTCTTTTCATAAGTTTCGACAAACGTTAATCGGTCTTTGACATGTTTGGTTTTCAGTAAAGGCACTTTTCTTGGTGTTCTTGAATGAAAGCCTGTACGATATAAAGCTCTGCTAATGGTATCCTTACTTACATTAATTCCAGCACCCTCAAGATCAGTTTTAATTTCAGAACGAGTAATGATGGGGTTTATTTGCACATTTCTGCTGATCCACCGTGAAGTACGCTCATTTATTTTTCTCGGTCTTCCATTTCTTGGAAGGTTTGCTGTACCGTCACCATACTTCTTATACTTTCTGATGATATTTCCTTCTCTACTTAGTGCTAGATTCATTTCTTTGCTAATTTTACGGTAACATTGTCCTCCTTTGTGACATTCAATGACTCTATCTCACATATCTCTGGATAAATCTTTAGTTTTAGCCATTTTTAATCCTTGATTCGCAAAATGCACATCAAAGAGTTAGATGATTAGTAGCTCTAGCTTGTAAAAATGGTGTGCTTCTCTGATTGGTCAGAAATAACATTCCAATACTATCGAAAATTTGAATATTTAAAGTCTTTTAAAATACAAATTTTCGATTGGAAATTTGAAAAAAGCGTCATGTATCCAATACTTTTGCATAGGGTAATTTTGAAAAAAAAAGGATTCAACCATGAGTTTTTAATTTTCCTTCCACATACAATTAAAACAACATTACGAGATATTACCTTCCAAATATCAGGCTAAATGGCGCACATAAACTAAAGTTATTACGGAAAATAACATGTATCCAATACTTATGCGTGTCACTGTATATATATATATATATATATATAATCGTTTTGGACAAGTGATTTTTTTTCTGACGATCGCACAGGTCATTGTACTTGAAACTTGGAGCCATGGACAGTATTTGACTTTGTGGCCTTTTAATATTTCAGATAATATATATATATATATATATAGCCAGTTGACCAACCGTAGTCGAAGGCGACCCGAAAGCTCCCTTCTCAATAGCTACGACACCGAGGTGCAATGGAGGACGCTACAACTTTCCCAGGGTAGTTCCACTTACCCTTGATCCATACTTTATAATGTTCAGTGTTTAGGAAGGAGGCATCAAGTATATATATATATATATATATATATATATATATATATATAGATTTTACTAAATCGCTTCTCAACGGACAAGACACACTTCAAAACTTGTGAAAAAAGCCTTACCTAGCACTAATATATACTTTATTTTGTCGCATTTTCCTTTAATTTGATAAATACAAACGAGTATCATTTAATAAATTAGAGATTTTTTTAAAAAGCAAATTTTTTTCATAGATATAAACCATGCATTTTTTTAGCTGGTTTATCGCAAAAATTATATTAATCTTGCAAAAAGTATTCGTTTTGAGACTTTTCAAAATAGCAGCAAATCAAACAGTGTTCCAGACTGAAACAGAGGTCTGTCATTAATTTTTTGTGGCTGAGAAGTACCAACCATGTGTAAATTACAGAAGAATGTGTGATGTGTACGGTGGAACTTGTTTTAATAAAAAAAATGTTTACAAATAGGTTAAACATAGGCTTTCCACTACGAGCCTGTATCGAAAAAACAATTCGTGGAGTGGAAAGATACTGCTTAAGAAAAACGTTCCGAGTGCATCAGTCAGTAAAGAAGGTCACGCTGACAGTTTTCTTTTGTTGACATCAAAGGAGCCATCACTATTGATTTCCTTGAAGAAGGTGCTTCCTATATACCAACTCCTTTGGCAAAATTCACTTTCTTTAGTGAATAACCCTCGTATATAAACTTTCTTCCAATGAAAACTTTCGGTTAAATTTATTTGTTATTGCTCCTGCTCACCCAGCAATAGATTAAGAGTTGTTTTGAAATCATAACAGTATTGATTTAAGATAAAAACGTTGGTTAAAAGCTTTCATTTAATCAAGTAGACGATCAATAAATTTCTGAAAATGGCGCTTTGAAAACTTTATTTAGAAAATAATAGTTAGTAGTTTGATAGTGCCGTAATTTATATATAAAACACACCCATGTATAACACGCACCTTTAACTTTTGTCAAGCAGCTGCTGAGTGCATATGACTCAAACTTAGAGCCAAATGTAGAGTTCCTTGGGAGTCAATAGCCGTTGGGGAAAAACGGGATAACATTAAAAAAAGCATTTTTACTTAATAAAAGAATTCCAAACACCAGTGCGCAGAAATTCGAAAAAGCCCAAAGAGAATTAAAACATACCCAAAAGAACAAATAGGGTACGTCCAAGATCAAATCAATATAATCAGAAATTCTGTTGAAGAAAAATAATCTCAATTAGCATGGCAGACTGTAAATGAAGTTAACAAAAGAAAACGCACCTCGAAAGCAAGGGGGGTGTTCTCGTGGTGTAATGGTAAAAGTGATGGATGCGGAATCGTTGTAAGCGAGTTCGAACTCCAGTCGCGCTATTACATTCACTTTTGGACAAATACTCTTGGAAAAGATACGAACTCCTTACCAGGTATGGGTTAAGTAGTACCACCACTGTTCTTCTAGGAAAATGGATTGGAATTAAACGTACAAAGATTGGTATGCCATTAAACAAATAGACCAAACCAAGACCTCGAGAGCAAACTAAAATCTGCTAGCCATGACAAAAACGTCAGAAGTGGAAAGAACATTCCAAGAATCTGCTTGAAAATCCTCCTGAACTCACAAATAAACCTACTGAGGAATTTATTAACGGCAAACTAGACATCAAATTTAGATACTTTATAGTAGAAAAATGAAAAGCAGAAAAGTGGCAGGCCTTAAAGAAATACCTCCTGAAATATAGCAAACAAGAAAATTTGATGGATTATGCAATGCACTATATAAACAAAACTCAATAGAGAAATCCATCCACAACTTCTCAGATTTTGACAATTCGTCGAATCATCGAAGGAATACGTACAAAAAACCTCGAGGCAACACAGTTGATCGTAGATTTCTCCCAGGCATTTTATTCCATACTCAGAGGGAAGATGGAGCTAAAACTACAAGCAAATGGTCTCTCTAAAGCAACTGTTACCCAGAAGTAAGAAGACTAGTGAGAAGACTTGGACGTCTTCACTTGATGATTTTAAAAAAGAAACAATCCGCGGTATTCAACCAAATCTATTTAGATAATGACTGGCTGCCTAAGTCTACAATATATATATATATATATATATATATATATATATATATGCTATAAAATAGAATAATAATAAAATCAGGGTAAGGAAAAACTCACGACTCTGAGTTCAACGATCATCGACACTTTTGGGGTGTGACCCCACCAACAGGTACACATTTATATGGACTCGTTTACTTTAATGAAAAGGGTCGTTTTCGTTTAAAAAAACATCCATACTTCAGCTACTACTACTATTAGGAGGCACTCTTAACGCAAGGTTCTTGTAGGAGAGAAAACAGAGTAGGAAAGGAACTGAAAACCTGAAGGAATAATAAAAACAAAATAGAAAATAAATAAATAAATAAACAGGATAAAGCAAAATAGAAAAGTCCAGTTAGCTGGGACTGGAGAATACGCTGACTGAATCTCTGCAGGGGGAAAAAATCCACACCCCAGCGAATGTTCTGCAATGACATCAAAATGCATCTGTTATTGAGACTCCAGTCTTGGAGTTGTGAGAAATATGTAGTAAGTCTTCATTGCCATTACTCCCATGTTCACTCTAATGCAGAACAATAGTACCTGTTAGGGTCTCATCTATGGTCCTAATCCTATTTACCCAACCCTTTCGCTCGGGCAGGATATGACACAAGGTCAATTTTTAAGCGGAGTTTAACAGGTTTGAATTCGGAGTTTTCCTTCTCCTAGACTAGCTGCCTCACCAAGGCTGAAGAACCTAGTCTGCCCTACTATTTACCCATAGCAGGAGGAAGAATAATTGGATTCATACCTTTCCCAAGGGTATTAGTGCTATGTGAAATGCAATCAGTCTCGTCCAGGATTTGAACTCGAATCGCCGTGTCCATTTCCTGCGACGATAACCAGTACACCTCCACATCTATGGTCCTAATAGAACTGTTTAACCATTGAACTTTATACAAACAAATGACTGATGTTGAAATGCATTGGTAGTGTTACATAATAATACTTGAGACCATCTGTGTGCAAATAAAACTATCGGTATTAGATAGCAATACTTGAAGCAATTTGAGTGTATGCAGACTAATGATTAATACTAAATAGAATCATCAGTTAGATAGGGAAACCATTTATTTGTGTGCAAATTAATGGTGTTGAATTGAATTATTAGTATTGAAGTGCAATATTTGTGTTGTATACAGCAAAAGATAACAACGCTGGTGTAGAAATATATAATCTGCTTCTTTTCTTTTCCTTTTATTATGCAAAATATACGTTTGGGTAGAGAAGAGAGGGTTGGAAACGGCTGAAATGCACACACACACACACACACACACACACTGGGACGACGGTATGGTTTTTCAATGAAATCTCTTTACCTTTCTGTTTCGTTCTTTGCTTTCGCGTGACTGCTACAAGTCAAAGAATCATCTTAGTTTCTCATAGTTTCCTTGCTGTCGCAAATTTGGTATTGTCTTAAGGCGTCGAATCATTTTAGTTTCCCTTTGCTTCTCTGCTTTCGTGAGTCTGGCATTATCTCAAGGCATCGAATAGTTATAATTTCTCCTTTCGCGAGTCTCGTGCAGGTCAATATTTTGTCTACCTCCCAACCCTGGGTAGTCTGTCACAAGGCCAGGCCCAGAGTGGCATAACGTCTTGTAGCTCATCTACTGGTTTTCTCTGCTGTCGAAATCTTCCCTGTTTATATTATTTTCTGGACGCCTACGCAATCCTCGTGATCATACCTCCCAACTATTCGTTGCTCGTGGACACATCTCCTATTTAACTGACGCAATTTCCGCTGGGGAAATACCTGAGTTCTGTTTAGTTCAGGAAACAGTTCCGTGTCCTGTTATGCCACACTCGCAACTTACGCAGCAAGTCAAGGGAATCTTCCAGTAGTAATCCAACACTTACAACTACTTCACTGTGCGCAAATGAATGATGTTGCATAGAATTATTCGTATTAAATAGCAATACTTGAATCCACTTCACTGCATGCAAACAACAAACTATATCTAACTCATTTAAAGATAAAATTGCCGACAAACTATTCGCTTAAAAATATTATATATATATGTGTGTGTGTGTGTGTGTGTGTGTGTTTAACCATTTAACTGTGTGAAAACAAATGACTGATGTCGAAGTAAATTGTTAATATTACATAGCAATATTTGAAATCATTTAACTCAGCGTAAACAAATGATAAATACTAAATATAATTTTTTGTATTTGATAGGAATACTTGAAACTATTTAACTGTGTGCAAACAAATGATAAATACTAAGTAGAATTATCAATTTTAGTAGTACTTGAAACTATTCGTGCGCAAATAAATGAGCTCTGGTTTATTTAAAATCTTATCAACAAATTATTTGTTTACAAATTATATACATTTAATATATATGTAACAAAACTGCATTTGGCATTTTATGATCTAAGGGTTTTGTGTCGTAAAACCCAACCAACTAAAATAGAATGATTATAATTCACCTGCAAGAAAATTCAGACAAGACTCATCAATAAACAAACATTGCTGACCAGAGAAGCGCAGTAATGATTGTCAGTTTATAGAGTAATAAATGGCATTCAAGTCATACGATAATTAATACTTGGACAATGGGGGTTCTGTTCCGTTAAGTTGTCGGTCTATATATGTTTTCTGCAATAGTTTGAGAGCATATGGCAACTGCTAGCGTAACAGCATTCATAAATCTCTCCAATGTTTTACAAGTTGTTCACGGATGTTTCTCACAGCTTTGAGGCTTTTCTTTTACCAACTTTCGCGCTTTTTTACTCTTCTTTAAACCTTTCTCTTTTTTTTTCTTTTCGCTTTCTTTTTCTTTTTTTTTTTTTTCTTTTCGATTTTTTCTTTTCTCTCTCTTTTTCCAGTTCGTTTTTTTTTTCTTTTTTCTTTCTTTTTCTGTTTCACTTTCTTTTTCCTTTTCACTTCCTTTTTCTGTTTGGCTTTTTTTTTTTCACTTTCTTTTTCTTTTCTTTTTCTTTCTCCGTTTAGCTTTCTTTTCCCTTTTTGCTTCCTTCTTCCTTTTCGCTTACTTTTTCTTTTCACTTTCTTTCTTTATGTTATTTTCCTTCAAGTCTTAATCTGTTCCCTTTTTAATTCTATTCCACGATTTATTCGAACAAATATCCTCATCCACCCTGTCGAAGGGACTTGCAATACCCTGATTGTATCCCCTCCCCGTTTAGCAGAGGTTTAAGACCACCGTCACCCCGAAAAAAGATGTTTCCTGGATATGATGCTAAATTGTGTCAGGAGATGAGGCTTCACTTCTGTAACTCTGGGGATTAAGGTTTACCCTTTCATTACAATTACTCTCAACTCCACTCTGAGATTGATCTCCAGTTGCACTATTACGTTCACTTTCGGACAAATACCGTTACGAAAATGTATGAGTCCTCTTATCCTCCCAGCAATGGGTTAAATAGCACCACTATTGCCCCTCTGCAAGGATTGCTTTGGCATTAAATAACCTACGAAGGTTGATATGCCATCAAAAATTAAAAAACCTTTATTTTTTGTCCCCATTATGCCCTACAATTATCAGTCGATAATAGATTTCAAGGCATATCAACATTCACGAGTTATTTAATGCTAAAACCATCTAGGTAGAAGCGGTAATACTATTTAATCCATAGCTGAAGGATATTCTATATCTTTCAGAAGGATATTTGTCCGAAAGTGATCGTAAGACCACGCGTAGAGTTCGAACTTACTTCCTTCGAGACAGAGTCCAGCACTTTAACTATTATGGCACGGGGACACCCTGTTCCACAAACTGATAATAGATTCAGTTTATAATTCTATCATTACGTAAATTAAGCAGCTGTCAATTCCAACTGGAGGCGAGATAGATTCTTCGCTCTTTAATGCTATTGATAACAATCAAGAGATGTCAAATCTGTGTGCAAATACTGAAATCTATCATGATCGGAGAGGCACCTTAAAAGTCGGAAACTTAAGTGCTTCAATCAATTGGACATTTTAAAATCATCGGTTTATGATTGCAATAAATAATGACGAAGAAATGGCTTCGAAAGATTTTATTGAGAAGAAATCAATGCCATAAAGAGATTTTTTTCTTGTAGATCTCACAGAAAGACGGATAAGTGGATTTTGACTTTCTTTTAACCTTTTTCTCTTACTTTGTCGTTCTCTCTCTCTCTCTCTCTCTATATATATATATATATATATATATATATATTAGATAAATTAAAATGTTCACCGCTTGTTTAAAAGTTTATATATATTTATATAGTTTTATATATATATATATATATATATATATATATATATATATATACATATATATATATAACAAATAGAAATTAAAATGTTCACCGCGCGTCAAGAAACTAAAACGGTAGCAAATAGTGAAACCCAGAATTGTAGATTATTCAACTTTTTTACTTTTTATTTTCTTATATTATTTGGTTTGGTTTGGTTTGGATTGGTTTTATGGCATATCAACCACTGTAGGTTATTTAATGCCAAATCTATTTTTATACATATAAACAGTTCTATTTCAAACAATTCAGTTTAGCATAAGTATACAGTTTAGTTCTATTTAACACATAGATGGGAGCCTGTTAGGTGCAACCACTCTGGACCAGAGTGGACCTAGGAGCCATAGCAATAAAGGAGTACTCTGCATTCCCCAAAGCTCCAGCTGTCTCTCGACCAATCGACGTTTGACCTTCCCAGGTGAAAGATCAAATCTTAGCTGAACCAGTCGTCTGCCCACGTTGTGAATTATTAAATTCATACAACTGAATCCAGTGTTTACACAGAAAGATAAAATAACCGGACCGGTTGATCATTTGATAATTTAAAACAATAAAAAGTTGAAATCCAGAGAACGGCAAACACGGAGTTAAATAATAAAATAATAATGTCTTTAGTCAGAAAAAGAACAATTAACAGTTACAAAAATAAATTTTTTATTTCGATGTTCCATTCCACCAAGCAGAATGTCTCGGAATCTAGCCCCTATCTTTCAGTGGTCAGTCCAAGTCCACAGTCAGCCTTCCTCACTTTGACCCACTAAGTATTCTCAATGCGTGACGTTAATTCTTATCTTCAGCTTGTTGGAACAACAGAGATGTGAGAGAATCTGGTTATCTCCGAACCTGGTTCAACGCTCTTTTTACAAGAGCTCCTTCTTGCTTCGATATCAAATCCGCAGCTAATCTTCAACTCTCTGTCGCTTTTTGGCAAAAACTGAGTTTATATAATTGCTTCACTTATTTCCAAGTCGGCGTATCTCATCAACGGCCTTCTCCTTAATTTATCTTCAACAATTAATTCCATTCAATATTGCTCTCTGCTACCATAACAGTGATTCCCTGTGCCTGGTACCAGAGGGAAAGTTTGTTTGCCTCCATAACACTTCTGCTACGACTGATACAATAGGGTTGTTGCCTCTCTCTCTCTTTCCTACCATCATGAGGTCTCTCTGTGTCTTTCTCTCCGCAGGGGCGGTCCTTTATAATCACGTGATTCGCATATCATATCCAGCGGATTACTCACTTCCAAAATTAGGTGAAATTTTTCCATTTCTCAAAGTTTGATTTTTTCCCATAAAACGATCGGCTCGCACCTGGCCGACCCTTCGTGACCCTATTTACGGATCATCATTGTTTTGGCTAGTTATCCCTCCGATAACAATAGATATTAACTTCCATTTCTTTCTTTCTTTCTTTCTTTGATTAGAATAAACAATTTCATATGTTTTGCAGTTTTCTGCTACCCAAAAATTAAACAACATTTCGGGCTTTTTAGAAAAACATTCTTTTTTTTTCCTATTTTCAATTCATTTCGAATAATAATAAAAATCATTCTCGATTTGTCAGAGTACTGCCTCAATCTTCTAAAATCCATGCCGAATAATTTTTTATTATTAAATCTATAAGGCTAGACTCTGTAGCTCCAATCAGCTCTGTCATACTGGAACCTCACCATCAGATTGTTTAGTGTCATATCAGGACACTCGTTGCTGGAGTCTTACCACTCTGCAGAGATGCAGTCAGTATATTCGGCAGACCCAGCCAACTGGGCCATTTTTTATATTATATATGTGTGTGTGTGAGAGAGAGAGAGAGGGAGAGAGAGAGAGAGAAATCGGGTCGTCGAACTCATTTTCTACGAGTGCCTCCCATATTCCAAGATATGTACACCAAAAGAGTTAAGGAATAACTACTTGCAGTTTTTTTTTTTATGTTAGTGCTGACGTGTATTGTATACTTTTCATTTCAAGTGACTATCAGCTTGAGATACCTTTCCTTTTCTATTAAGGCGTTCTTGAATATCAAACATTGAACTCTCCGGTTCTTAATTTGATTCTTGACCAATTTGTTAAAGATCATTTTTCAGATGTTTTGCTTTAAACTGATAATTATCTAAAACTTGATGGTCTTTCTCGACGTTTCTCATCAAAGAATTTAAAAATCTTTTTTATTTTTTATTTGTGGTTTGTTTTGTTTTGTTTTTTTGGTTTTGTTTTGTTTTTTGTTTTTTGTTGTTGTTGTTTTGTTTTGTTTTTTTTTTTTTTTTTTGCTTTTTTGCTTTTAAAACCATCTCTGATGTTTTCGTACACTTAATGAACTTGGAAGCAGAACCTCAGTACAATTCATAACCACTGTAGTTTTGCTACCCTTACAACCTTCTGAAAAACGTACAATGGGGAATATAACACTGATTAAAGTCTTTACTCCGAATGTCAGAAAACGATGAACAACTAAATAAAAAATGAACTCGATTACCGCTGGGCATTTTCTATCTTAAAACAGAAGCTTTCAAATGCAAATGTCTCATTCCAGACATCTGTTAATTTTATAGTATTGTTCCCGTAGCGTTATGGTTAAAGTGCTGTACTGAGGCCTCGAAGTGAGTTCGAAACTCAGTCGCGCTATTACGTTCATTTTCGGACTAATACCGTTAGGAAACGTATGAATTATCTCATCCCCTCTTGCTATTGTTTAACTCGCATCAATGCTGTTCTTCTACAAGAATGGCCTTAGCATTAAATAACCCCCGAAGGTTAATATGCCAATAAACAAAGAAACTTGTCATCAAATCGTATAGAGAGAATTGCAGAAGACAAAATCTTGTTATACTCGTCCTGAGAGAACAGGACAACCACTTGAAGAGATGACTGATTTTAACGGTATGTAAACCCTTCTTGAGTTATTCTATGCTAAGAGGTTTGGGAATCGCATTAATTGTACGTACAGCTTTACCTTTTAGTATTGCTGTTTCTCAAAACTATTTTCTTTTGAGTTTTTTTTCTTTGCACTCGTTTTTACCGAATACGAACAATTTTCAAACAGATCAATTTGACCGATAGATGGGACCCTTACAGATTCTACCACTTATGGACCTGGGAGTAATGGTAATGAACGGTCAGTCTTCATACCCCAGATCTCCAGAACTGTGCATAATTGAGAAAAACACAATAGTTGATGTAATACAAAAAACTATAAAAGGACAGAATTGGTAAGTCAAATGGACTTACTCGACGTTGGACCGGAACAAAGAAAAGTTATACATTACAAAACAATTTTTTACAGAAATACCAATATGGAGTTTGTATTCTAAGTACTTCTTTTCTTTCTTTTGTTTGAAATTTCTGGCCCGTGATTTTCACAAGCAGGTATAATTTTTTCTCTCTTCCTGTTAGCTGTATCCTTTTCTTCGGGGCTTCTAGACAATTTCGAGGATGACACTCTGAGGAATTTCACGTTTTTCGTTAAATTTCTTCTACTTTCCCTCTAGACAATTTTGAGGATGATGATGATCTGAAGAATTTAACACTTTTCGTTAAATTTCTTTCACTGTCCTTTCTTCTTGAAAAAAGTATCTCCCAAGACTTACTCTTATAGTGTGGGAAGAGTTTAGGAATTTTTCTGTTTCCTACGAAAATAAACTAATTCTAGGCTTATCTTCTATCGCGGAAACCAATTAACTCTTACTTAGTTAATTGTACATTTTGAACCGTTCCTGGTCGACAGTGGAGTCTGTAAAAAAAAAGCAGACCTTGCTTTCAACCCCCTCACAACTGGCTGGCCGACTGGAATACATGCTTCAACTTCCCACTGACAGAACAAGAGACTGACAAGCAGTCTAACAAACTGTTCAGACTGGGGCTGTGAAAAAGCAGACTGATGGAAAATAACAATCGTTTAAATATCCATAAAGGGACAGAAACGGTCCATCTTTTAAAATAACCTGAAATTCAAGCTAATTGTAACTGCCCATCATTCAGGGTTTTCGAACTATTGTCTTCATATTCACAACGTTTTGGCCGATATGTCCTCCGTCCTACCTCCGGAACTTCAAACCACGTCCTTTATTTAATACATGCTCAGATTCTGTTAACCATATCCGGTAGTTATAAGTGTTAAGTACTTCTGTTTTGTTACTTGCCTGCTGTCAGGATTGAACCGGCAACCTACATATGATTGCTTCTTAGAAGCTATGTGCCCTGCTGGACAGTTCAGAATGATTTTTGGTGGATTTATAAATTTGATGTTCTTACATTGTTACGATTACTACTATTATATATCGCCCAGTCGGCTGGGGCTGTAGAATACACTGACTGTAAGACCACCCCCAATGAGTGTCCTGGTTATGACACTAAACAATCTGATGGTGAAGTTCCTTTAATGCTGGGGCTTTGGGGAATACGGAGAACCCTTTCATTGCCATTGCTCCCAGGTCCACTCTGGTCCGGCGAGGTAGCACCTGATAGGGCCCTATCTATGGGTTAAATAGAACTAACGGTATACTTATGCTAAACTGAAACCGTACTTACATTTAAACTGCATGCTTATGCTAAACTGAATTATTTGAAATGAAACTGTTTTTTTACATTGAAACTATATTTACACTAAACTGAATTGTTTATCATAGAACTGTTTTGGCATTTAACTGTGTGTAAACAAAATCTGTACTTATACTAAACTGAATTAGCTGAATTAGAACTGCTTGACTAAACTGAATAGCTTGAAATAGAAATGTTTTTCACAAGTAAACTATGTACTCATGCTAAACTGAATTGTTTGAAATAGAACTGATTGTTTACATAAAAATGGATTTGGCGTTAAATAACCTACAAAGGTTGATATGCCATAAAACCCAACCAACCAACAAACCAACTACTATCATATTTGATTTTTTTACCTGAGCTCATATTATGTTTTTTGTTGGGTTTTTATTGTTGTTGTTGTTGTTTATTTGTTTGTTTGGTTGGTTGGTTGTTGTTTTTTTGTGGTGGGGTGGGGGGTTCTAAATATAACAATAAAGATGAAGACAGTCGTCCAAAACCCTGAATGATAAAAACCAAGTTTTGTCTCAGAAATTCAGACAACTTATTACATTTCTAATTGATTTTTAATCTATTTTAAAGATTTAAATACACCGATAGGTGATGCCCTTACTCAACTCGAGGTGACGTGATTAAAAAGTGTTATTAAAATTTTTAAATACTTTTTTTTTTAAATTTTGATTGAAATTAATAACTAGAAAAATTGATAATCCGATTTATGGAAAAATATTATTTACACGTTAATAGCTATATTATTTAATATCGTCTTTAAATCCAAACACTCGGCAAAAATTAAAGACAGACATTTTTGTCGACAATGTACCACTCAACAACTTAAATGCGCTTTAGTTTGCCGCCAAAAATTGTGAATTATGGGAGGCTAGAAATGCCAACCATAAAAGACTCAACTTTTTGGTGTATAGAAAATCGTTTGACCATTAGTTTGTTTTTTTATTTGATCTTGAAAAAGGAAACTCGAACTCGAGTGCACATACAGAACTTCGAACAGAACCCTTTATTCAATTAAGGAGAGGTATATTGTGCTAATTCTATTAAATATGACCTATTACAAGTATTCCTTGTTATTTATTTGGAGTCGGGATTGAACCTGCAGATGATTTCACTTTGTAGCACTTTACAACCAAATGCACCATGTATCCAGAAGGACAATTCAGAGGGAATTTTGGGGACTTATAAACCTCATGTCCCCATCAAACCATGAGATACTACTCACTACTCACTAGGATTTTTCTTATTATAACATTTTTTTAATTTGCAAATATCTTCGCTTATACAAACTTTACCATGATAATTCTTTTACCAAAAACTGGTCATGGTGATTCTGATTTCGGTATGTATTTGTTTTTGATAATCGCGTGTCGTAGTTTTTAGTTCACCCAAACACTCATACCTACAGACAGACATCCCAACCGATGTTTCGATTTTATATTTATATATATATATATATATATATATATATATATAACCCTTCCGCACGAGCAGGTTTGAATTCGGAGTTTTCCTTCACGTAGACCAAATGTCTTAGCGAGTTTGAAGAGTCCATTCTGCCAACTAATTACCGATAGTAGGAGGAAGAATAATTGGATTCATACCTTTCCTTTATATATATATATATATATATATATATATATATATATATATATATATATATATATATATATATATATATATAAAGAGAGAGAGAGAGAGATGTAGATATGCTTAAAGAAACATTTTAGAAGATGTGCCCGAGCGTTCTCTGCTTGTAGAGTTTCGATATAATTATAGGAAGGTTTTTCTAAAAATTACTAAAGTCTGTGTAATTAGATTTATTCACTGTTAAAAGTATTCTGCAGAAAAAATACGTAAAAATATATTTTCCATTTTACAGTGATCATTAGAAGTATTTGTAAATATATTAATGTATTTAGAACAGTCATTCACTTTCAATTTTCATACATATATATATATATATATATATATATATATATATATATATATATATATATATTCTGAAATTGTACATAGAATATATATTAAATGAAGTACATGTCCAACTAGGGTAAGAAGTCAAGACTTGAATCACAACTGGTGAGAATGAAAGTAAAACTGTTTTTCATACTAAACTTTTAAAAATATAAGATTACCAGCTGCGATCGAAATCTTGAGAAGGGCGTTTCCGTGGATTTGTGGCTAATGTGATGGATTTCAATATCGTCGTAAGTGCGTTCGAAATACAGTCGCGCTACTACATTCACTTTTGGATTGATACCCTTTGGAAAAGTATAAAACCTCCTTTTACTTCAGCTAAAGTTTAAATAGTACCCTTGGGAAAGTATAAAAAAATATTTGTCTATTTCCACCTCCAAACTATGAGTAAATTGTAAAGCAGACTGGATTCTTTAACCTTGATTTGGTAACCGGACTTGGAGAAGGAAAATTCAGAATTTAAATCAGCTTTGATTCCCTTAAAAAGTGAGGGGGGTAAATGAAATAGGGGGTATTTATTTGACACTCATAACAGGCTCATTGGCCCAGTGGGTAGAGTGCTCGCCAATGATCCGGGAGACTTGGGTTCAATCCCAGGTCGCGTCATACCAAAGACTTTAAAAATGGTACTCAATACCTCATTGCTTAACACTCAGCAATTTAAGGTACGTATCAAGGGTAAAATGGAGCAATCCGGGGAAAGGAGTAGCGCCCTCCGCTACACCTCGGTGTAGTAGCTACTGAAAAGGGAGCCTTCTGGTCGCCCTCGACTACGGTCGCCAACTTACTTAATTCCCTTAAAAATTAACCTTATGTCGCAGCTTGTTTCGTGTGGGAGGGGTTGAAGTCAAATAATTTTATGCTTTTTGAATATTTTTGTTTATTATATATATATATATATATATATATATATATATATATATATATATATATTATCTCCAAGATCCCGACCCAAGAAAAATTACAAGGAGACTTGAAAAAATAAAATTAGAAATTATAAACAGTGTTCCATCGTCTTTAACAAAATTTCCTTGAATAATAACTTTCTGCCTAAATATACACTCTTCAATATATATATATATATATATATATATATATATATATATATTGCTTTAATTCATCCATAAGATCTGAAGAAGTCCTGTTAATTTTTTTTTTTTTTTTAGTGTTTTTTGATTTTACAAAAACACATAACAGGATGGAAATAAATTTATAATCCTAATGTGACCGTTTTGTGTTTTTTCTTTATGTATATATATATATATATATATATATATATATATATATATATATATATATATATATATCTTAAGTTTTTTTTTTAAATAATGATGGGATTTCCGCAAGTATAGATATCACACTCTTATCTAAGTCCCGAGGAGTGACATTTTGACTTGGGATTGAACACAGACACAACAATGTGATCGAAAAGAAAAGAACTGATTCATAGGTAATCATGTCACATATATTCGAGAAAATGGAAATGAATTCGATGGTATGTAAATATAAGAATATGGAAAAACATAATATTCACATGATGTATTTTATTGTTTTGTTTATAAGAAATCTTCATCAGTTTTAGTAGGGTTTGGCTGGGCTTAGTTTGGTTTCTTTGTTATTTAATGCCAAAGCCATCCCTGTAAAAGAATACATGTAATACTATTTATCAACCCCTCCACTCGGGCAGGATATGACACACGGTCATTTTTTAAGCGGAGTTTAACAGGTTTGAATTCAGAGTTTTCCTTCTCCTAGACTAGTTGCCTCACCAAGGCTGAAGAACCCAGTCTGCCCTACTATTTACCCATAGCTGGAGGGAAAATAATTGGATTCATACCTTTCCCAAGGGTATTAGTGCTATGTGAAATGCAATCATTCTCCTCCAGGATTCGAACTCGAGTCGCCGTGTCCATTTCCTACGACGATAACCATTACACCACGGGCACCTACATGTAATACTATTTAATTGACAGCCGGTGAGGCCATTATCGGGACCTATATATCAGATGTTAGATGTTTCATCCGAAAAATATCTTCAAATAAAGAAACAATTTGCGGATGAAAAATTTAACACATGTAATATACACCCTGATAATGGTTTGTTAAAAACAACAAAAACGAAACGTTTCGATAGCATATAAACATATATAAAGAAATACATCTACTGAGTATTTTGGTTTTTTTTTTCATTTTATTTATATCTACATATATAAATATGTGTGCGTGCGTGTGTGCATTTTGGACTGGAAAAAAATGAAAATGAATTTAAGAAATATTGATTATTGGCGAAAGTTCACAGATATATGAATTTTGAGTCCTTTCAGCCATTGTCAAAAACTAGTTAAAAGTTCAATATTTAAATATTTGGACAATAATGTAAACAGAAATATTTAATTTTTAATACCATATTGTATTACTAGTAACAGATATCATTTCTTATATATATATATATATATATATATATATATATATATATATATATATATATATATATATATATATATATATATATATATATATATATGAACCAGCAGAATGATGTCTAAGATTTGAAATTGCAGCCACAAAGTCACAAGTATCTTTGAGCAGCAGTAACAATACTATTCCCGTACCATGAGAGCGTGAAATTTCTCACAAGCAGTTACACCCGTGGCCAGATCACTCACCAGATCTACCCCTCCAAGTTATTACTTCTTCCGTGGATACCTGAAAGTTTATATCTTTAAACGTAGGCCGCAGACAATTGACAAACTGAAAGGTTTTACTTTTTCTTAAAAATTGCAACAATACCAATGACAATGACTCGGCGAACACTACAGAATTTCTTGATTAGGCTTCAAGGTGAGGGGAAGTATTTGAACGATATTATCTTTTAAAATAAAATGATGACAAAAACAAAACGAAATGGCAAACATTTTTTATCTTAAAATTAAATTTTGAAGAGGATTTATGTTGGCTTTTTTTTATTTGCGTTCCAAACCAGAGAGATAATCCTACCGGAACCTGTAGATCCATCAGAATGCGATGGGCGAGTAGCACCGGAAGATCCAATTAGAATAAAATTGAAAAAAAAAGTCGTCCATTTTGGCATGTAGCACTTTTTGCATTATTTTCAAAGCGGGAAGTTCTTAAATTACAGCTGGGAGGAACAGATTGTTTAAAATCTTTTTTTATAATTATATATATATATATATATATATAGTATTTAAAACAAAACTTATGTTGTTTTAGTAATAATGCTCAATATTCAAGACAGAGCTACATAATATTCAAAATACTGTGCAACGATTAAAAACAATTATTTAAAACCGAACTGAACCAACTGTTGAATAAATGATCAGAAATACCGAACAGGTGCAAGCACCAAAACAGTTATTTGGCTCCTGATTAAGACGGAGAAAACATGAATGAAAGCTTGAAATAAAGACATAAAAAAAAATTATAAAATATTAATAATAAAGAAACGTGGATTATTTATACTCTTTGACTGTTACCACCTCATGAAGGGTGAAGTGAATGATAGTCACAGCCAGTGCTTATAAATTTTCCATTTCTTCGTACAATCTTTTGTACCTAAAGGTCGACTCGGTTTGTGAAACTGATAGTTGTTCTAAACGCTTGTGATGGTTGATTTTAACGGCTTTTAAATCGCTTTTAATCGCTGCCCAATATTTTAACTATATATATATATATCATCAAATCGTATGATATCGCGGAACCCATTGAATCTCTCTCTCTCTCTCTCTCTCTCTCTCTCTCTCTCTCTCTCTCTCTCTCTCTCTCCATAAGTACCTATCACCCATCACTACCGGCGGTTCCTCTAGACTGCATCCGATGTCCGCATGGAACTGTTATAAGTCTTTGCTGGTCGGTCTATTCAAGTGGCTCCATGTGTAGAAATCGGATGCTGCTTCAAGAATTTGTTTAAAACAACGTGTCACATTACTGTGTAGCTCTCGTATACCTTTTTCTCTAAGCCTTTCGTAAAAGACCAGATGGTGCAACCAGACAGTAGTACGGCACGGCAACAGCTGGAAGGAAATCCTGTTTTTTTTTCTGAGGGATCAGATTTACACATGGTCAACATTTTGTCAATAGCAGCCCATGCCTTTTCTATATGTATGTTGACGTTACTTTCACTCGATGAAATATTACGACCAAGGTATTTAAACTGATCTAATTTCAGTGTCTTGCTTCTTAAAGTATATATATATATATATATATATATATATATATACCTAAGGCAAATGTATCAGAGAAGTCAATAATATATTCATTGTCAGTCGTATTACTTCTGTGCCACCTAGTATATAATAATGTATAATATCTCTGTCGATGAAAATCTAAATTACCTGTTGGGTTTCGTTAAATCAGAATTTAATTGTGGCAAAGTCGTTTTACCCTTGTTTAGATTTATGTGAATCTAATTCATTCACCAGTCAATCAGATTTATCGTCGAACAGCAATCTAAACGATGATTAGAGTTCCTCGAACGCTGACAAGCATCTTGAAATTTTCGACCGTAAAGAGGAAGCAAACAAATTTGTTCATGCGTACGAGATTTATGTTCGATCCACAACCATATTGCCAGCATGACTCTGTAGACTTCCGGTTGAAATCATAAATTCGTTAAATTTAAATTGTCTTTTTCCGGAAGAAAAGAAAAGTTAAATGCAATTCGAATAAGACAAACCTTTATCCATTAAAAGTTTATTCCAATGGCGTTGCTCTTCAAAAGAATACTAACATAACTGCTGGCGTATTTCTGAAAATACGATAGAAACGACAAACTTGATGTTCACAATATAATGAATTATAAATTGGGCGCTTGATTAAAATCTATGTCTAAGATTATCTATATTTACGTGGACTCTCTGCGAGGAAGATAGATAGATAGATAGATAGATTATCTTAAGCCGATGCAAAGACAAAAATATTGGGAAAATATTGTAAAAAGAACATATGTTGATTTATATAGAAAACTATGTTACAAAAAAAAAGAGAGTTCACAACTATTAAATAAAAAAAGACTAAAGAAGAGACTGCTTATTTGTGTGAGTATACATATATATATCATCATTATCATCTTGTCGTACCATAAGCACGGATATCCCTGACCCTCTCTTGCCACCTCTCCCAATCGTTCGTCACTTCCGGCAGGTCCTCACGGCTACACCCGTATCTACACAGGGCTGCTGTATATAGGTCCAAACTGGTTGCTCTGCTTTTGCTCGGCTATGTGAAGGGGTCTATAGGAGAACATCCCTTATGAGCTCTTCCATACTTCTCCAGCAGTGTCCCGCATGTCTGGTCCGTCTAACTTAGATAGTTTTCGAGATGGGAGGTGGGTGGCCGTATAGCTGCTGCTTTGTGGGGTGTTGCCCCCAGGACCTGTTCAATATTGCTCGTAGCATTCTTGTGTAGTTGCTGTCAAGTTTTTTCTCCATCCGTTTAGTTAGCGTTCATGTAGTGCATCCATATAGCAGTATCAACACGACCGCTGCTTGGAAGAAACTGCATTTCATTTTATCGGCCAGATATGACTTCCATACGACCGATAGGCTATCGATAGCTGTCCATGCCTTTGCTAGTCGCGTGTCGATGTCGATCTCGGTTGATGAGACACTGCTTCCTATATATAAAGTTCATTCGATAAATAAGGGTTATTGTTTTGAAAAAAACTTTCTTTTTTTTTCAGAATCTTTTTCTATAAATGTAAACTCTGCATTTTTTAGAATTGGTTTATCACAAAGATTATTTTAATCCCTTGTAAATATTTATCTTAAGGCTATTCATAATGGCGGCTAAACAAACAGAGTGTTCGAAAGCTTGAACAGACGTGTGTCATCCAATATTTAGTGGCAGAGAAGTGCAAACTATATGAAATTTACAGAGGAATGTGTGATGTATACGAAAAAGCAGGTTTTAGTAAAAAAAAGATGTTTACAAATGAACTAAACATGACTTTGTCACTACAAACCTGAATTCCATGAAAACACACTTACTCTCCCGTAGAGAAAAACTAGGTGTAGTTGTCAGTAAAGAAGATCATGCTGACTGTTCTAGGGAAAGAAAGAACCCATTACAATTGATTTTGTTGAAAAATATTATAATTGTAAACAATGTTTCCTATTGCCAACTTCTTAAGCTAAATTCACTTCATTTATTGAATGACCTGATATCTATATATACATATATTTTAATCTTTATATCTAATCTATAATTCTGTTGGCGTGGGAAAAAAATAGATTGCACAATTTGCAAATTATACAAACTGATATCTTGGAAAAGAAAAGACGAAAAACACACGTGCTACTTGAAAATAATCAAGTAGCACTTATGTCAAGTCAAAAGAAAAAACACCGACAGAATTACCCAAGCTAAAACGTAATAAAGAGCTCAAAACACGAGATAGAGCTAATATTATTAAAATAATTCCTACGTGGCCAAGAGCGAGTCCACCTAGGTTTCACCTAAACGGCTTTTCAGGATCACATAGGCCAATACGATACTGAAGAGCCGTTTAGGTGAAACCTTGGTAGACCCGCTCTTGGCCATATAGGAATTATTTTCATTATATATATATATATATATATATAGTCAGGTCACTTGAAGAGTAGTGGACGATGTAACACAATACTACCTGTCTCACAAATAGCTAGATTAACTTACTTTTTATAATTAGCACTCTTTATAGCATCGTTAGATACATATTCAACTGGTGAACGGTGAAGAGAACGGTGGAAACTTTGATTTAGGGTAAATCATTTTTTCTTGGCCAAATTTTTCGAAATATTTGTTGCTTTTCGCATATGCACATGTTTGAGAGTGCATATTAGTATGTTTATTTTGTTATGGAGAAGTAGAAAGAGAGAGAGAGAGACAGAGAGAGAAAGGCTCAATGATAAGGGTTACGGAGACAGAGTGAGAACAATAAGGGAACAAAAACGAATAAGATGAACGGAGGGAAATCCTGAAATCTAAGCTATAGTAGCTTCAGGCCGGTGCCAAAGATAGAAATAGATTGTATCAATAACAATACGGCCTGATGGGCGATGATTGGACGAAACAAACTTAAACGGGAGTTGTTAAAGCGGGCGTGGAATAGAAAACAGAGGAATCAGATCAATCCCAGACCGAACGCGAAGACGTGAAGACGTGCCGAATTTTCGGCACCCATTTAGGATGTCAGGTCTGCGAAGGAGCCAGCCACCCCAGCGCACACAAAACAAGATTTTCAATGAGAGGCCTTAGTGCAGAAGAATGAATGAACTTCTGGCGTTCCTTTTGAAAATGCGAGGAAGAAAAAATAACGTATACAAGTCCACACCGTGGACAGCAAATGTAAAGACAACCGAACTGTGTCACTGAAACTTATCTAAGTTCCACGTCTTGAATATCTCACTCATGAACTTTCATATTCAGACTTATGGGTTAGATACATCTTTCCACTGTTTGATACACTTGTCCATAAATCATTGCATGCACTATTCTACACAAAAGAAACCTTCTATTCGATAAATGTTCTGGTTCCTATTATCATTATGGGTTATGTTCGTCTTCTTCTTTCCTCGAAGACCGGGGCTAAGCCGACTGGATATCTGCCTCCTTTATTTCTTTTTCTTTCTTATGTATGTGAATCCCAGTATATATATATTAAACGTTTTCAGGACTCACCTGTGGGAGTCCTAAAAGGGTGTTTATTTTCCCTAAGCATAAAGAATTTTCAGACCACGCAACAATATATCTTTATTTGTGGAGACACTCGTGATGTAACAGTTATCGTACTTGGAAATGGGCACGGTGACCTAAGTTCAAATCCTGGACGCTGTTCTTTACATTTTACATAACGTTAAAAAAAAAATAAAACCAGTTTAAGGGCGGATGAAAATATTTTGTTTTTAGCCCGAGGCCATGTTGTGCACTCATACCGTGGAATGCAAGAAAGGCATTTCTAGCAACAAAGTTTGATCTGACCATTCGTCGATTGAGAGTCATGTGACGCTTGATTAAAGTGTTTGTCAAAGACTATATTGATTCACATAGACTCTCTGCAGAGATAGATAGATAGATAGATAGACAGATAGATAGATAGATAGATAGATAGATAGATAGATAGATAGATAGATTAGCTTAAGCCAAAGCAAAGTCCAGAATGTTGGGAGAAGTTTGTAAAAAGAACGTGTTAGCATGACAATATACATACATATATATATATATATATATATATAATGAAGGAAATATATATATATATATATATATATATATATATATATATATAAAATGAAGGAAATGGGGAAGATAGATAGATAGATAGATAGATAGATAGATAGATAAATAGATAGATAGATAGATAGATTAGGCATAAACAGTCAGGGAAGATGAGAGTGAGAATGAGAAAAATAATGTTTAAATAATGGTTAGAGGAAGGAGAAGGTCGGAAAAAGAATGTTTAGTCTGACTTGTATAGAAAAAAAAACAGTTTACAACTATGAAACAAAAAAGACGATGAGAAAAATTTAAAAAAAAACAAATAAGAGTCTTTGCAAAAGAGTCGATAAGTTGCTGAAGTAGAAAGGACAAAGGATTGCACATATAGAGCAAACGTCATCTATAGTTCAGCCTTTTATTTTCTTTCTTTTTTTTTTTTCTTCTTTTAATTATTCATTTTATTTTTATTTTACATATATATATATATTGCTATGCATTAATCACTGGCGTCTGCGTTGATCTCAAACCTTCCATATGGCGGAAACAGTGGGAAAGAAGATACACAGCTACCCAGCAAGGATATGATTTTTTTAAATCAGCAAACGAACTTATTGATCCACCTAAATATTTTCCACTCTACAACGACTTGACAGATGTTTTATATATCATAAAACCAATTGTAGTACTATTAACTGAACTGAGTTCCAAAATTGTCTTCATCTGGATTATTCTAATGGCCGATTTGACCCGAGAACGTTTGATAGAAAAAGAAACCGTCAAAAAAAAAGAAGAAAGTAACTATCAGTAGTGTAATTCTATTCCTTGATTGGTTCGAGGAGAGACCCCGTGGTATAGTGGATAAAGTGTTTGAGTGAGACATCGTAGTCTGCGAGTATGAACTCTAGTTACAATGTTACTTTTCATTTCGGACCAGTACCCTTTGAGAAAGGTATGGACCCCTCTTGTCCTTCCAACTATGGGTTAAATAGTACTACTAATGTTCTTCTAGGAGATGTATTTGGATTTAAAAAACTTAAACTTGATATGCCATTAAATAACGAAACGAAATTAATTGATTCACTTCGAGCCGTTACATGAATTTTGTTGATTTTATCAAAATATTTGTGACAATAGCCTGATCGCTCTCCAATATTAAAGTTTGATTCACTTACCATTTACTTTCTTAAAATTCAAAGGTTTTTGTATATCGTACATTAATTCAGCGTAACAGAAATATTTGTCAATTTACTCCCAACAATTTCCATTCCAGTGTCTGTTCTCATCTCTTTTATGAAGGCTTTTTTTTTTTCTTTTCTTTTCTTTTTTTTAAAAAATCTTTTTTTGTCTTTCTTCGATTGTACATTTATTGAAATGACAACTTGCTCTAAAAATAAAACATTCAGCCGAAAAAATTTATAGACGTACATGCATGAAAGGAAATCCGAAAAACATAACAGTTAATTACCAAAATCCACTTAAAAACAATGTTCATGTTTTTTGTTTTTCTTTTTAGAGGGTGGGGTATTTGTTTTTGTTACTAATTAAAATTCAAACTGAAAAAATATCTAGGTGTGAATTAGCCCAGAGGGCCGCGGCCGTAAAATACACCGACTGCATCGGATAAGACTCCCCCAACGAGTGTCCTGTTTATGGCACTAAATAATCTGATTGTGATGCTCCTGTACTGCTGGAGCTTTAGGGAATGCCGAGTACCCCTTTATTACCATCGCTCCCAGGTCCACTCTTGCCCAGAGTGGTAGCACCTGATAGGGTCCTATCTATAGGTCAAATAGAACTAAACTGTGTGCTTGTGCTAAACTGAATTGTTTGAGATGGGACTGCTTTGACATTTAAACTGCATGGTAATACTAAACTGAATTGTTTGAAATAGAACTGGTTTTGACATTGAAACTGTATACTTATGCTAAACTGAGTTGCTTTCACACTCGGCTGGGGCTGTAGAACACACCAACTGCTTCTCTGCAGAGGGGTAAAAATCCCTCCCCTCAACGAGTGTCCTGTTTATGACACTAAACAATCTGATGGTGAGGTTCCGGTAATGCTAGAGCTTTGGGGAATGCGGAGTACCCCTTCATTGTTATCGCTCTCATGTCCACTCTGGCCGGAAGAGGTAGCACCTGATAGGGTCCTATCTATGGGTCAAATAGAACTAAACTGTATACTTATACGGCCACCTGACTCCTATCACGAAAACTATCCAAGTTAGACGAACCAGACATGCAGGACACTGCTGGAGAAGCAGAAGGCGCCTCTGGTGGTGTAATGGTTAGCAAGCTCGACTAACAAACTTACACGAGTGAGTTCGAGTCTCATTGGGTGCCCCTTTCATATGGCTTTGTGCCACATCTAAGCAAAAAGCTTAGTAAATTACCCACTGCTGGAGAAGCAGGGACGAGCTCATAAGTGATGTACTCCTATGGACCCCCACATATGGCCGGGCAAAAGCAGGACGACCAGCACGAACATACATTCAGCAGCTATGTGAGGATACGGGATGTAGCCCTGAAGACCTGCCGAAGGCGATGAACGATAGGGAAAAGTGTCGAGAGAGGGTCAGGGATATCCGTGCTAGTGGCACGACATGATGATGATGATGATGATGATGATGATGATGAAAGAGAGACAAATGGTAAAATTGAAAGGAACAAAAACAGTTTGAGATGAGAGAATTAAAAGTATCTTACATAGACAAACCGGACCATTGGCCTAATGAGTAAAGCGTTTGCCAATGGTCCGGGAGACCGGGATTCAATCCCAGGTCGAGTCATACCAAAGACTTTAAAATGGTACTTGATGCCGCCTTGCTTAACACTCAGCATTATAAGGTACGGATCAAGGGTAAAGTGGAGCAATCCAGGAAATGGAGTAGCCCCCTCCCCTACACCTTAGTGTAGTAGCTATTGAAAAGGGAGCCTTCGGGTCACCCTCGACTAAAGGGAGACAGCTTTACTTTACATGGACAATATCCTACATATGAATGAGTCACAGCAGCACTTGCTGGTCGTATAAGAACTCATGACAGAAACTATCACTAACCCGCTTTGTGTCTTTTTTGTGGACCCAGTGTGTGGTTCGACTGCAGGTTTTAGAAGCCATCTGAGAGATCACAGGGTGCAATGTCTATGACATTGAGATCTATCTTATTTGTCACATATGCGACAAGGCTTGCGAGGACGTACTTGGTCACACGCGTTTCCGCGGTTACTTTTCCATTGAGGAGTAAAGAATTGGCAGTCAATATATATATATATATATATATATGTGTGTGTGTGTGTGTGTGTGTGTGTGTGTGTGTGTGTGTGTGCTAGCACGCGCCATTCCATGCCGTCAGCCTTTTTCACTGTCCATTGAAGGTCTTACGCAAGCTCTCTAAGACATGAGGAGTAATAAGCCTTACTTTGTCTTATTGTTCAGTGGTCTGTTGGCAGGGCATTAAAATTCAGAATCGTTCTTTCTTGTTGCCCAATGAAGGCTACAGAGCAAGTAAGTCAGATAAGTAAATACACAAGGAGAAAAATCAAAAGAAAGAGAATATAACCAAATTGTATTTTCTTAACGAGAGAATGGAATTACAAGTTATAAATTAATTATAACATCACGTGTGTGTTTGTGTCTGTGAACGTGGAAAAGAAATTGTTATCTCACCTCTTCATGTCGGTGTCATTACTTAAAGTTTCATTTATTAAAAAATTACAATCATCAGATAAAAATCAAGAAGGTTGGGAACCCCTGCTCTACATAAAAAAAAGATATATATCATCAAGTCGTTCTCAAAGCACGGAATCCGATGACTTTCCCGCACCATCCATCCCTATCGTTCATTGCTCTTTGATGGTCAAGTGTGTACACTGATTTATATTAGTTTTGCTGGTTGGTTAACACTGGTGGGTCCGTATGTAGGAGTCCAAGAGAGAACTTCACTTCTACAATAGTGCCAAGCATGTCTTGCTGCCTCCAGAAAATAGAACAAAACATTCTGATGTAGTTCCCATCTAACTTTTTCTTCATATGTTACGTTAGAGTCCAGGCGGACTATATATATATATATATATATATATATATATATTGTAGACTAGACTAAGGTTTAAGTTTGGTGGCCAACTGTTTGTTTTTTGTTGTTATTTAGTATTTCTGCAACAGTAGCATGTGTTTATATATATATACATATATATATATATGCCGGGAGCAGTGAATGATGGGGAGAGAGAATCAGGGAAGTCCACACTAGCGGCGTGACTTGATGTTATACATATATATATATATATATATAAAGATGGTTGTTGTAGGTGCAAAGAAAGAATAAGGATATATTTTAAAATAGGAAGGTCCACGAAGAGATTTGCATTTTTAAATTCAAAAAATACAAATCTCTCCGTGGACCTTCCTATTTTAAAAAATATATATATATATATATATATATATATATATATATATATATATATATATATATATATATATATATATAATCAAGTCACGCTGCTACTTATAAAAAAAAAAATAAAATCAATATAATTAATTCTGAAAATAGCGATAATGTTTTGAAATGCCTTTTTTTTTTTTTCTTGATATTCCATAATTCTTGATAATATTCTATTTCTATTGATAGCGTTCTGTCTTTTTAAATTCATCAGCATTTCAGTTTTATCCAACTCTGTGTTGACGTAATTTTGTTATTTTATTAAAAAAAAATAAAAGAAAACCTTCAAAAACTTTTTAAATACACTCTTTATACATGCAAGCAACCTCTGATGATGGCCTATGAATGGTCCGAAAGCGCTCGGAACAATTTTGGTAAATTCATCCACCAATTCCAACCTGAAACCAAGACACTTATCAGGAAACTTGAAAGGATTTTAATAAAATTATATAGACAAAATGTATCCTTATTTTATCAAATATATATGTTGGCTTGAGTTGAAACCATGACAAGTTTTCAAATATTATTGTAAATTATTATATTAACTAAATAACTAAAATAATTCTGAGTTTCTGCCCGACTCTATATGATATTTTTGTCCACCAGTTCATGTTCTTGTTGATTGCTATTCACTTTAACTAATAAATTCGTACGAGTTCATATACAGATAATCTCTGAGTGCATTATCTTTCCAAAATTAAGTTCCCTGATTTACAACAGAATGTCCTATAAAGAATGTAGTGCTTATCGTCGTATCTATACGAATGATCCAATGCGCCGTTAATGCCCGAAGCCACGCAATTTTGCAAATGGATTGATTGCTGAATAATACTCGGGGTTTAATCCCTCGTAATCCCCTGGATCAACTCTGTATATTGAGCCATCAACGTCTGACTGGTGCAATCGCCTCGGGAAACGAATCAGTTAAAGATAATTCGATATGAAAGCCAAAGCTACACACTAGATCAATGATCGAATAAATATCAGTCTATTTATTAAACAGATGTTGAATCACGATGTTTCAGAAGATATGAACAGAGAAAATTATTGCAGATCAAAGTTTTTCACTAAGAAAATACGATATTTGAAACTATAATGGAGTTAATTGATACATGAGTCTATAAGTAAATTCATAATGCATAACTATCATATTATTGAAAAACTGGTAACGACATTTTTAAAAAATAGGCAATTGTAAAAGCAACAGAATGTTTATTTATTGTAATGCATATAAAGAATGAATAAGTTTTATATATATATATATATATATATATATATATATATAACACCCTGGTGGGCGACTGATGAGGTTAGGGTTTCGTACGTGCTTTCACACGTTGTATGATGAATATATATATATATATATATATATATATATATATATATATATATATATATATATATAACCCTTATTCATTCTTTATATGAATTACAAAAAATAAACATTCTGTTGCTTTTACAATTGCCTTTTTTTTTTTCCAAATGTCGTTACCAGTTTTTCAATAATATGATAGTTATATATATATATATATATATATATATATATATATATGTGTGTGTGTGTGTGTGTGTGTGTGTGTGTGTGTGAAATTGTATAGAGATGAGAAAAATACGAGGTCTTCATAGGATGATTTTATTTGTAGAAATATTTGTCTACTTTAAACATTCCAGACTTTAGACCTTCATCAGGGCGTCTAAGTTACAAAATGAAAAGATGAGAAAGTTTTGAAACATTCCACTTCTGCTGGTAGCGCTCTGTTTCAAATTTGTACGTTGCAACAAACGTTCCAAAACTCATTAAAAAAGACGCCATTTCATATTGCTCGGTCTAACTATATAGTCATCCACAGACAGACTGTTTCGTTATATCACAACCTTTCAGTGTAGAATTATAACACATTTTTATTAGCTTTCGTTTGTGTGTGAGTGTGTGTGCGTGTGTGTGTGTGTGTGTGTGTGTGTGTGTGTGTGTGTGTGTGTGTGTGTGTTTATATTATTTAGTTTATATCCATCTATTTATAATATTTCATGATATATCTATACCTCTTCATCAATGTTTATTTTTTTCTATCCCTGTCTGTTTAATTCGACTCTCAATATATCAATCTTTCTAAATAAACGGGCGAGCCGAATTATTTCAGATAAGGGGTTTTATTTCAGATAAGGGTAACTTTTCAGCACCAATCTGACCAAATAGGGAGACACAGAGGAAAAAACCGATCTCTTATAGAATTGTAGTTTGAAATGATACTAGATTCAAATTTTTTTCTGGCGTTTTTTATTATGTATATAAACAAACATCTTGGAATCTTCACCAACAATTCTGAGACAAATAGGAATTTGATTAATAATAAAAATAACAATACCCACATCGACTCCAGAGCATGGGTACATGAAATTCGATATCTAAATTGAAATAAAAAATATGTTGGTAAAACTTGCTGAAGTCTTAATAAACGAATTTTCGAACACAAAAAAAAAATTTTAAAAGTGTTTGGCCAAACATGATTTAGTAACTAATTTCAACTTTAATTCTAAAGATTCCATTCTTCTTCGTTGACATTTTTTGCAATGGAAATATTTGTACTAATATAAAAAAAAAATTCGCCCGCTGATTATTATCTTGCATGTAAAGTGTCATAAACGTTACTTTCGCGCTTATAGGATTTACACTCGGATACTTTTGGAATGGCCGTGATTCCTCTTGTTCCCGAAGCAAAGATGGTGGACGTCGGTAAACTAATCAGTCTCGGGAACCTATTGGCCAGGAAAGTCACGTGATTGGTGTTCAAAACTACGTCCGCAACTTTAATTTTGTCCCGCGCATTTGGAGCCGACTGCATGACAATGATTGCCTATATATACTCTCGTCTTCGAAGAACTCATTCTCTCCATTGTGACTTCCAGAGACACCATACACACACACTCTCTCTTTCTCTCTTTCTCTCTCTCTCTCTCTCTCACACACACACACATTTTGACTTCCAGAGACAGAACTCGTTCTCTCCACTTAGTAATATAATTCAATACGCGTAACATGCGTGCGTGTACATTCTGCAACCTTTTTCTTTCTTGTTCTGCCTTTTCGGTTAGACTTGTTCCAGCCTCAAACACAACCTCAGAAATTTCGTTAAACCCCGTAAGAGACAAGCAACTAACATGGGAGAAGACACGTTCTTCCTAGGACACGTTGCTATATTTCTATATATCAATACCTTACATGTAATACTTAGTCCACATACATTTTATAGTCTACAGGACACTTTCAATATTTAGTCTTTTTCCATAATAGCTGTGTTAGTTACACACATACACACACGCACACACAGTGAGGAATATTCAACAGACTATATTAGAATATTTGTAATGTTTCCTTTTTCATGTATTTGTTGATATAGAAATTAAATTTTGTTTATACTGCTTTGTGTTGAATGTACTTTTATCCGCGTCTTTCACAACGTGTACTTCATTTGCTTTTCAATATTGAGCCAACAATAATTGTGGGGAACAAACTATCAACCTAACATACCACCACAAAACCGGGAACCGAAAATATTCACCAAACTACAGTACCCCCACACACTAAACAGTAAGTATTCACAGTAAGGCCACATACACACAAAAGAAATTTATTGTCTGTTTGAAGTTGAACAAAACTGCTTGAGATGACTATATGAACTTTTCTTTTTTGTAATGTAAATATTAAGGCATATTTAAGTTCTAACAAATACTAGATTTTCTTTTGTTTTTCAACAAACTTTTTACTTTAATTAAAGAAATGAAATTATCTGAATTTTTAGAACTGTGCTTTACTCAGTCCTTTACACACTTTTCTGCTACAAATATAACAGACACACACACACACACACACACACACACATATATATATATATATATATATATATATCAAGAGAGATAAAGAGAGAGAGAGAGATCTACAACTCTAAGAATCTCCAATACTTTCTCCTTCCTCTTTTCCCACTCTTTATATGTGTGTGTGTAAGCGTGCGCACAAATATACAGACATATGCATACATACACACATATATATAACGAAATGCTGAGGTAGCATATTAATTCATAGAATTTTTTCTATTATCCAAAGGTCTATAACTGACCTCTATATGATCTCTGCAATTGAAGACACCCAGTACTGAGCTCGCCATTTGGGAGGTATACGTTAAGCATTGATGGGAAGTGTTTCAAACTAGCTGTGACTGCTTACTCAGACATTAGTCGGGGTGTTTATGTGTCACCCCAAGTCTGTCCATCCTATTTCAAAGCGGTGTTTTAAGGAGTATTTAGCTTTGATATTAAAACCATTTAAGTGTTTGGAAACAGGTTATCCATTTATCTTCAAGTATTTTTGTTATCTCCGTGATAGTGTCCAAAGCATTTTTTTCGATTTCTTGATTTGATGATGTTAAACTTTTCATCTCTGTTAAAATCGTAATGTTTTTCTACGGGTGTTAGTTTGTTGTAATCCATAGATTCGATTGTTTGTCTGTATTTATTCAGTCTAAAGTAAAATTGCCATTCTGACTTTATATATTTATATGTAAAAAAAATTGTTGTAGTCCAAAGAGAAAAAAGTAAATATTTCAAAATGAATAGGTCCACCAAGACATTTGTACTCGCTAAGAATTATTTATTTCGTTCTTACATGCATGTATGTTTCCAACTTGCTGCTTTCGTCAGAGAACGTACGTGACACAAGGCCGTGTGAATTGGGCATTCAATGAGACTTGAACTAACTCATATATGTTTGTTCATTGGGTGCCCCATTCAGAGGCCTTGTGCCGCATATGTTCTCTAACGAAAGCAAGCGGGAAACACACACGTATATAAGAACGAAATAAATAATTCTTAAAAAATACTAATTTCTTAGAGGACCTATTCGTTTAAATATATATATATATATATATATATATATATATATGTATGTAGCATTTCTTCTTTCAAGATTAAATAAATAAGAATAACTTCAAATATAGCTGCTACATCCTAAAACTCCTATAGGAATTTATTTTCCGTCAATTCTTCCTCTCACCTCAAGTAAAAAGAATCCGTAATTTTCTATCCCACTTGTTCTTGCTCAACTCCTAATCAATGGATATGACACGTCGTTTTCTTTGTCATTTCATTATCCGCTCCAATTGGGGCCCTTAGTACTTGGGAGAAATACGGCGCCTTCCTAAATTCATTCTTTCAGAAATCAAACGACTCATGTGAAGACTTAGACGGATCATATATATATATATATATATATATATATATATATAATAAAGTATTTTGTGGGCTGTGGCAGCTAGAAAACGTCCACTGCATCATTGTTTATAGTTTTGTGAGGTTTTTCTAGCCTTGACTAAATCGAACAAGAATGACTAATATGTCTGCTGTTAAGCGGGTGGTCTCCACGTCAATAGTTTTTTAAAAGATTAGCGGTCATCCAATCCTCCGTACTCGTTTCCTCAAAACCCCACGTATTTGACCGACAGAAAGAATCGATTGGCTTTGAAATAATCCCTTTTGATACTTCGGATGTATCCGGTCTATTTGACGTCTTTTTTTTTTTTTTCTTTGATATGCTCTTTTTAGTTATTTACCAAGTGCTTAGTTCGCTCGATGTATATAGGTTTTATGAATATATTCAGCAGTAATATTAAATTTAATGACAATCACACCGAAATCTCTTTACTGCAATCTATTGATTTACAATCAGGCACAGGAAGGAGACTATACTGTGTACGGTTCAATTCAAAGCTTATAACCCAAGCTTTAACAGAAATTTGCAAGGTATCATTAAGTTAGTAAAGTTTTCCATTTATTTTCTAAACAGATAGTTTTTAGTTGTCTAAATTTCTGAGACGAACCTTGTTGATTTTTATCATTAAGGGTTTTCGGACTATTGTCTTCATCTTTATTGTTATTTCCACAACGTTTCGGCCGATATGTCCTCCGGCCTTTTTCAGGTGTTTGTCGAACTCGGGAACCTTCACGGAACTTCGAACTACGTCCTTAATTGAATCTACGGGGGCCATAAAAAAAATCTGAATATGAGCACAGGTAAAAAATCATACATAATAGTAGTAATCCTAGTCAAGTAAGAACATTAAGTTTATAAGTCCCAAAATTTCACTCTGAATTGTCCAGCAGGACACATCGCGTAACGGTTATAGGCGTTGGTTCCCTAAGCTTCTACGGAGACAATCATCTGAAGGTTGCAGGTTCAATCCTGACTGCAGGCCAGTAACAATACAGGAATACTTAACACTTGTACCCGGTTATAACAATAAAGATGAAGACAATAGTCCGAAAACCCTTAATGATAAAAAAGATATCTTTTAGACTTTTATTTCTTCAAATTCGCTTGATATATAATTAGGCTTAGCATTTGATACTAAAAGGGTTTTTAATCTGTAAAATTTTAACAGAGCAATATCCCAGTATTTTTCAAGTATAAAATAAGATAATAATTACAAAGGATAAAAACTCACGTTGTCGATCCTCGCGTCATCATCATCAAGTTGCGCTTGCAGCACCGATTTTCATGGCTCTCTCCTTCCATCCGTCCCTGTCTTCCATCGCTCCTGAAAGGCCTTCCAAATTACAACCTGTGTCTGCATAGAGCTGATGTAAATAAGTTCTTGCTGATCAGCCAACACTGACACATCTATGTGTAGTGGTCCATAGAAGAGCGTCACATGATTTCGTCCTTGCTTCTCCCGCAGTGACCCCACCATGTCTGGTTCATTTTACTGGGATGGGTTTTGAGATGGGAGCTAAGTGGCCGTACAGCTACTGTTTCGTGGGGTGTTGCTTCCAGGATTTGTTCAAGATAGCTCGTAGTATTCTTGTGTAATTCCCATCTAGCTTTTTCTCTATGCCTTTTGTTAGCGTCCATGCGGTGCATCCATATAGTAGTATTGACACAGCCACAGCTTGGAAAAAATCCTGTTTTATTTAATCGAATAGATCAGACGTCTGTTGGATCGATAACCAATCGATAGCAGTCCATGCCTTCGCTATGTATATATTAACATCACTTGCAGTAGATGAGATACTGTAGCCAGGGTACGCAAACTTGTCTACTAATTTCAGAAACTCGTCACTAAAATTTTAGATGTCGCCTCCTCGTATAAAACTCATGAACTCAATTTTATTTGCGTTCATGTGGAGACCAATGCCTCCTGCAGCCTGCTCCTGGCTATACTGCTGGAATTTGACTTGAGCAGTTGTAAGAAGTTCTAGATCATCTTCATAGTCTGCATCTGTTATAGTTTCTGCAGAATATTTTCTGCTTCTTGCCTTTTTTTAGCATAAAAAGCATTTTCTTTTATTAGATCTATCGATGTTCAAAGTATATAACCTAGTCAGATTATAAACAAATATGTTGCCCATATATCTCTTTGCAACACGCCAGGGACAATGTCGAAGAAGTCTGTGTCTCCATCAGGTGAGAGAACCATTGCTTTCGTGTTTTTATAAAGCATCACTATAGCAGCTACATTTTCTTTGCAGAGACCATATGCCAGAAGTATTTGCTCCTTCTTCTCTCTGAGTATGGAATCATATGCCTTGAAGAAATCTACTAGCAATAGTGTTGCCTTGAGATTTTAGCACGAACCCTTTCAGGTTTGATTCAGTTGGGAAGCAAAGTATAATATATACCTTAGCAGCTATAGAAGTAAGTTTTATGCCTCTGTGGTTCTTGGTGAATCCGAGGTCACCTTTCTTGGAGTAGGGGAGGATGTAGCCTTTGTTCATCTCTCTGTTGTATTTTGTTTATTTACGGCGTTGCAAAATCGAAGTATGTCATCAAATTTACTTGTCTTCCATACTTCTGGAGGTATTTCGTCAAGGCCTGCAGCTTTTTGCTTTTAAATTTTGTCAGTATTACATAAAGTTCTTCCTTTGTAAACTGCCCTAGTCTGATGTCTGATTGGCTCTTAATAAATTTTGTGATTGGTTTATTAGTGACTTTAGAGGATTTTCCAAGCATATTCTTGAAATATTCTTTTCACAACTGTATTCGTTCTTCTTGGCTGGCAGCTTTTAGTTTTGCTCTCAAAGTGCTCTTCCTTTTGCACACTTCCTTTACTATCTGCTATGCTATTTGTAATTGTCTATCATCAACCAAGTTTTTTATTTTATTGACTTGACTTTGAATGTATTCTTGTTATTTATTTTGGTATGTGTTAGTTCTCTCTAGGCTTTCTTTATTTTCTGCGGGTTTGCATTTATTGGGTTTCTTTTATAAAGTAAGGATGCAATTTCATGTTATCTCGTTTTTCTCCTAACTACTAGTGACTCCCATGGAACTCTACACTTGGCTCTTGGTTTAGCTGGTATGCATTCCGCTGCTGCTTCTATGGGGGCAATGACGAAATTTTCTAATTCGTCATTCGGAGTTTGTGTATCAGATATCTCTTGATGGATATTGAATTAGTTTCTTGCAGTTACCGTATATTTATTGCTAATAGCTCTATTGGTAAATGATGACCTGTTGTAACGTGTGGTTTCGTCTGTTTGTTTCTTATTTCTGCGTAGACTCATGCATATCTTTGCTATGACGATTCTGTGGTCAAAAAATACTCCTTCAAAAAAGGAGTATGCCCCACAGTTCCCTGTACTATTAATCCACTTCTTGTTTATGAGTATATAATTTTGTTGTGCATTCGCATTATTTGGGAAAGTGCAGGTCCATAGTTTTCCCTCCTTTTTTTAGAATTTAGTATTAAGGCTTGCTAGCATATTTTCTTGTAAAAAGTCTTTTAGATACTCCCCATTTCTGTTTGATGTGTTGTTTAAGTTGAATTCATTAGTCTTTGCCTATTTAAGCATTCATGTCGGCACCGATCATGAGAACGTTGTGTTTGGGAATATGTCGGAAATGGGAATATAGCTCGTTGTAGAAGGTGATGATGTACGTTTCATCATTGGCATTGGTAGGATTGTAGCAAGAGATAATTTTTGTGCAAGGCTTGCCATTAAATGAAGCACACATAATTCTAGATTGGATTTTCTCTCTGCTATTTAGTGATTTTGAAGCGCTAGGACTGAGAAACATTCCAACACCTTCTCTGACGGCATTTACGGAATTTTTCCATGCAAATGCTAAGACAAACGTCCACCCATTGCTAGTATCATGGTATTTCATTTCTGGCTCGCTAAGGTATTATCTATATTCTTGTATGTATATGATGCCTATACTATGCTCTGTTGCAGATGCTGTAACTGGTTTCATCTCTTTATAAGTCCAAACATTAAATGTCACTATGTGAAGCGTATTTTCCATCTAAGAAATTTTGTTTTAAGTCTAAGTTCTGTTACTGATTTTTCAAATACAGGGGCCAAAGCTCCAAACTCCGCGGAAGATCTTCCTTGTTTGCCCACATGATTTTTAAAGGCTTTGGTATGACTTGACCTGTGATTGAACCCAGGTCTCCCGGACCATTGGCGAACACTCTAACCACTTGGCCAATGAGCTGGTTTTATATATATATATATATATATATATATATATATATATATATATAACATTTATTTTAAAATATTTACTTTTTTCTCGTTGGATCAATAACAACGTGTGTGTGATACTGAAATTTGTTATATTCATAAATAAAAAGTGCTCAATATCGGTGATAGAGCATATGTAGATCCAAGTCAGAATAGCGGAGACATAGAGTCAACGGCTCCTGGTGAATGTCAATTACTCCCCGATGTAATCATCTGACTAAGCTATGTGTCTTAGTTATTCTTACTTAGATCTCCATTTGTAGTTTCGCTAACCCAGAAATATAAATCGTTCATTGTCTCTCGGCCTGTTACTAACCGGCTGATCCTTTTTTTTCTTTTTCTTTTTTTTTTAGAAATATTCAACTCTCGTGTGTGGGCTTTTCTTGTACGTACAGTGAGATTTCTCATGATTGATCTTTTGTTGGCGGATTAAGGGCGAGATATCATCTGGTTTTGCAATTGTTGTCATTTAGATTCTTAGAAAAGGCAGATAAAAAGAAACAGTCGAGTTTTGAAAATTTGAAAATTTCCTCATCAAGATAATGGATATGCCAGGTGTATACTATTTTCTTAGTTTTTCTGAGTTATTCTGCAGGGCAGGAAATAGGGAGCACCCTGTTAGAGTCCAAATCACTATTAATGGTTTGCTAGTCTTGTCGACTATCACACCACCCGAACCGGGAATATGAATGATTACAGGGGAGTATAAAAGATTCAATAAAGTTTCGTACGAAATTCTTGCGAATATGCCAAATAAGACAAAAAAAAAACCTCCCCACAATTTATCCATTATTGCAAGAACTTATTGTGGTTAAAAATCTGTATTTGAAAGTATTAAAAGCAAGTATAAATTTATAATCTTTAATCATGGTAGTTGATTATCATCTTGATTTTATAACTTTCATGTTTAGATGTCGACGAATTGTATTTTGGTATTTTGTTTTTTGTTTTTTTTGTTTTTTTATTGATGGAATTGAGTGAATAATGATTCTAAATATACAACAGCAAGAATAACAGCTATTGCTGCGTAACAGCTGCATACTTAAGGTCAGCGATATATAAGCAATTAAACCCTGTTTGAGTCCTTAATTTTGAGTGTACAGTGAGCTTAAGCATTGTATCGAATAGAAAGGCTCAGTCGACGTTTGAATAATATATTAATCTAGTTTGACAGAGGCATTTGAAAATGATGCATTCAAGCACGTGTAATAGATAGACACATCCTCGCTTCCCGCCAAGTTACCTTATGTGGTTAAAATCCCCTTACGATCGTTCCGATCTGTTCACGTGAGACGAAGAGACGGCTGTGTATTTTCCTCCCCATTGTTTCTGCCCCCATGGTAGGTTTGAGACCAACACGGACTCCAGTGATTAATGCATGGCAGAAAAATAGATAAATAAAAAGAAAAAACGGGAGCCACACTATGGTTAACGTTCTTTCTATTTGGACAAACGTTTATTCTTTCCGCTTTTTCTGTAACATAACGATTCATTTGCCAGGACTCTCCTTTTTAGTCTTTTCGTAGTTGTTTTTTTTTTTTCTTCTATCGTATTTTTTATGTACAAAAAGAAATGCTGGCTGTGGAAGGGGCAGTAATTCAGAGGACAATGCAGAGAGCTAAAGTTTTTTATTTATATACAGGTTCATCGCTACTTAACACAGGAAAAGTTGACTTGACAATAAGGGAGATAAAAGTTGTAATTTTCTATGTTTTGCTTAGTCAAGCATAGAAGCCCAAGGTTGCTTACAGTACTAGCAGTTACTAAAGATTAATATAATATCAGTCATATGAAAACTTTGAAATAAATCTAATTGATATTCTAGTTATTTTTATTTCTTGATGAAACACTGTCAACTATTAATTTTGACCGGTATTTTATTCCATGTTAATATTTAGTTGCTTTGTTATTCAAAATTCACTGAAGTCATCAGTTTATGACAACTTTTTTTTGCGGGTATCCCCGTGGTGTAATGGTTAAAGCAGTGGACTGTGGAATCGTGATAAGCGAGTCCGAACTCCAGTTGCACTAATACATTCACTTTCGGACAAATACCTTTGGGAAACGTATGAACCTCCTTATCCTCCCAGCTATCAGTTAAATAGTACCACTACTCTCTTCAAGAAGGATGGATTTGGCATAAAATAACCCAAGAAAGTTGATATGTCGTTAAAATAAGCAAAAAAAATTTATTAAAAAAATAATATTCTTGAGGGGACCGTTGCATATCTTTCTTCCAATTGTTTCGTCCATATGGTAGGTTTGAGATCAACGTGGACGCCAGTGATGAATGCATGACAATATAACTAACTAGACGAATAAAAACGGTTGCACTTTGGTTGACTTGACTAATTTGCCAGGACTTTTTCTTTTTGTTTTTGTTTTTGTTTTTCTTTTTTTTTTTTCTTTTTCCTATATTTGTCCTTCTTTCATAGTTGTGAACACTTCTCCATCCATTTGTCAACGTTTTTCAACACAAGTCACATTAACACATTCTTGCATTTTGAACTTATCGTTGGCTAAAGCTAATCAATCTACCTACTACCCCGAAGCAAAAATTACGAAATTAACATTCTTAGAGGATATTCGCCATGGATTTTATTTAGTAGTAAATAAACTAATAACAAATAAGGCGCAATTTTTTTTTATTCGGGGGATGAACATTCTGGCTTCATAAAATATACCCTAAATAAACGAGATTGAATTATTTCAATTAATGGTATGATTTTTTCAAAACCTTGCAGAGAAAAATATTATGAGTTTTACGATTTTTAACATTGTTTCAATTGACAGTTCTTTTATTAGAGCCATTTTTCCTTTCAATTAGTAATGCCTGTTTGTTGAGGTCTGTATTAACTGTTGTTTTTTGTTGTTTTTTGTTGTTGTTGCTGTTTGTTTGTTTTTTGTTTTTGCTTTTGTTTGTTTTATGTTTTTGCTTTTGTTTGTTTTTTGTTTGTTTGCTTTTTGCTTTGTTTTTGTTGTTGTTTTTTCTTTCATTTTTTGTTTTCTTTATCTTTTTTTTATCTTTTGGTTTTTTGGGGTTTTTTGCAATAAATTGTTTTGTATATCTGACTTCTGTTAGTATTCGTTTTCTTAGAAGATCCTTACTCAATTTCTTCCTCTGTACAAGGTTATTCCATAGTATTTTTTTTCAAAATAGAATCAGTAATATCATTATGGACAGCTTTTACTTATAAGATACGAATTAGAATCATTCATTCCCTTCACAATAGAAACCATCAGTATCATCAAAGACTGATCCAACTATGAAATGCTAATTAGAATCCTTCATGCCTTTCTAAATAAAAATATCTCTGCCATCAAGGACTGCTGTTAACTATTAGATTTTAGTAAGAATCCTTAACTGCCTCCTGAATAGAAGCATCAATAGCCTCATGGACAACTATTAATTATGAAAAGCTAATTTATATCCTTCACTTCTTCATCAGTTGAAGAATTCATTTTATCTTCGACAGATGTTAAACATGAAATTTTTATTAGAATCTTTCACTCCTTCCTAAATAGAAGCTTGAATATCAGCATGTATAACTGTTAAATATGAAATGTTGGTTAAAATCCTTCCCTCCTTCCAAAATAGAAGTATCACTATCATCATGGAAAGCTGTTAAATATGATATGCTAATTAGAATCTTTCAGTCCTTCCTAAATAGAAGAAACAGCCTCACCATGATCAGCCAATAGATATGAAATGCTAATTAGAATCTTTCAATCCTTCCTAAATAGAAGTATAAACATCATAATGGACAACTATTAACTATGAAATTCTAAATCGAATCTTTAACTCTTTGCGGTTTCTTCGTGGTGCAATGGCTGAAGTGCTGAACAATGGCCTCAAAGGAAGCAAGTTCGAACTCCAGTCGTGCTGATACGTTCACTTTAGAACAAATACTCTTGGGAAAGGTATGATCCCCCTTATCCCCCCAGCTATGGGTAACAAAGTATCATTGCTGTTCTTCTACAAGGATAGTTTTGACATTAAATTACCCACGGACGTTGATATGCCATAAAACAAAGATTCGGATACCTGCCTTTACTCTTTTTTCAATAGAATCATCCATATTATCCTAGAACGCTGCAATCACGAAACGTTTGTTAGAATCGTTTATTCTCTTCTTAATGGAAGTATCGATGTCATGATAGGCCTCTGTTTCAACAGGACCCAGACAGGTTTACGTGTCGTTTGATTTTCAACAAATTCTCTTTTCCTTGGAAGTCAGATAATCCAGCTTAAGATCCTGGCCCGTTTACCAAAATTTGTTCCCCTGTGATGCCTGTATTGGAAAAACAAGATCTAAAAAGTTCTTTTTTGGGTTACCCTCACGGCACTTTTAACCTGGACTTGAAGACCTTAGACGATTTTTTTTAACACTGTTGAAGTGATAATCAAAGTCAACAATTTTCGCACCAAATTTTCTTTCTCTTAATGAAAATGAATCTTCCGAAAAAAATGTATAAGAGTATAGTCATGCATGGAAAAGAAACAAATTATAATATCTAAACAAACAATAAAAAGAAGGGAAGAAAAAGAAAATGATAATCGAAGCAACAACAAAAAAAAAAATTCAGTGTCCAAACAAAATTGCTTCATGGCTAACAACGCAAAAATGAAACCTTCCGTTTTAATACATGGAAAAATCTCATCAATTTTCTTTCATCCAAGAAACAACACTTCTCACCACCGCTTCACTTCTTATTTTAAATTATTTATTGGATTTCTAAGAGATATTTGATTGGTTGCACTAAAACGACAGCAAGATTACCCTAAAAGAATATTTAGAAAGGCATCAAGTGAATCGTGGCGATTGGTGAAAATTAAATTTCAGGCGGAAGAAATTACGAGAAAAATTGAAGGAAAAATGTTAACAAAATATAACTTACTTGCTTGTAAAATTCGACAAAGAATATTTTTAAAAAATAAAGAATTGCTAAATTCTCTTTGTTTTAACTGCTTGAATGTCGATTGATTGACTACGACATCGTAGTAAGCGATTTCGAACTCCAATCGCGCTATTACATTCACTTTTGGACTAATGCCCTTGAGAAAGAGATGAATACCCTATAGATTAGATAGTACTGCTACCGTTGTTCTACAAGAATGGATTTGGCATTAAATAATCCCAAAAGTTCATATGCCATTAAAAAGAAGAAACTAAGACAAACCAAACAAACACACACACACACACACACACATATATATATATATATATATATATTATTGAAGCAAGTTTTATTAAAGACGATGGAACACTGTTTATTATTTTTATTGTAATTTTTCAAGTCCTCTTGTTATTTTTCTTGTGTCAGGATCCAGCAGGTAAAGGAATAGTCCCATATCTTCTGCCCAAGCGCTTTCAACCATACTTTGGTCATCATCAGGGGTAATGTAGTTTGTGTTGACTCGAAAGCGCTTCAAGTCTTGAAGAAGTTCGTGAAGATGAAATAAAACTCGAACGAAATATCACACATCTAAATTTGAGTTAAGTGTTTGATTTATTCAACTTTCCATAAATATATATATATATATATATATATATAAATGCAAGCAATTTCAAGTCTTCTCCATCTTCAAAACGATGATCAGAACTTTTTTCTTTTTCTTTTTTTTTTTTTTTTTTGCAAATTAACTGTAACTCACAACAATAAAAATTAAAATGTGATACACACAGATCGTGAAAGCATGAAACTGACTGTTACATCTTATATATTTATTTGCTTGCATTTCAATACTTTACAGTACAAGTAGCTTGATATTGGATGAGTACTATTAAGAAAAAACAACCGTTGATCATCTTTTATATTTTCCTATATAATCAATATATAATGACATTAATGATATACATAATATATTAATATATAATCAAGATGGAGCGACAGTGGTCTGGTTCTGCAGACAAAATAGAATATCGATTCTTTAATCTCTTGCACTGTCATCCACTCCATGTATCAAGCGTGGTTTCAATCGCAATGTGACTCAAAAAAACATAAATGTTTTTGTGTGTCCATTTCCGATGTTATGGAATACTATTAAAAACATTTCTAGCGGACTATATTGATATAACCTCAAACTTTAGTGGTCATTTACAAATCTAAGTTTACTTTGGCAGAAAGCAAGAAATCTGGGACCTGTACTACGCAACCGCATAGAACCCAAAATTGACAACATACTTAGGAAGAACCAAAATGTCTTCCGGAGAAATAGATCCACGATATTACAAATTTTCACTATCCGTCAAATTCTTGAAGGTGTACGTGCAAAAAAAAATCTAGAGGCAACAATATTATTTGTCGACTGTACCAAGGCCTTCACAGAGGAAAGATGGAGCAAATTCTACTCGCCTACGGCCTACCAAAAGAAACCGTCGCAGCCATAATGATGCTGTATAGAAACACAGAAGTAAAAGTCCGTTTTCCGGATGGAGATACTGACTTCTTCGACATTGTAGAAGGTGTACTGCCAGGAGACACATTAGCCCCCTACCTCTTCATCATATGTCTAGACTACGTGCTTAGAAAATCTATTGATAAAATCAAAGAAAACGGTTTCAAACTAGCAAAGGAAAGAAGCAGAAGGTACCCTGCAAAAAGAATTACCAACGCCGACAACGCCGATGACATAGTGCTTCTGGCAAATGCACCCGCCCAAACCGAATCCCTGCTACAGAGTCTGGAACGAGCCTCTGCAAGCATTAGCCTCCATATCAATACACACAAGACGGAATAAATGTGCTTTAATCAAACTGGCAACATCTTCACAGTAAACGGTAGCTCTCTGAAACTAGTTGACAAGTTCACCTACCTAGGAAGCAGTGTCTCATCAACCGAGAAAGACATCAACACACTACTAACAAAGGCAAGGACAGCTATCAATAGACTATTGGTCATATGGAAGTAGGACCTGATCGATAAAATAAAACGCTGTTTTTTCCAAGCAGCGGTCGTTTCGATACTGCTATATGGATGCACTACATGGTCGCTAACTAAACGGATGGAGAAATAGCTTGACGGCAACTACACAAGAATGCTGCGAGTAATATTGAACAAGTCCTGGAGGCAGTACCTCACAAAGCAGCAGCTGTACGGTCACCTACCACCCGTCACGAAAACTATCCAAGTTAGACGAACCAGACATGCGGGACACTGCTGGAGAAGTAGGGACGAGCTCATAAGTGATGTACTCCTGTGCACCCCTTCACATGAACGATCAAAAGCAGAACAACCAGCTAGAACCTATATACAGCAGCTTTGTGAGGATACGGGATGTAGCTTTGAAGACCTGCCGGAAGCAATGGACGATAGGGAGAGGTAGTGAGAGAGTGTCAGGGATATCCGCGCTGATGGCGTGATATGATGATGATGATGAATAATTATTCATCATCATCATCATATCGCGATTTGTAAATAATTATAACTATTTGCTAGCGTAGTTTGTTAATCAATACACCACACAAGGTGTTCAATAGTAAGGACGAATAGTGTTAAAACACATGAGCTATATGACAGTGGTTTATGAGACGCTTGATACTTGGACTTCTTGGAGCTATGAGACCTTAGACCGCTCATTCCACTCTGATATAAATATATAGCAAACAGATGAGAAGAAACAATTGTTTAAGAATTTTTAATAAAAGAAAAAGTGCTCAAGTGCTGGCCAACAGTACAAATGACTAAAAATAATTCAAAACCAATCTCCTTACTATCGCTTTATCATTTATCAGTAGAATAGAACGCACAATCATCAGATGGAACTTTATTATATATGTTTTATTGAATTTTATTAAATATATCTGATAAAGTTCGATGTCCATATTATTTTCATTTCTGCGTAATTTAGATAACAATTGACCCATCGCATTCAATATATACATATATATATAGTTTTTGTTTCCGTCGGATTTATTTTCATTTTTCTCTAATATATATATGTCTGTCTGTCTGTCTGTCTGTCTGTGTGTGTGTGTGTGTGTGTGTGTGTGTGTGTGTGTGTGTGTGTGTGTGTGTGGAGTAAAATGATTGAATTAGAATTCGATCCACAAATTTATAATTTTTTTTTCTTTAAATTGAGTGAAAAGTTTGCTGTAAAACGAAAGTACAAAATGTTTTATTGTAGGCGAAGATTATATTAGTCAGAGCGTAGATACGTATTTTTAATAAAAGCAATTAAGATTCGTGAAATGAAGTATAGTACTAATTGTTAGTTTTAAATAAAGTGACATATTTCGTGTGTGTAAAAAAAATTGTATAAATTTGTCACTCTGTGAAAGAGAAAATGTATTTATACCTTAACGGATATACGGCTGCAGCTAATATTTTCATTGGCAAGTTTATCCTGGAATATCAGTTTTATTAGCATCTATATATACACTATCCCATAGATAAGCGATGTTGAAATGAAATACATTCTTGTAAAAAAAGAATGTAGATTTTTACTCTAAAGAAATAAATCGATAGTTGAGAAGATAATGGAATAAATTCCATCCCTAATGTTATTTGAATAAGTAATATTTCCATTCTTACAGAAGAAATATTTATTTCTTCGCTAATTTATTCTACTTAGGTTGGATCGAAATTAGATTTTTAAAAAGTTGATTTATCTATGAATCGAATAGGCAAAAATATTACATTTTAAATGTTCTTGGAAGGAAAAGATTTTTCTAATTATTTTGAGTTTTGATCCTTCAAATTTTTCGCAGCAAGTCAAATATTGTCGTCAGTGAAGTATCTCAAAATTTTAAAACTAGCAAAATGTGCCGATTGGTTAAATAATGCTTAAATGAGACACAAAATTTACTCTTTCTGGAGCCTATTTTTGTACAAGAATAAACACTTTTTTAGTATGAAAATCAGTTGAGTTCCTATATATAGAACCTTAAAACGTGATGAAAACATTGATTCCTCTCTCTCTCTCTCTTTCTCACTCTCTCTCTCTCTCACACACACTTACACACACACACCCTTTCCCAATTGGACATTGCTCTTGGCAAGACCTCTAGACGGCATCGAGCGTCAGCACAAAACTGATTAAGGTAAGTTTTTGCTGATTGGCCAGAATTGAGTGTCCATTAGTATGAGTCCATAGGAGAACATAGCTTACATTCATTTCCCTGTGTGTGGTAATTGTCTTACTTGGATAGTTTGTGAAATGAGAAGTAAGTGGTCGTGCATCAACTATTTTATAGGGTGCTACTTCCAAGACTTGTTCAAATCTCCGCGCTGCATTTTTGGGTACTTTCTATCTAGCTGTTTCTTTAGGCGTTTCGTTAAAGTCCTAATAGTGCAACCATACCATTGTACTGACACGTTTGCTTTTATCAGAGAGATCAAATTTCTATATTGTCATTCATCTATAAATTGATATCCCAGTCGGTTGGAGCTGTAGAATACACCGACGGCATCTCTGCTGTGCAGTAAAACCGCCCCTCCCCCAGTGGGTGTCCTGTATATGACACGAAACCATCTGATAGTGAGGTTCTAGTCCTGGAGCTTTGGGGATTGTGGAAAACCCGTTCATTGCCATTACTCCCAGGTCCACTCTGACCCAGTGTGTTTGTACATATTAGTGTCAAATTTAACTGTGTGCAAACAAATGACTGATGTTAAATTGAATTATTGGTGTTACATAACATACTTGGAACCATTTGACTGTGTGCAAACGAATCAGCAAAGCTGAAAATAATTATTAGTGTTGAAAAGCAATATCCGAAACCCTTTAATTGTGTGCAAGAATCGAATTCTTGGTATTGCATAGTAATACTTGAAACTATTTAACTGTGTGCAAATAAAACTATTAGGGTGAGCAATACTTGTAAACACTGTGTGCAGGCAAATGATTAATATTGAATAGAATAATTAGTATTAGACAACAATGCTTGAAACCATTTACCTATGTGCAAACAAATTAACTCCAACAGATTTTTAAAAAATAAAATTAACAACAAACAATTCACTTACAAATCAGATAATCATTTAACTATGTGCAAACAAATGGCTCATGTTAAACTAAATTTTTGGTGTTGCAAAGCAATAAATAAGTAAAGTTGGCCTACCATTTCCGTTCAACCATGCGATTGCTTCCGCTTATTTTCACAGGCGCGTCCTGTGCAGAGTAATCTCTGATTGACGGGTCGATCAAGGATCAATATGCAACACTTTTTTCCTCCTTTAATGTGAAATTGAAACCATTTTTTTTAGATCTATTGACGTACATAGTACATAATGGAGGCAATTTAAAAATAAAAATGGTTCAAAGGTATCTCCTTGCAAGATTCCAGCGGCAATATTTAAGAAATCAGATAAGCGTAACATGACCTTAGTGTCTTTGCAAAGCATTTTTATAACGGTAACAGTTAATTTCAGAAAGCCATACCTAGATGTATTTGTTCTATCATTTCTATGTATATGTTTTGAACGCATCGGAGAAATCTACAAATAAGAGTGTTGCCTTGACTTTTTTGTACTTACTCCTTCAATGATTCGACGAATAGTCATAATCTGAGAAGTTGGAAATCTACTTCCCTGAAGACCGTTCTGATTTTGACTAAGAATTTTCTCAACTTCAGTTCGGATACAATTGAGAAGCTGGGCATTATAAACTTTAGCAACAGTAGCAGTAATAGTTATACCTCTGTAGTTTGTAGTGATTCTGTGGTCACCTTTCTTTTAAGGAGGAATGCAGTAGGTGGATTTTTCTGACTCTGTAGGTATTTATACGGCCTATTGGTATAGTGGCTAGAGTGTTCGTCAATGGTCCCGGAGACCGGGATTCAATTCTAGGTCGAGTCATACCAAAGACTCAAAAAACGGTACTTGATGCTTCCTTTCATGACATTCATTATAAGGTAAGTATCAAGGGTAAGTGAAGCAACCAAGGGAAAGGAGTTGCGCACTACTCTACAACTCTGTGTAGTAACTGTTGAAAAGAGAGCCTTTATATATACATATATATATATATATAGATATAGATATATATTGGTGTTCGCTGCAGAATGATTTGATGGTTATTGATCAAGTTCAATGTGCCACACTTTTATGACTTCTATCCGCACTCGTTACCATCACTGCTATACGTGACAATGTGCCATATTAAAATGACCTTAGTAAATATCTTTATAATTAAATGACCTTAGTAAATATCTTTATCATTAAGTGACGTCAAGAGCTGTAATGGTGAAACGCGTGTTCATGCACAAATTCAATTTCTTGCCATTTCTTAGTTGGCTCACTTTTACTAAGATATACAATGTAATGAAATCTTGGAACGCTGAACGAAGTGGTCATCCAAGTTCTTTTTGTTGTGCCTTTTAGCTATGTCGCGTGCGGGTGGGTATTAATCATCAGGCGTTGCAGGTGAGGAATGGGGAAAGATTAAAAAAAAACGTCAATGTTTATTTTTGCATTTTCGATTAATGAGAATAAAAGATGCACGTGGGTAAGAAAAGGTGGCAAACTTTTTTTGGTTTGTTTGTTTGGGGTTTTTTTTGGGGGGGGGGGTTACGTACACTGAAATGCCTCTTAACGGTAATTCACTCAGACCAGAACCCAATGTACATGGATTGATTTCGTTATGGACTTCTACGTTTTGCTTTGGTAATCATTGTTGGTTCCTTTAAGACAGCAAAGACATCCAAGCATGTCAGCCATTTTATTTTTGTTTCCGTTTTTGAAGCCAGCAAAGGAATGGCGGAAATTGTTGCTCTCTCTCTCTCTCTCTCTCTCTCTCTCTCTCTCTCTCTCTCTCTCTCTCTCTCTCTCAGCATTCCCTCTTTTCTTTTTCTTTGACTTTCTCTTTTCAATCTTTCTTTCTATTTCTTTTTTCTATTTTTCTTTTTCATTGCTTTCTTTATTCAACATTACTTTTTTATTTTTCTTATTCTTTCTATCGTTCTGATAAGATCTCTCTCTGCAGTCCTTTTGTCTTTCCTTCTTTCCTTCTTTCTTTCTATCTTTCTTCTCGATAAGTTCTCTCAGTTTAGTCCTTGAGTCTTCCTTTCTTTATTTGTTTATTTCTTTCTCCCTAACGAGTTCTCTTTGTTTAGTCCTTATATCTTTCTTTCTTATTAACGTTTCCTTTTCATAGACTTATCTCTTACTTTTTCATTCACTGTCTCTATTCAATCAATCCCTTCTTTTCATTACCATTTCTTTGTAAGTCCCTCCCTTTCCTCTTTCCTGTCGTTAGCTCTTTTCAATTAGCTTTCTAGGTTTACCCTTTTTCTTTCTTTATTATTCTCCACGGATAATTTCTTCCTCTTTCTTTTGTCTGTCTTCCTTTTTCTATGAACTTTCTCTATTCATTCCTTCTTTTCATCTTTTTCTTTCTTTCTTTTGTTACCATAGGAAAAAAAGACATTTTGAATACATGGAAAAAAAGCAATTCTTCAGCCTCGATCGTTGTTTCGAAGATAATCTTCTTGATTGAAATTTCCTGAAGCTGTTTTCCACACCCACACGTTTTTAGTCAGAATTCGTCTTGTTTGCTTGTTCTGTTTTGTTTTTTAAGGTGATCATTTTGAAATACCAATAAGGCATTTCGATCTCAGTTTAGTGCTTTATTTATTTTTTATTTTATCTATTTATTTATCTATTTATTTTCTTGCTGCGGAGGGTATCTTGAAATATTGAATTTTGAGTTTGATCACCAGTGAGATTAATTCTACAAACTCATTTGATACGCAAAGATAAATTTTATTACCTTTAACTCGGCTAAAACCTGTAAAATACCATCTTGTCTTTCCTAGTAGAAAGAAACTTAATGTCAATTAATAGTAACAGGCAACATTTCGATCCTAATAGGACGAAGCCAGAAATCATTATCACCAAATTACTAATATTCTCAGGGTATATATATATATATATATATATATATATATATATATATATATATATATATATATATATATATATATATATATATATCAGTGGCGACTCTAGCCTATTTTTGCTACTCGTGCCCCACCACGCCCTCTGTCAACTTCAGTTCCCAACCCGTGGTCCGTGGACCCAAAGTAAGTCATCATAGTTGCTATTGCGTGATTCTCCATTGTATAGCACAGATTGACTAACGTACCTTGCATGGTGGGGGGTTTTTTTGTAAACAATCAAGATACTATATAATTTGTAGTTTTGTTAATACAGTAGATAAGATAATTTTTTTCCTTTCAAAAGTATAGAAGAAAAGAGATGTTCATTACTATGACGAGAAAAATATGTTTATTAGAATAAAGAAATTGATGACAATGACAACTAACCAGGTTAGCAATTAAGTCCACAACTCTCCAGGTCATTTGTCTCATGGAATTATAAAATAATTAAATGATTGATTTTTTTATTAGCACTTCACAATCGTTTGTTTTTTGTTTTTTTTTTTATTAAGGAATGGTTTATTCGTGAATTTTGAATCATAGAAATCTACGAAAAATACGGGTTCTATGTCATTTTATATTAATAGTAAGTAAAACCCTCAAACCTCGGAACCTTCGTAGAATTCCGTAGTAGTACGTAAATACTTTTGTAATTTTTTTTCATAAAGATTCTGTATGTAACTTTTTTTGCTGCATCATTTCACAGCTAGTGTTCGTCTATAAATGCCTTTGAATAGGCGTGTCTGCAGGTAGAGCGCGTTTTTGGGAAGGTCATCTCATTTGAGCATAAACGCCAGGCGTCTTGGTTTGGCCGCAGATTTTTCTATTACCTTATTGTGCAATTCATTTCTTTGCTCTAATTCTTTAAGCATTTGCTTCTCAATTGAAATTCGGGCTAAAGACGAAAGTCGATCCTCAGCCATAGTGCATCTCAAAAATGATCGTATTCTGTCCAAGGTTGAGAAAATTCTTTCATTTGAAACTGAAGTAGCGGGAATGGTAAGGAAAAGTTGTATCAGTCTCACAGTTTCAGACATTGCAGACAAAAAACCGAGTTCATAAAGCATCATCAAAATAGCTTTATTTGAGGTACATTTTTTGAAATCATTGTCAGAATACAAATACCTGAGCTCACTTGTCAAGGATTTTAGGTCAAAAATACCAGGGTATTTTTTCTGCAATGCATCTATATGTTGTTTAGGGAATGTACAGGAAAAAACTTCAAACTTCTTCGCATCGAGCAATTCAAAATATGAAAAGTCTCCTTTGTTGGCGAATCGTTTCTTTAGTGACGAAATGATGTTTTGAATTATTTCAAAATATTCACTTTTGTAGTTGATTCGATTTCCCCTAGTTCTTTTTGTGGGTGGCGCGTGTGATTCGTCAGATATCTCCATGTCTGTCATCGTTTGTTGGATCATATTTTCATAATGTTCATTGTCACAATTGTTTGATATTGATTGAATGAAATCCTGTATTTTATCTTGAGCATATTTCACGTCGAGTTTTCTGCACTGTAAAATGTCAAATAGTTTTTCTGCTTGAGAAAGAATGACATAAAAACAGTTAATAAAAAACATGAAAGTGAAATCATTCAATTTTGACAATAGATTGTCGGTTTCACTTAGTGTTGCTTCATCCCATATTTCGCCATGATCAAGAATATCTTCGAGTGCGTTCATTATTTTTTTAACGATCGTCTTTTATAGCGGATACAGTTCTTGATTTATAAAACCATCTGGTAGCACACAAAGATGGGATGCTGATTTCAAATTTTCGGAATACACTCTTCCGTTTCGTACTAGATGATGTCAATTTACTGAAGCTGTGTAAATGTGAAAAAAATATTTTAACGCCATCAACTTTTTCCGTACTTTTACTCAAAACTAAATTAGGTTTATGGGCATAACAATGGATGAAATCGGCGTATTTAAATCCCCTCTCTCTCAATTTAATTTGCACTCTGTTCCGTTCACTTGCCATCACGGCTGCTCCATCATAAGTTTGGCAAACCAATTTTGATTTTGCATCATCGAAGGAATTTAAAGAATTCTCGATTACATCAGCTAATCTTGTGGCACTTTTGTCATCACGTCATGAAATCTAAGGAATCGTTCAATAATTTTGCATCCATTCACATACCTAACAATGATCGAAAGCTGTGCATGCATTGCACAGTCAGTTGTTTCATCAGCCTGCACTGAAATAAATGGGGCACTTTGAATTTCAGCGTAAATAACATCAGCAATCACGTTATCAATTGCAGATATAATTTCATTCTGTATTGTTCTGGAAACACCTGAAAATTGCCTAGAGCCTTCTTTGGCGGAAAGTTTTGATGCAAACACACTGTCAATTTTAGAGAAACACAGCAATAATTCTCGATAATTACCTTTGTTAAGACTATCTTCCACTTCATCGTGTCCGTGCAATGGTAGTTCTTGTTTGCAAAGATATAATATTGCGTTTATCAGGTGTTTCAGATATTTTCTATTTTCTTCGACCAATTTTTTGTGCCTTTCTCTTTCAAGTTTGGCCGATTCACTAATAGCAGTGACTATGTCATACATATCCAAATGTTTTTAAACGCTTATAATTGTTCAAATGAGTCATTGATTTCGAATGAATTTTGCAGTCTGCCAAAATATGTCTATAATCAGTATAGCCAGTATCAGTCCATGATTGTCCTGATTCAGGCGTGAAAAGCAAGCAAGGCCAACAATAGAGTTTTTCCTCAGATTTACTCGCACATAACCAGTCAATGTCATTAAACCATTTGGATTGGAGCGAACGAGTTATAACCTTATTCACCAATAAAGGAGTTGGGCGCCCAACTTTGATAATTTCTCGCTTCTCGGCTACATTTCTCTGGCCAAACGATTTATTTTTCAGGTCTAACACAATATCCATTTCCATTATACCTAATTTTAAATCCAGATCATTAACAGCAAATACAGTACAACTTTTTTTTAATGTTTTAGAGATTAATCTACTTACCCGTGAAACACAGGAAAATTAGCACAAGTGACGTTATACACAAAATACAGGGAACTTCCAAAATGTAAATTCCATCTGATGAATCTTGAAACATGATATCTTGACCAGTTGAAGTTATCCGTGGAAACACTGAGAACATTGAAAATCTTAATTTTATCCAAAAAGTCTAAGATACAAAGAATTCGTAAATAAAGTCCGTAATAAAATTGAATGTAGTGAAGCGACTGAAATATTTTCGGCAACTGAAGTAATGTCCTCCAAAAACGGTGATTAAATTTTCCCATAGAATAAAAGGTAATATTGGTGAATAAAGTTGGGTTTAAATAGCTGTGAAATGATGGATACAGCAAAAAAAGTTACATACAGGACCTTTATGAAAAAAAATTACAAAAGTATTTACGTACCACAACGAAATTCTACGAAGGTTCATTGGTTTGAGGGGTTTTCTTAGTATTAATATAACATGCCTTAAAACCCGTATTTTTCGTAGATTTCTATGATTCAAAATTCACGAAAAAAACATTCCTCAATAAAAAAACAAACAAATTCACTCTTATTCAAAACCTGTTCTTTATTAATTAATTAATGAAACAATAACTTCATCACTTATATTTACAATATATACGCGTGGTTATGTTTACAAACAGCTATTCGTACAACTACATATACGTTTGCTTACAGCAGTAGTAGTCATCGTTCTTCATGTGTTTATGCGTACGTATGTGTCTACGATATTCACAGACACAGCTAGTAGTTTCAATTTCGCTTAAAATAAAGATTATTTGTTGAAAATGTATTCGAATAAACAAATTTTAGTTACAGAATGTAATATATGCAACATTCATTAAAGAAATAGAGATCTGTTAGTGAAAAAACGAATTAAAACACGCCGTTTAAGCAACATTTACCATAGCGATGATGATGACGTCGGCGCCGGCTATAATCTGCTATTCCCCTCCCTCCCTCCCTCCCTCCCTCCCTCTCTCTCTCTCTCTCTCTCTCTCTCTCTCTCTCTCTCTCTGTCCCTCTCCCTCTTCCCAAGACAGGCGTTAGCAGTCACATTGTGCTAAATATTTTGAGCACGGTATTTTGACTTGCTTTTGCCATTGGCTACTGCCAAAAGCGAGATTTCTCTAACATTACTGTTATTATAAGGGTCTTGTGCTTGGCACGGATTACGCGTGTTCAACATTATAGCCGATTTTATGGGATGTTCAATGGATCTGACGGTGGCCGGACAAAGACCATCCGTTCAAAACAGCATCATTGTATTATTCCCAGATATATTTATGAACTTTTGGCTACTTAGTTATCGAAACTTGAATAGATACGTAATTTAATTGAGATCAGACTAAGTATGTTTGCTTGAAATTAATGGATGATTTTTAATCCATTTTGAATAACATTGACCGAGTTATTGGTCGTGCCGGGCACAAGTAGCACTAGTCCCATCTCCGCCCCTGATATATATATATATATATATTACGACAGTATACATCAAATATATATTACATCAAATTCACGAAACACGTCGACAATTTCCAGAAAAAAAATCATAGATGACACTAAATGAACACAAAACTTTTTTTAAATGTTTATATTCGCAGATAAAACAATCAACATATATTTTACAAGTCTCACAAACAACAAAACCTGACAACAAACAACTTAACATTCACATGCAAAAAGAACTTGAAATCACAAAGAACAACTTATACAAGGAAACCAAAGAAATAGCCTCAAAATTAAACATAGACCACAAAATAAACTGTATAGCCGAACAGCCAACCTTTATAACAATCAAAAATTACAAACCGAATTTCAAAATTAAACTACCATATCGATTAATTAACCCCATAAAATCCGAAATTGTAAATTTGGCAAACATATACTATAAACATGTTCGCCAATGCTCCGGGAGACCTGGGTTCAATCCCAGGTCGCGTCATACCATAGACTTTTAAAATGGTACTTGATTCTTCTTTGCTAAACACTCAGCAATATAAGGCACGTATCAAGGGTAAAGTGGAGCAATCCAGGGAAGGGAGTAGCGCCCTCCCCTATACCTCAGTGTAGTAGCTATTGAAAAGGGAGCCTTCTGGTCGCCCTCGACTACGGTCGCCAACTTTACTTTACTTTTACTCACAGGAAGACTACGGCTCAACCAATGGAAGAACACCAAGGCCGTCACTAACTGGTTCACTGACATAACTAACAAAAAAAATACATCCTTTATCCAATTCGATGTCACGGACTACTATCCCTCCATCACTGTATACACACTTGACAGATCTCTAGAATTGGCTGCCCTGTAGGTGTCTGTCTCACGAAACGATATCAGGATAATCAAACACTGCCGCAAATCACTCCTTTTCCATGACAACAGACCATGGATAAAAAAGAACTCAACAACTATTCGACGTAACCAGGGGTAGATTTGACGGACGGAGCTGTGCAAGCTGGTCTGTGCACTGATACTTTCCTAACTATCCAACTTAATAAAAAATACCGATATGGTACTATACAGAGATGACGGCCTAATCTTCATTAGGAACCCAAATGGACCAAAATTAGATAGCTGCTGAAAAAATATATCCAATGCGCTAAAATTGCTCGGATTTAAAATCACCATAAACACAAACTTAAAAATAGTAAACTTCTTAGATGTAACACTAAACTTAAGAAAAGGCACATTTGAACCTTATAAAAACACCCATTTACATTCACACTTGTTCAAACCACCCACCCTCAATCATCAAGCAAATACCAAAATCGATTACCCGCAGGCTATCCGATAATTCTTCCAACATTGATATTTTCAACAAAACCAAACACATATATGACAATGTACTAATACACACCTCCAAAAATCAAACAAAAAAATGAAAATAGAAATATAAATTGGTTCAACACACCGTACAACAAAAGTGTAATATCAAACATAGGAAGTGATTTCCTAAATCTTATAAGCAAACACTTCCCCAATAATACTCCCCGGCTAAAATTTTCAACAGAAACAATATAAAGGTCAGCTGCAGTTGTACAAGTCATCATCATGTCGCGCTGCCAGCACGGATATCCCCGACCCTCTCTCGCCATTTCTCCCTATCTTTCATCGCCTCGGGCAGGTCTTCAGGGTTACATCCTGTATCCTCACATAGTTGCTGTATGTGAGTTCGAGCTGGTCGTCCTGCTTTTGCACGGCCAAATGTGGGGGTCCATAGGAGTACATCACTTATGAGCTCGTCCTTGCTTCTCCAGCAGTGTCCCGCTTGTATAGCTTTCTCCAGCAGTGTCCCGCTTGTATAGCTTTCTCCGCTTGTATAGCTTTCTCCAGCAGTGTCCCGCTTGTATAGCTTTCGTAATGGGTGGGGGCAAGTGTCCGTATAGTTGGTGTCTCGTGGGGTGTTGTCGCCAGGGCTTGTTTAATACTGCTCTCAACATTCTTTTGTAATTTCCGTCTAATTTTTTCTCCAGCCGTTTAGTTAGCGTCCATGTAGTGCATCCATATAGCAGTATCGACACAACCGCTGCCTGGAAGAAACTTCGTTTCATTTTATCGGTTATGTCTGATTTCCATATGATCGAGAGCCTATCGATAGCCGTCCATGCCTTCGTCAGTCGTATGTCGATGTCTTTTTCGGTTGATGAGACGCTACTTCCTAGGTAGGTGAAATATCCCAAATCATAAAAGGCCACAACAAAAATATTGAAACCCTCCACAGCAATACAAATCCAAAAAAAACAATGCAACTGTAGAGATAAAGAAACATGCCCTCTACAAGGAAACTGCCCACAAAAAAACGTAATGTGCGGAGCCACTATAAAAACTATCAATTCAGTCAAGCAGTACATAGGGGCAACGGAGGGAACCATAAAACAAGGAATACATAATCACAAACTTTCCTTCTCTAACAAATTATTCAACAAACACTTCTTTATCTAAAGACATCTGGCACCTAAAGGATATGAACATCTCACCTACCATTACATGGGAAATAGGAAAACCAGTACCCGCCTAGAGCAAAGTGCCAAAAAATGCCTTCTTTGCCTCCATGAAATTATCCTTCACCCATCACAAAACACCCTGCAAAACAAAAATTCAAAAGTACTATCCAAATATCGACATGAGAACAAACATCAACTTTCACATTTCGACCCATACACATAATCCATCCCTACCTCCATAATCCACCATATTTATACCACCTCCACCATTAAAATCCCTTCACCCTTCACAAATAACCCCACAACACACCCGACGCACCGTAAGTACCATTTTTCTCCATTTAATCTTTATATCTATCACCAAGCACCCTCACTACCCATGGATATAATGTTAATCAGGATTTCATGATTGTAAGAAATACGCTTTAATACAGTTTATTTACAATATTCCTTACGTACACACCATAGATTGCAATAATTTATACGTAATATAACATAAACACAACATAGCTAATACATATTATCATCTGTCTTAATACTGTATATTTACCATATACCATCATAGATCACAATAACGTATACGTAATATAGCATAAACACAACATATACAGTCAAAAGAATGAGTATAACTCTTTGTGTGTGTGTGTGTGTGTGTGTGTGTGTGTGTGTGTGTGTGTGTGTGTGTGTGTGTGTGTGTGTGTGTGTGGTCGTATATGTGATCGTTAGTATATACAGCTTATACAAATTATCATTGTAACGTCTTAATACAGTATATTTACCACATTCCTTACGCACATACAACCATAGACTGCAATAACATCAACACAACATTGTCAGCCAATACAAATATGTTATTGCAATTTAACACTGAACATGTTCCACCATATAAATACTAGTATTACATAATACCCCATAGTATATTACAATATAACATGTCTCTTACACCACGATATCCCCACCTCACTTATTATTCTTAAGTTTTAGATCCTGCATCCATTTTCGTATATTATACTTACATGTTAAATTTTAAAAAAATGATTTTCTTCTTAATGCAATGATGATGATAAATTTGTTCCTTAGTTAAAATCATCACTACTCAAAAATAATTTTTTTTATTCCCCCAAATTCCTGTCCCACGACATCTGCTACAAAATATCTACACTTATATTTAGGAGACAACCTCAAATCTTCCACGAGACGCATGTATCATCTTACACACACATACACTATCAATCACAATTACGACTGCACGCAATAATACGCAAAAATAATCCACTCAAACACACACACACACACACACACACACACATACATACATAAAAAGAGTTATACACATTCTTTCGACAGAATTTTTCAATGTCTTTCTTTCTCTGCCAGATGATTGTCGTATAAGACGGCATGAAACCAGTGGTCGCAGATACGCATACATGGTATTAAATATATATAAAAATATGTATTTATTTATTTTATATATATATATGCGTATATATATATATATATATATATATATATATATATATATATTAACATCAGTCTACCTATCGATCTATATATATATGTATATATATATATTTGAAAATGTACAAATATGAAAAACAAGGTTTTTAGGGGATGATTTTATTTATAGTTGAATCATTTACCAACGTTAAATGTTTAGTTTTTGCTTTTTCTTTTTTCTTTTTTTTTTTTTCCATTTTACATTGAACATTCAACAAAGCATTTAAAGATGTGATGTCGTATTATGTAAATTTTATCTAAATAATTTGTTTATTAACATTCAAAAGATACAATATTACATATTCAAACACTTTGATGAAGGTTTAACGAAAAAGAAATAAAAAAACAGAACATCTAACGTTGGCAAATAATTGAACAAGAAATAAAATCATCCTCTGATGACCTTGTGATTTTTTCATATATGTACATTTTAATACTGTCGGATTTAATCCCATTCCACCCATACACACACATGTACGGTTTGGTTTGGTTCGATTTGTTTTTATGGCATATCAACCATTGTAGGTTATTTAATGCCAAATCTATTTTTATACATATAGTCGTTGTCGAGGGTGACCCGAAGTCTCCCTATTCAATAGCTACTACACGGAGGCGCAGGGGAGAGTGCAACTCCTTAGCCAGGATTGCTCCCCTTTACCCTTAATCCGTACCTTATTATGCTGACTGTTAAGCAAAACGGCATCAAGTACCATTTTTGAGTCTTTGGTATTACTCGACCTGGGATTGAACCCTGGTCTTCCGGACCATTGGCGAATACTCTACTCATTGGACCATATAAACAGTTCTATTTTAAATAATTCCATTTAGCATAAGTACATTTTTTGTTGGAAAACAGTTAAAAATAAAAATAGCTCTATTTCAAACCATTAGTACGCAGTTGAAATGTCAAAACATTTCTATTTCAAACAATTCAGCTTGACATAAGTACATAGTTTAAATGTCGGAAACAGTTCTATTTCAAACAATTTAGTTTAGCATTAGTACACTGTTTAGTTTTATTTGACCTATAGATAGGACCCTATTAGGTTCTACCGCCACGGGTCAGAGTGGACCTTGGAGCGATGGCAATAAAGGGGTATACCACATTTCCCAAAGCTCCCGCATTACTGGAGCCTCACCATCAGATTATTTTGGGTCATATCGAGAATTCACACTGGGGGGTCTTACCCCACTGCAAAGATAAAGCTGGTGTATGTTGCCGCCCCAACCGACTGGGTCCACACACACACACACACATACATATATATATATATATATATATATATTAATGAATTACAGTTTTGCTGGTATGTTTGTAACTACTTATCGTTAATATTTCTGAGACTATTTATATGATTTTGGCGTGAAACCTCGGAAGACATAGGATTAAAATGCTGGCTATACTAAGTAGTCATCTGAACACCCCAACGGAAGAAAAAAATCTCATGATATAAATATTGACAAAAATTTACCAGAGACAGATTCTAAATACACTGTTAGTAATGGGATCCAATTGGTTATTATACTGGTTGCTATGTTTGTGTCCTTTGTGTGAGGTTTATGTGCTCTAAAAATATATCTATGATACTTGCTGATTTCCATAGCAAAAAAAAAAATCGCCCGATGAAAAGTGTTGTTACATTTTAAAGACAAAATACTCGTCCGTTACAATAGGTGAAAGAATTGAATTGTTTTTTGAAGAAAATCTGAGTTTTCTTTTTTTTTCTATCGTCAATTTTAAATATATAAGTAAAATAAACCTAAAAATATTTGTCAAATGAAATTTAAAACGGAAATATTTATTTTATTTTACCCATTTTTAAAATTTCAAATTTAAGGTTACTATATTCTGTAATAAATAGAGAAGACTTGTGATATTTAGTTTTAAAAAGGATTTTTTTTAATGACGTATTTTTCCATGGAATTATCTTATAAAAAATGCAAGCATTTCACTGTTAAATAACGCATCATCACCATCATCATCATCAAGATGTCCCAAGAGTATGGATTCCCGTGATTCGATCTCACCATCCATCAACGATGGTCATCGCTCTTGGCAAGTCTTCTAGACGGCATCCCGTGCCCATATTTTTTACTAGTCAGCCAATACTAGTGTATCTATATGTAGAAGTATGGGGCTGAGAAGTTTTTTTTATTTTTCGTGGTGTCGTTCGTCGGTGTTTGTGAATTGCTGGATTCTATTGAGATGATGGTGAGTTTCGTATCTGACTCTTTTTTCTTTTCCTTGTCCCATTAACTTATTGTCTTCTTTGTCCGTGGGAAGCTAAAAGAAAATTGAAGATGGAAGGAAAGAAACAAGGATACCTTTTAACTTAAACTTTATTTCAGTGTTCAATGACTATTCTGTGGTGTGGAACGTTTTCCTGTATCATTAGAAATAGTCACGTCTCGTAGATAAGGTGTTGAAATATGTTAAAGTCATTTTCGGGGCTAAAAGTTTGAAATTCATGTGTTCAGTAGGTGTGTCCAGTGAGGTATGTTAAACAGATGCGACCGCTAGCAGGAGACACAGCTGGCGCCAAACCCAGGACTTGGCGAGCACGAATGCTACCTTACTAGTAGCCGAGAGAAAGAGGTCCTTCTAGTAGAAGTGGTAAAGTAAAAGAAAAGCTGGCGACCTTAGTCGAAGGTGATCCGAAAGCTCCCTTTTCAATAGCTAGTACACCGAGGTGTAGGGGAGGGTGCTACCCCATTCCTAGGATTGCTCCACTTTACCCTTGATCCTCACCTTATAGTGCTGAGTGCTTTGCATGACGGCATCAAGTACCATTTTTAAAGTCTTTGGTATGACTCAACCTTGGATTGAACCTCGGTCACCTGGCATAACACTCCCACGACAAGAGACTGTAAATATTGTATGTACTCTGGATTGTACTGTTCAACAAATAAAAGTATTTAACTAAGTATTTCTCTGTGTATCTCTTCCTTCACGATACTACACTTCCCTGTCACCAAGTATTTCCAATTTGTTTTTAAAAAGACTGTGTGCAAATACCCAAACGTTTAGCATCACGTGATATTTCACGCTGATTAAATACGGTATGTTTTTAAATATTCTATTGATTTAAAAGATTTAACCAGTTTTAGTAGCTTGTAAAAAACCGAAGGAATTTTTTTTGTTCATTTTCGCTGTTTTCACCCGGCATAATTATTTGATTCATTTCAATCGATGTAATTTTTGTCCTGTTTTTCCATCATGAAGCTTTGCTTTCTATCAAGTTTAAAACGGTTAACATCACTAAACTTGTATGAATCTTAATTTATCGAAAAAAATACTTTGGAAAAAGAAAATTGTTCATAACACGGCATAAACATATTATCGAAAAGTTTTTATGCATTAAACTCATCAATTTTTAAAAATAGTAAAAATCCACTAATTATGGAATTTTCACAAAATTTTCTGTAATTAGAAATGAAAAATAAAAATAACGAAGTGTGTTTTTTGCCATAAAAATGTTTTCATAACAAATATCAGAAAATTTTTGATAATTATGTTCAATTAATTTGATTATTTTATAAAATTGTGCTTAAACGCAGACTTTTAAAACGTCTTCAATACATAAAAAAAATACATTCACAAATTTGTATGAAGCTTAATTTTATTTTAGATTATTTTTTCTATTAGTATTGGCATGTAAAAAGTAATCTCTCCCGAACAACGCTGGCTATTCCTGTTTATATATATATATATATATATATATATATATATATATATATATATATATTATAAGAGAGTTGGTTGTCACCAAATCATTTTGTGTGTATGTGTCGAACCAAGTGCAATATAATATGGAGAATGCTCAATATCTAGGATCGAGCTATTATATAATAATAATAAATATATATATATATATATATATATATTAGATATATATATTTAATTCATGGAATATAGACTGCGTCCCTAGGTTTTTAGCAAAGCAACAATCATCAAGCAGTTAAGAAGATGGATTCCATCTTTTTATATCTATATATATATAATTTACGAACTTCAATGAACGAATGAACGAACACTTCTTTATAAAAATATATCTCTCACACTTTATTCTCGAAAGGGTTGATGTTTCTGTGGTATGTGAGAGACAAATACTCAGAGAGAGGACTTCTTCTTCCCATATCTTCTTCCATGAGACAGGGGGTACCAACCCTTGCACCCCCTTGTAAACTCGTCAGAGACGCCTCTGATCGGCTGCGTATCTCACGCTCCACTCCGATTCTCTGCACTCTGTCTAAATCTGATTACGTTGTTCTCATCACATTGTCTCCATCCGGTTAAACACCTGTTGTATCCGAGTGCTCTGATTGTGCTGCCCTGTTTACTAATCACAGCATGACAGTTTGTCAAAGCACATGGGGTCACTAGGAACGAACCGAAAACCCATGGCATATGTTATATAACATATATATACATATATATAAATATATATATGAAAGACAGTCCATTAATTGATGAAATCTCATAAAATGACGAAGGCCCAAAGCAAAGCAAATCCTTTCTACCTTTGGCACTGGTCAACTCACGGTTAGCTAGTTTGTCTTTTTACTATATCGTCATTTTAAAATGCATGAAATATTTTATCATGTCTAAAATCACTGCTGTAAATTATCTGTGCTTTGAATGCAAAAAAATTATTACTGTAATTCCAAGTTGCATTCGAGCCAGGAAAAAGGAGGTAAAAGATGCTCATTCTTTTGGAATGTATTACAGTTTGAAAACCTAAGTTAGTATAAAAATAGAATGCCTCTAAGGATGCAATGAACCATAAATAATGACTCTCTGATGAATTTTTTTTAAAAATGTATCTGTGGACTTTTACTGTTAAACTTAATACAGTCAGTAGGGAGGAAAGATTTTTTTTTCGAAAGCCATGGGAAGCAGCATGGTGGACGTAAAGGTGGACAAACCCAATGACAGGTCAACGCCGTGCCTAACCAGGTGATGGGCGTACGAATTCCACGTGACAACGGCCAGGATCAAATAGTTCGGTCGAACTACTGCTGCTCATCTATTTGGGTGGCTTCTATAGATGAGAATAAAAACACAGCCATCGAAAGATTACCATGACTCATACTCAAACCACTTGTCCAAACCACATCGCTCTTCGCACGGGTAAAAAAAGAGGCGCGTCCTGATGAGGTTGGAGCCCTGGCCCCAGTGTTCGAAAAATCAGCTGCAGAGCTCAAACTAAAACAAAAATTACAAAAATGCAAAAGCACAATACATATTTACCAACCCCTCCGCACGGGCAGGATATGACACAAGGTCATTTTTAAGTGGAGTTTAACAGGTTTGGATTCCGGGTATTCCTTCTCCTAGACTAGTTGCCTCACCAAGGCTGAAGAACCCAGTCTATACTACTATTTACCCATAGCTGTGGAGAGAATAGTTGGATTCATACCTTTCCCAAGGATATTAGTGATATGTGAAATGCAATCAGTCTCGTCCAGGATTTGAACTCGTGTCGCCGTGTCCATTTCCTACTACGATAACCATTACACAACGGGCACCTCGCTATTTGTATAGTGCTTTTGCACAATACAAATAGCGACATTCAACGTTAGAACATTAAACAGAATAGGCCAACTACCGGAGCTGACAGCTTCTGCGATAGGTCATAACTTAGACATAATATGCATACAAGAACACAGGTACCTTCATAGCGATGATATTAAATATCACGATACCAACAATGGATGGACGTTTGTCTTTGCATCTGCATGGAAAAACTGAGTCAACACCACAATAGGTGGTGTACGTGAGCTTATAGGACCACGAGCCCTAAAATCACTAAATTGCATAGAGAAGATACAACGAAGGATGATGGTAGCTCCGTTTAATGGCAACCCCAGCGCAACAATTATCTGCAACAGCCCTACTAATGTTAGTGAAGAAACAGATCTCATCACCTTCTATAACGAGCTATCCTCCCTTGTTCGTAGCATCCCGAAACAATGTTCTCATCATAGGTGGAGACATGAATGCCCAAATAGGTAAAAACGTAAACAACAAATTCAGCTTACACAACTCATCGAACAGAAATGGAAAACATCAAACAAACTTCACACGAGAAAATAGATTAACATGTCTTAATTCTAGATTTCAGAAAAAAAAGGGAAAACTAAGGACCTACACCTACGCAAATAAAACTAAAGCACAGATAGACTACATCTTTATAAATAAGAAATGGAATAATAGCACATTGAATTGCAAGGCATATTCCTCTTTCGAGGGTGTGTTCTCTGATGACCGAATTGTCACAGCAAAGATACGACTGAGCCTATGAAGGAATGCAGCCCGAACAACAACAACCGTACACTATGACTGGTCCCTGCTTAACAATAGATATATTAAAAATAAATATACGTTAACACTAAGAAACAAATTCGATGCATTTCAGGAGATATCAGAGACACCTACTCCGAATGACGAATAAGAGAATTTCGCCAATGCCCACTGAGAAGCGGCAGCAAAATGCATACCAACTAAACAAAGAGGTAAACCTAGAGTCCCATAATTTACGCGAGAACTTGACTCAGTACTAAGAAAAATTAAAAATAGGAAAACAACAGGAGTACGGAAGACCAGGGAATTCGACGACATACAGCTCCGACACTGTAATGCTGTATATAACCAGAACACAATTGACAGATGGACAAAAGGCTTCATCTTCCGTTTCCCTAAGAAGGGGGACCTCGGAAGAGGCAAGAGGTATAACACTTACGTCCATAGCGGCTAAGATCTACAATGCTCTACTACGCAACTGCATAGATCCCAAAATTGAGATGGAAGAACCAAAAAGGTTTTCGGAGAAATTGATCCACGATATCACAAATTTTGACTATCCGTCGAATTCTATTAGGTGTACATGCAAAAAAACCTAGAGGCAACAATATTATTCTTCCCACTTCTCCGAGGCATTTGACTCCATACACAGAGGGAAGATGGAGCAAATACTTCTCGCCTACGGCCTCTCCAAAGAAACCATCGCAGTCATAATGATACTATATAAAAACACAAAAGTAAAAGACTGCTCACCGGATAGAGATACAGACTACTTCGACATTGTAGCAGGTGTGCTACAAAGAGTCACATTAGCCCCATACATGTTTGTTATGTCCCTAGAATACATGCTTAGAACGTCTATAGATATAATGAAAGAAAACGGTCACAAGCTGGCAAACTAAAGAAGCAGAAGATACCCCACACAAACAATTACGGACGCGGACTACGCCGATGACATAGAGCTTCTGGCAAATACACCCGTCCAAACCAAATCCCTGCTATATAGCCTGGAACGAGCAGCTGCAGGCGTAGGCCTCCATGTCAACGCAGACAAAATAGAATACTTGTGCTTTAATCAAAGAGGTGTCATCTCCACACTAAAGGGTGGGCCTTTGAAACTGGTGAACAAGTTCACCTACCTAGGAAGCAGTGTCTCATCAACCGAGAAAGACATCAACACGTGACTAGCAAAGGCATGGACAACCAACGATAGACTATCGGTCATAGGGAAGTCAGACCTGACCGATAAAATAAAACGCAGTTTTTTCCAAGCAGCAGTCGAGTCGATACTGCTATATGGATGCACTACATGGAAGCTAACTAAACGTATGGAGAAAACGCTTGACGGCAATTACACAAGAATGCTGCGAGCTGTATCGAACAAGTCCTGGAAGCAACACCCCACAAAACAGCAGGTGTACGGCCACCTACCATTCATCACGAAAACTATCAAAGTTAAACGAACCAGAAAAGCGGGACACCGCTGGAGAAATAGGGACTAACTCATAAGTGATATACTCCAGTGGACCCCTTCACATGGACGAGCAAAGGCAGGACGACCAGCTAGAACCTATATATAACAGTTCTGTGCCGATACAGGATATAAGCCTGGAAGACCCCACAGGAGCGATGGACGACAGAGACGGATGGCGTGTGAGGGGCAAGGAGATCCGTGCTGGCAGCGCGATATGATGATGATGATGATGATATATATGTGTGAGTGTGTTTGAAAAGTACTTCTCAAATAAAAATCGTTATGACGTGGCCTTCTTTATTTTTTCTTTCTTTCGTTTGGTTTTAATCGCATCCCAAACCTCGTGGGTTATTTAATGCCAAAGGTATCATTTTAGAAAACAGTAGTGGTATTATTTCATTTGTAGCCTGAGTGGCAATAAGGAAAGGTCATAGTTTTTTTCCAAAATTGAATGTAATTGAGAGACAGGAGTTCGAACTCGCATACTACGCTATCACAGTCCAGCTAATATGTCACGTGGACTCACTCCCTATGTCGTACCATTTTTGCCGAGTTACAAATGTGTGTGTGTGTGTGTGTGTGTGTGTGTGTGTGTGTGTGTGTGTGTGTGTAAAATAGCGAACACACACGCCATTTCCTACGAATTAAATTCTTGACTATGTAATCATCAGAATAAGATTTGTCTACTTTACTCTTATATATATATATATATATATATATATATATATATAATTAAACGCTTAAAGCATTTTTAAGCAGTAACGTAAAGCGCTCTAAGCACAAAAATACAGAGCAATATCACCTAAAGATCGGCAACGTGAAACTCAGAATCGTAAGTTTTTATCCTGTGATATTTTTGGGATATACATGCTACAAACAAGCTCGTATCAAAATATTGCATTGCCCAATCGGCTGGGGCTTCAGAATACACCGACCGCATCTAGGTAAGATTTCCCCAATGAGTGTTCTCGATATGACACTAAACAATCTGATGGTGAGGCTCCAGTAATCCTGGAGCTTTGGGGAATACACCTTTATTGCTATCGCTCCGAAGTCCACTCTGGCTCGGAGTGGTAGCACCTGATAGGGCCCTATCTTTGGATCAAATAGAACTAAACTGTGTACTTACGCTAAACTGTACTTTCACTAAAGTGAATTATTTGAAATAGAACTGTTTCTTTGTATAAAAATGGACTTGGTATTAGATAGCCTACAATAGTTGATACGCCTTAAAACCAAACCAAACCAAACCAAAATATTGCAATACTTTTAATTCTGATATCCAATGATCAGCTGATATCTCTGATTTAAAAACGGCATTTCTTCCAAGCAATATCCGTGTCAGTAATTCTGTATGGTTGCACACTTTGGTCTTTAATGAAACACCTGAAGAAAAAGCTAGATGGAAACTACACAAGGATGATGTATATTGTTTTAAACAGATCGTGGAAGCAGCATCGTACAAAACAGTAGCTGTATGGCCACTGACCTCTCATCACATAAACCATCCAAATAAGATGAGCAAGACATTCTGAGCACTTCTAGAGAAGTAAGGACGAACTCATAAGCAATGTTCTTCAATGGATTCCAAAAGATTGATACACCAGTATTTGTAGACCAACAAAAACTTACATTCATCTGGTCTATGTGGACACTAGATGCTATCTTGAGGATATTCCAAGTGCGATGGTCGATAGGGACGAATGGTGAGAGAGTGTTTAATGATAAAAGAATGTAAACATTTCCTGCAAAGTAACTTTCTTCGCTATAAAACAAATCAAAGTGATTTGTATATTTTCTTTCGTTTTACCCGCTGGTTATGAGTTTTCTCACCATGAATCTGTTTTTAAGATTTTTTTAGAAAAATATGCATTTTTTTTCTCATTTCTTCCGGGATAAATAATGATAAAAAAAAAAGCAAAAGTCCCTAAATATTTTATCATTTCCTGAGGCAAAAAAAAAGGACTTTGGAAACTGCTGGATATCTTATAACGAATTAGATATTTAAAAAAAAGAATTTTAAAGAAACATTTTTTTCTGACATACAAGAATGTCCGAAAAGTACGGTACAAACTTTTGCTAATCCCACATGTTTATTATAATTATATGAATGAAATATATTGCATATGTAACCAGCACTACTATGTTACTTTTCATGAAGTCACTATTAAGATTTGATGCATTTATCTCATCTGTGCTCAAACGCGTAAACACCTTTATTGAATACTGTAGCGTCAAGTGAATAGTTCTTCAGTCAATTACATTGGGTCCCAACAGGATTATCCTCCAACTTCTCGTAGATGATTTCATGGACAAGCGAATTTGGAAAATCGATTTCAACACGCACAATGCTAACTTCCGATAACATTTTCAGCGATTGAATTGATTATCCTAAAACAAATGAGCTTTAAGCCACTCTCCTGAGTCTGAAAACTATTTGATGTTTATTTTATTCGATTAAATAAAACTTAGCTAGCCAGCATCAGTCCTATCCATACCAAGTTGCGTGTCGACATAAACAACCCTCACTTATGGTCCTCCTCCCATATAAACGAGTTCTATGTTACAGACCTTTACATAGTTATATCCACGTTCGTGTGTACAGCATATCAATCAACCTATCGATCTATCTGACGAAAAATGCTGTGAAATGCCACAATTTCAACAAAACGATAAAGATTCAGCTTAGCTAACATGATGTACTCAAAGGGTTTAGTTTAAAACCATGCTTATAATTATTGTTTTATAGAAACCGGAATTATCTGCCAGCAGAAAAAAGTAAAACATTACGTCAATCAAAATATTCTGAAACAAACTGCTCCTTATGCGCTTTCCACGTGCGAAATTTAAAAACCAAAAGAAAAAACTTTTCCTTTTGCAGTCGCATGGTAAAGACACATTTCCTTTCTCCTAGTTTAGCTTAATTTCACACCAGCACTTATACATTCCTAATTTATTTTTTACTTTAAAGTACACACGGACATATTTTTCTAGATTGGCTGGGACTTTTCTTAAGTGAGAAGACTTTTTTTGTGGCTTGCATACATGATAAACATTTCATTCATTCTTGAGTTCTTTTTGTGTTACAATACATTTGTGATCCTATAATATCACATTTTCGGATATTCGTTTATTAATCCTGTCTGTGTCCTCGCTGTGTTTGAAAGATCCACAGACAAGGAATGACACAATCCATCCGGGAATTATTTTGACGGTTGGGGTGATCCGTTGGAACAAAGCTGCCTCGGTGTTGGCAACTCAAAATCAAGAAGAACTCACCGTCAACAATTAACAATTATTTATTGTGCTACGTTCAGACAGTAGCACAAGAGAGAGAGAGAGAGAGAGAGAGAGAGAGAGAGAGAGAGAGAGAGAGAGAGAGAGAAAGAATCTGTAAGGATCTATGTACAGACACAAAGAAACACGCCCCCAGCCCGACAGAACTCTCTAATTGCAAACTTTTCCCTGACCGACTGGCTAACTGACTACTTCTTCAAAATTTGCAGATTTTTCTATATTTAGATTCAGGATATCGGTGGAGGTGATGTCATCTTGCTAAATTATTGCGCCATCTCTAAAGTTTCCAAAATTCACTGTTTTTATTTCTCCAATCAAACCTGTCACAGAAAAGATTTGAATCCATTTAGTTTACATTTTGGCCTTCCCGTGTTGAACGTTATGTACTCGCTTAAACCTCCTATTTGACTTACATTTCCGCTCAAAGATTTCAGCTAACTTAGCAGCTAACTGAAAAGCTCGTGACCTAACCAAACCAGGTGATAAAATAATTAACTATCACAGCAACTGTGCTACAAAAATTAAACATTGTTTTGTTTAAATATCGGGATCTTTATTGCATTCATTTTCATTTATTGTGTAACCCTATTTTATCATGCATATTTTGTAAACAAACAAACCAAGATAAACAAAAGTTTGTTTGTTTAATTGTTATGTTTTTTGGCATTTCCGCTTTTTATTATCCTCTCACATCTATCTTTAAAAAACACAAAAGAAATCTTTGCACTGAACATCATCATTATCATCAAGTCATGCTGAGAGAACGGAATCCCCCCCCTCTCTCTCTCTCTCTCTCTCTCTCTCTCTCTCTCTCTCTCTCTCTCCAGGCAGTTCCTCTAGACAGTATCCAGTATCTGCACAGAGCTGATATATGTAAGTCTTTGCTTGCCAGCCTACATTGATAAGTTGAAGTCCATATGAGAACATCACTAATGAGTACATCGTTAAATCTCCAGCAGTGCCTCTAATATCTTGTTCATCTTACTTGGTTAGTTTATGAGATGATAGATAAGTGGCCGTACAGCTGCTGTTTTGTGGTGTCTTTGCTTCTAGGAATTGTTTAAAACAGCATGTATCATCCTCGCGTACATCCATGTTTTTTCTCTAGGTGTTTCCTTAATGTTTAAGTAATGCAACTATATAGTAATACTGACACGGCAATTGCAAAGAAGAAATACCATTTCATTTTATCTGAGAGATCAGCTTGTCATTGCATATCAGAATTAAAAGTTATTATTTTTGTTACTATTCTTTATATGCTCTCCAATGTCTTAAAACTGGAGCCGAGGCCTGAATACAATATTCTACCATGTTTTACATACGATTTCATTGTGGTTTTATTTATTTTTAAAACAATATTTGTCTCTCTTGAAATGATAATTTCTAACAATCCTGTCAATCATTCTTTTTGTCCTTGGGAGACAAAATATGATTTTCCTCTTTAAATGTATCATTAAAACCAACCGCCAGATTGCATTCCTCGGTCACTTTTGATTTGTTGCTAAATTTATGTTCAACTTTAATATTTTAGATTTTAATATAAAGTACTTTACATTCTTCTGTATAAAATTCTATACTTACATTATAAATCAAACACACGATTAACAAAAAATTAGTCTTTGGAATTTACAAAAGAATATTAGTAAACACAAAAGGTTAGTTGGTTGAGGTTTTATAGCATATCAAACTTTGCGGGTTACTAAATGCCAAATCTTGTTTTCATATATGATTTGTAAGCGAATAGTTTGTTGGTGATTATTTTTAAACAAGTTGTTATGGCTCATTTTTGCACACAATTAAACAGTTTCAAGTATTCTATTTAACATTAGTAATTCTATTAATCAAATATTTCTATCACATGCCAACAATTGGCACACAGCTGTATAGTTTCTAATAACCAATAACAATCCTTTGTAAATGATTGAACATTTCTATTTGACCCATAGATAGGACCCTAACAGGTACTACCAAGCCGAGTCAGAGTGGACTTTGAAGTAATGAAAATGAAGTTGTAGTCTACATGCCTCAAAGGACAGGAGCCTCACCATCAGATGCGCTTTTGTGTCATACCCAGAACACTCGTTGGCAGAGTAGTATTACCCCTCTTCAAAAATACATTCGGTGTCTTCTACAGCCCCAGCCGACTTGGCGAACAGAAAGTTTTTGGTCATAATTCTAGTCACGCGAAACTAGATAACAAAAACAACTTTTCGTGAATAATAGAAGTTGCTTTTTTAATCATTTAGCCACAGACTCATTGATGTACTTATAGATTTATTTCAGTATTTTTGATTGTGTTAAAAAAGAAAAAGAAATTTTATTAGAACATAATTCTATGAAACAATAGAATAAAAATGGAAAAATTCTTATCGCCATCTCTACTCCTGGTTTAATATTGGGGTTAAAAATAACTGTTTCATTGAGTCATGTCTCGACAAATACGTACCAACTGAAAGCGAGACTGCTGTTAAAATGAATTTGATTTATTGAGATTTTTTTTTTTTTTTTTTTGTGTTTTCACTTGGTTCTTTTTTAGACCAACCAGATATTAAGCTGTCCAGTCGAATATTTGTTTCGAATTTTTAAATAATATTTTCCTTCGTTTTGCTTATTCTATTAGGTAGATAGACAGACAAATTACGAACAGGCTGTGATAGATAGATAGATAGATAGATAGATAGATAGATAGATAGATAGATAGATGTAAAAAGACAGAGATAGATAGATAGATAGATAGATAGATAGATTGATACATACATACATACATACATACCCAAAAATTGGATAATTCGAACAGATTGATCTATATGTTCATCTTCCAAGTGAAACGGCCTGTCTTGATAAAAATTTAGTATATTTCTTATTTATTACTATTTACCCATTAAATAATAAATTCTAATATATATATATATATATATATATATATATATATATATATATAAGTGTGTATAATTCAAGGAAAATAGTCAAGAGTTTAGACTTTTTTCGTAGTAATCCAAGGTGAATTGGAATCTTTGTTGAGTGCTCAATGACGACGGCTATCGGATATATAATAATTCTCGATTAAAAATATATCGAAACTCACATGCAAAGCGAAAACGTTTTTATAAATTTAACGAAAAAATTTCGATTCAGTGATGCCATTATAGATTTATAACCTTCTTCAGATGGAGTTTAATACGTTAGTGCTTAGGATTCCGAGTTCAACACATGAACGAGGCTGTTTGCATTTCCCGTAGCGCTAATACCCTTGGGGAAAGGTATTAATCTAACAATTCTCCCTCCAGCTATGGCAGCTCGGGTTCTTTAACCTTGGAATGGCAACTATCGTTGAAGAAGTAAAACTCTGAATTCAAACCCGTGATACCAATTAGACAATTTAATTTCGGGGATAAAAGTTTTCTGACAGTCCACGTTGATGGTCGAGTAGACTCTCCTTCACTCAAAGATACACTATGCCGATCGACTACCTTCTCTGACAGACCAATTCTCCCTGGCTTCTTATATAAGAAATATCTTCTTACCACTCAAAATCTTTCGCCTAAAACTCGCATGGTTTAATGCTAGATATCACATGAACGTTAAAATTAGTCTATGGAACACATGGCGCAGTGGATGAGGCGTTTGGTTGGCATGTGCTTCTGAGTGAAATTATCTGGAGGTTGCTGGTTCAATCCCAACAACAAGTAAGAATTAAAAGGAATATTTACTTTGACTTAATACTTGTACTCGGTCATGTTTAACGGAATTGGAACAGTCTACACCTATGGTTCAAATAAAGGGTTCGGTTCGAGATTCAGTGTGGCCTCCCGAGTTCGACATGAAACACCTGAAGAGAGCCGAAAAACATATTGGCTGAAACGTTGTGATTATAATAATAAAGATGAGGTGCCCGTGGGGTAATGATTATCGTCGTAGGAAATGGACACGGCGATACGAGTTCAAATCCTGGACGAGACTGATTGCATTTCACATAGCACTAATACCCTTGGGAAAGGTATGAATCCAATTATTCTCCCTCCAGCCATTGGTAAATAGTAGGACAGACTGGTGAGGCAACTAGTCTAGGAGAAGGAAAACTCTGCATTCAAACCTGTTAAACTTCGCTTAAAAAGTGGCCTTGTGTCATATCCTACCCGAGCGGAGGGGTTGGTAAATATGTATAATAATAGAGATGAGGTCAATCGTCTGAATATTCTAAGTAATAATAATTATCAAGATTCATCTCAGAAATTTTGACAAATTATATATATATTAAACCGACTCATTGGCCAAGTGGGTAGAGTTTTCGTCAATGGTCCGGGAGACCAGGGTTCAATCTCAGGTCGGATCATACCAAAGACTTTAAAAATGGTACTGGATACCTCTTTGCTTAACACTTAGCATACAAAGGTTCGTATCAAGGGTAAAGTGGAGTAATCCAGGAAAAGTAGTAGCGCCCTCCCCTACAACTCGGTGTAGTAGCTATTGAAAAGGGAGCCTTCAGGTCGCCCTCGACTACGGTCGCCAACTTTACTTTACTTATATATATATATATATATATATCACAGATTTCGTGATTTGGTCTCTAGTTCTCTTTTGGTAACTGGGGTTAAGATTTAAATGGGTAATTTACATTATTATTTGGTAGAGTTATCAAACTTATATTTGTATTCCTCTCCCAAAATTTTTATGGACATCCATTAATGAAAATTTAAGTAATTAAATTCATTTGTTTTTCTCGAAACGGCTACAAGAAATTTAGCATTCAAAACATTAAAAACATGACAACATTTCTGTTTTCTTAGATTGATTCTTTTTTATTGAGGATTCTTTTAACTATCAAAACAAAGTTCTTGAGAACAAATTGTGCTTTTTCACTGTTTGTGAACATTAAATATATATGTAACTTATGGCTGTTCATATGCCCTTAAACAAAGAAAATAAATCATATATATACATATATATATATATATATATATATATATGATTTATTTTCTTTGTTTAAGGGCATATGAACCGCTATAAGTTATTTAATGTCAAAGCCATCCTTGTAGGTGTACAGTAGTGCAATTATTTAACCCATAACTGGGGAATAAGGGGTTCATGGTGTTCCCAAAGGTAGTAGCCCGAAAGTAAATGACTGGGAGTCAAACTTGCTTACTATGACGTCACAGACCAGCAAGTTCGTCGCTATGCTACGGAGATCCCTCCCCACTCCAACATGCACACACACACACACACACACACACACACACACACACACACACAATCTGATTTCAAAACTAAAAAAAGTGATAATTTTTGTACAAAAATAGTATCGAGAAACTGTATTTGTTTATTTGTGTTTTTACATATTGTTAACCAATCGGCACTTCATTTGAGAAGCCATCAATTTTTAATTTCTTTGAGAAGCCAGACGATAATTTCTAATTTCCCGAATAAGAATTTGAAGGATCAAAACCCAAAATAATTTTAGAACTCTTTTCCTTTCTAGATTATCAAAAACACAATTTTAAACCAATTAGAATCATTGATAAATCATTTCAGATTTTATCTAATTTGGAACCTAACTTAATACTATACATAAACCGATGAAATAAAAAAACCTTTAGCAGATTACAGATTCCTTTCTCTTTCTACTCATCTTTCGTCTTTATTTAAGATCTAACATTCTGTTCCCTCAAGTTTGTTTCAACATCGCTTAATTATTTTTCCCGAGCGAAAACATCATCTTATTTAACAGTTTGTTTGTTGACATTTTTTGCGATGGAAATATTTCAACATATTCTTAGCCTACTGATTTGTATTGTCTTTGCGTACAAATTGACTGTTGCGTCATAAACTTTAGCTCACTCTATATAGTAATATACTCACACAGACATATTTTACACACACAAAATATATTATCAAGATTTGAAACCATGCAAGGCTGTAACATTCAATCTGAGAAATTTTCTTTCTTTCAATGAAAATATCAACTCACATTACCTTTCTTTATGAGAAAAGACACTATAACTTTTATTTTTCAACAAGGAAAGCTGGTTGAAAAATAAAAGTTGAATAAATAAAAATAAATAAATAAATAAAAAATCGGAAATTTGTTGAAATGTGTTTTATTAAATCATTTACATACTTTACCGGCAGACACACATACACACATACACACACACACACACATATATATATATATATATATATATATATATATATATATATATATATATATAAATTTTTAATTATAAAATAAGATAATGAAACACGATAAAAACTCGTGACTCAGAGTTTCACATTGTTGATCCTCAGGTGTGTTAGTATTCAACACGCCTGAATTCAACCAAACAAACATATCCTTTTTCTGGGTCACATGACTATTACGTGATTGACATACTAAGTTATATTGCTCAATTAGGAGGCAAATTCTAAAGTAAATATTTACTTTTATGGTGGCATTTAACAACCAACTCTCAGCTTGTATTTAGCGAATGAAATTTATTATATATAGTATTTTCTTCTAAGCACAACTTACAATTTATCAAACTCTCATTACAAGTATACGCTCCTTTTTGACATTGTTTTGCTTTTTTAACAGTGGTTTCTTGACAGCAATTCTGCCATACAGGCCAACTTCACAGAGTCTTCTCCTTACAGTGGATGTTGACACATTTTTTCTATTCATTGGTCTAGTGGTGCAGTGATATTTAGAGCAGTCAGCCATCTGTCACGCAAGCTGACTCAGATGGAATTGTCCTCTGCTCTTGTTGTTGCTTTTGGTCTATGAGCCCAACTTTTGGTCTTGCTTTGTCCGATTTCCTGATGTCTCCGAACAGAATAATTCACTCTAGTTCTGGGACATTTCTATTTTTAGTAAAGAAGAAAAACGCCGTCAAATCAAATTTTCAAAAGATATCTGATTATACTAAGGTCAAAATTACTGACGAAGTCTTGTATTTAGTATAATAAATAAAACTATTGGGTTGCTTAAATTGTTTCTTTAAAAATAACTTTTAGGATGAGAAATAAATTTTTTTTAGGGTAGCCTAATACTTCTGACTGATAGTATATATATATATATATATATATATATAGCAAATAGATAAAAATTAACAATTGTTTAAAAAGCGTTTGATATATCAAAAATGTTCAAATGCTAGCCAGCCAAAAATTATAAAAACAAAAAGGAATTAGGATCTCAACTTGTAACAAAATTGTCAGATGAAACTTTTTTTAGTTTCATTCGATAATTGTGTTTTTTATTTTACAGAAAACATGAAACTATGAATAATAAGACAAAATGAAACTGAGAAAGAAATTTAGTTTAGTCTAGTATATATATAAATATATATAAAATGTGTGTGTGTGTGTGTGTGTGTGTGTGTGTGTGTGTGTGTGTGTGTGTGTGTGTGTGTGTGTGTGTTTTGGCAGCAGACTTTTTTCGTTAGCATATTTTTTTAAAGATGACAGACAAGGATTTGGATTTGAGTATTTAATTAGCCTTTCTTTTCTCACGAGTGACATGTCACAAATAAGGATGAAAGAAGTTTAATAATTGTCGAAAATCTCTGATTTTCCAACCCAAGTATATACTCTTTCGACTTTAGCTGGTCATTGTCAAGTATTTGGATACGACTACACCATAGATTACAAGATGTTTCATGTGATCAATGAATATTCTGAATGAGTGCGTTCATGGCGTGCAATTGCCGTCGTATTTAAACTTGCAGTCTATTGGTACTGATTTGAACGTGAAGAATTAACAGATTGGGATCACGTGACTATGACTAGCCGAGGCTATAGAGCTCTGCATCAGTGTCAGGTGCATTTAGGTATTGTCGCTCCTAAATTAAAAGAGATTTTGTTAATTTTTAGGGGTGTCTGTTTTCTTTATAAGAACAGCTTCTCGTATTTGGTGTCTTTTTCACAGTTTGTACTATATAGGATTTTCTTGTAATCAACTAATTTTTCAAATATTTGTGGGGATATTATGTTTGTGTTAGATGTGTTTATGGATGTGTACATGTATAGCGCTAGCATTAGATTAATAGCAAGTTAGTCTGCGGGAGAGGGTGGTGGTTGTGAGTCCAACGTATGAATTAAGTGTTGTTGTATTATCATTAGTGTTGGAGATACAATCTTCCAATGAGCAATTAAAGTGTTTGTTATTTAATGACATATCAACCTTCTCGAGTAATTTAACGCCAACTCCATCCTTTCAGAAGGACAATAATTGTACTATTTAACCTATGGATGGAGGGGATAAGGGGGTTTATACCTTTCCCAAGGGTATTTGTCCAAAAGTGAATGTAATAACGGGACTGGAGTTCGAACTCGCGTACTACGATTCCGCAGTCCAGCGTTTTAACCATTACACTTATGAAATTCATAAAAACCAGTTATTCTACATAATAGTGTTTTCAAGGCGCACAATTATTAGCAACGATAAGGTTAATTATTTAAATCACATATCTGACTAATACTTTCATGTTTTCATAATCATTTGGCTGTACTTTATTCTAAAGAATTAAAACTGGTACATGAAGGTGATACATGGAAAATACAAACGATAAAACTGAATTATTTGTGCTTTAAAGCAGATCCGGGGACTATATGAAAGTACGATTAACGAAACGAAGCAACGATACATAAAAATACGTTGGGTTTTTTTTTACGCTGGTAACAATACTACAATAACTATCTTTTAAAAAATCAACCTTAGAAATTTAAGGAATTCTAAACGTTTTTGTATAATATAACCAGTATTGAATTTTTCTCAAAGTTATTTTTGTTAAAGCCATAATTCTGTTGACACCACGGATTTTATGTAATATAAATCTAATCCCGTTCTATATTTTGTTCCATCAATATACCGCCGTTCTGTAACACTTGTAATTCTTCAAAATATAATTTTGATAATTGTAATTCTTCTAAATATAATTTTGATAATTGTAATTCTTCTAAATGTAATTTTGATAATTGTAATTCTTCTAAATGTAATTTTGATAATTGTAATTCTTCTAAATCTAATTTTGATAATTGTAATTCTTCTAAATATAATTTTGATAATTGTGAAAACGTGAAACTAAGTTACAATCTAGTATGTTTTATAAATACATCGTACATGTGTTTTGTTTGACAAAATCTATCGACACATTTTTATATAATGCCTACCATCTCGTACGTTTGTTTTGTTTGGCTTTTGTTTTGTTTTTGTTTGCTTTGTTGTTGTTTTTTGTTGCTTTATTTTTCTTTTGTTTGTTTCTTTGTTTTTTTGGTGGGGTCTTCTTCTTCTTCTAGTCTGTCTGTAATTTCTGCTAAATTTCTGTGCAGGATGCACAGATACTGAGTTCCTGCCGAGGATCGAAGAGGAGAGAGCGTGTGTATTTTTTTCCGAAAGGACGCAGAAATAAACGTGGTGTACCAAATTTGGGGGATTCATAATCAGTTAATTTAAATATCTTAATTCTATCAAAAAAAACATTTTCCAGAAATTCAACATTCATAACTACAAACTTTCGACTAAAAAAATGGCTTGTTATCTTGATTGCAAAAAAACTGATTCTTCTTCTCTAATGATCCTGTTTTTAACTTTCAAAACCAGGGAATGAGAAATAAAGTGTCTGTTTGTTCAAACACTTATGAACATTACTATATATATATATATATATATATAGTGACAAATGAAAACAAAAAATTTTAAATGTTCAAATATTGACCAGCAGAAAAGGTTAAAGTCTAAAAGAAATTAAAATATCACATCTTCTTATAACAGTTTAATTACTAAAAGCTTCACGGATCAAATTGGATATGAAGCTTAAAAATCAAGAAAAGAAATAAGTGCATATATATATATATACATATAATTAGAAGAAAAAGTCACAACACCGTCATTTTGTTATTATAAATCTATTTCAGTTGGCTCCTGATAAAAGCAGCAAACATCTTCAGATAGCTGTCACATAGCTATTGAAAAGGAGCCTTCGAGTGGCCCTTGACTTCGTCCGGACAACTTATATATATATATATATATATATATATATATCATGACTGACACTTCTTATCAGATGAAGGTCACACAAAAATTTCCCGTGGGAACGCATACAACTCCATAGGCCAACTACACTCTTGCAAATCCGACAGCGCATGTGACAATCAAAGAATTTCTTGATGTTGACCGTAACTGCGAGTACTCTTATATGACCCTCATATTTTGGCGAAGAATTGACACAACTTACCCGTAGGTTGCTGAGGAAAGACCTTTGTAAAATAATCCAGCGATTGTTTGCTGTCATTACATCTTTTATGACTAGCAATTCCAGCTTTTGATTAACAGAACATACAGCGTAATGTTATGAATATGTACTGGATCAAAGTCCTGTTTCTGGGTTCTCTTTCAAGATGGAATGTTCGATTTTCCTTACTTCAAATGCTTTACAACAATTGTAGATCCCTTTTTGTTTTCCAAATTGATCGATTTTTTAAGACATTCATCTTTTTGATATTATTTTAAATAAATCGTAATATTTTCTTCTTTCTATTTTTTCCTCTTCTTCCTACAGGACAGACCAAACTTTGGTTCCTAATGGAGGCGTACGTTGACAAATACTATTCGGAAGAAAACATGGGTTTCCCCATAAACCTGACACTTAATATGGACACGAGTAGCGACGTGATGAACACAAATACAACCCTTGAAGGCGGGGGTCCAAACGGCCTGGTTTCAGGGAACGATGTCGGTAAAGAAGCTTTAGAAATCACACGCTTAATTGTTCAGAAAATACTCAGCCCGACTGTATCCACCATCGGTTTTCTCGGCAACACTTTGAGCATTATTGTCCTCAGCCGGCGAAGGATGCAGAGTTCTACAAATGTTTACCTGATCGCATTGTCCGTGTGTGACCTCCTCTACCTGTTCTTTACCGTCACCCTAGGCTTTGTTCACTGCTCTTACCGGACACAGCCGAAATTCGCCTTCTATTACATTCCCTACGCCCGAGTCCTAGCTGACCTCTTTGGCAACATTGCCGTTTGGTTAACTGTTTCGTTTACCGTCGAGAGATACGTCGGTGTGCGGTATCCAATGAAGGGCCGGGTGTGGTGTACTGTGCGCCGAGCTAAACTGATATCTTGCCTAGTCTTTGTTGTCTGCCTGATCAACACAAGCCCGGAGCTCTTCGAGATGGACATTGTCGAAAAACAGCTGTCCAACTCTAACAGAACCATCGTCACGTTCGTCTGCATTATCACTGAATTTGCCAAGACTGATAGCTATCAGATTGGTTACTATTGGTGGTTTATCTCTTTCTTCACATTTATTCCCATGGTGCTTCTGTCTGTCTTCAATAGCTTGCTCATCCGAATCGTGTGGAAAGCGTCTGTCATCCGCCGGTCGTTGGCTAATTCAAACGTTACGGGCCAAGTACAGCATCAGGGTAGCGAGCAGAATAGGATAACGATTATGCTGATTAACGTTGTAATCGTTTTCCTTATCTGCCAGTTTCCCTGGACTGGTTTGTTGATCTACCGTACCTATATGTCAGCTCATGGACTAAAGGTAAGTGTAACTCTGATACAAACCCGATTTTCTTATTCATTTGATAAAAATACATACTAAGTTTGACCAAAAAGTATCGAAACTAAAGCTTGAAATATACTTAATTTAAAAAATCTAATCAAATTTAAATCAATTCTAACAAAATTTATCAAAATCAAAAATTAATTAAAATTAGAAATTAATCAATGTGAATTAAAAATAATATTGATTAATTCAAATTGAATTTAAAATCTAAATGAAGATGTGAATACAGCAGAGCAACTTATATAATTATGTGATAATATCAAAACGTTTAGACTGTTGTTTATATTAGCCAGTGTCAATATGAAAAATAATGAATTCAGTCCCAATACTTTTTGAACGAAATATTCTTAGCGAAACATGTGCATTACTCTCCATACTCAACTGACCCAAACATGTGCATTACTCTCCATACTTAACTGACCCAAACATGTGCATTACTCTCCATACTCAACTGACCCAAACAAGTGCATTACTCTCCATACTCAACTGACCCAAACATGTGCATTACTCTCCATACTCAACTGACCCAAACAAGTGCATTACTCTCCATACTCAACTGACCCAAACATGTGCATTACTCTCCATACTCAACTGACCCAAACATGTGCATTACTCTCAATACTCAACTGACCCAAACAAGTGCATTACTCTCCATACTCAACTGACCCAAACATGTGCATTACTCTCCATACTCAACTGACCCAAACAAGTGCATTACTCTCCATACTCAACTGACCCAAACAAGTGCATTACTCTCCATACTCAACTGACCCAAACATGTGCATTACTCTCCATACTCAACTGACCCAAACAAGTGCATTACTCTCCATACTCAACTGACCCAAACATGTGCATTACTCTCCATACTCAACTGACCCAAACATGTGCATTACTCTCAATACTCAACTGACCCAAACAAGTGCATTACTCTCCATACTCAACTGACCCAAACATGTGCATTACTCTCCATACTCAACTGACCCAAACATGTGCATTACTCTCCATACTCAACTGACCCAAACAAGTGCATTACTCTCCATACTCAACTGACCCAAACATGTGCATTACTCTCCATACTCAACTGACCCAAACATGTGCATTACTCTCCATACTCAACTGACCCAAACATGTGCATTACTCTCCATACTCAACTGACCCAAACAAGTGCATTACTCTCCATACTCAACTGACCCAAACATGTGCATTACTCTCCATACTCAACTGACCCAAACAAGTGCATTACTCTCCATACTCAACTGACCCAAACATGTGCATTACTCTCCATACTCAACTGACCCAAACATGTGCATTACTCTCCATACTCAACTGACCCAAACATGTGCATTACTCTCCATACTCAACTGACCCAAACATGTGCATTACTCTCCATACTCAACTGACCCAAACATGTGCATTACTCTCCATACTCAACTGACCCAAACAAGTGCATTACTCTCCATACTCAACTGACCCAAACATGTGCATTACTCTCCATACTCAACTGACCCAAACAAGTGCATTACTCTCCATACTCAACTGACCCAAACATGTGCATTACTCTCCATACTCAACTGACCCAAACATGTGCATTACTCTCCATACTCAACTGACCCAAACAAGTGCATTACTCTCCATACTCAACTGACCCAAACATGTGCATTACTCTCCATACTCAACTGACCCAAACATGTGCATTACTCTCCATACTCAACTGACCCAAACAAGTGCATTACTCTCCATACTCAACTGACCCAAACAAGTGCATTACTCTCCATACTCAACTGACCCAAACATGTGCATTACTCTCCATACTCAACTGACCCAGCTCTCTACGACTTTTTCTAGTTTTCTAAACTGAAAATCCACCGTTATGGTAAGATTAAAGAGCGTAAAAGACCTTAAAAGAAAGAATTTCTAAGATACTTCGAAAAATGGGAAACTTTCCGGAATAATTATATTTATTGTTCATTTCTGTCTTGAGAAAAATGCCTCCCGATACTTTTTGAATACACCCTGTAAAGTTTCATTCATCGACGTTATACATACAACATCAAACCACAATGCAATCCCAAGGGTTTTTGGCTCCTCTCATTATCGCACCATTCATCCATTATGACGGTATAAACATCTCAGAACAGCTATCAAAATATTCAATATGAGAAATCTGAAAAATTAGTTTACATTTATGAACCATGATAATATTTTTGATTGCTATTGATACTCTTCAGAGAAAGTGAGGAGAGTGTGAAACGGAAACTTAGTATTGCCTAGATATACGCTTCACTATCAGTTACAGTTGGGTGTCACACCAAGGACCCCCTTTTTTTGAAGGGGAAGTTTAACCCCTTTGCCGAGAATACAGTCTGCCTATTGACCAGTAAAATATGCTCATCTAAAACAAAGAGAAACAAAATGAATATATATGAGAGTGTGCGAAAGGTTCTTGGCCCAGTCAAAAAGAGAATGATGTTTCTTCTTTTTTTTTTTTTTTTTGTTAAAATTAATTCTAATCAATTTTTTTGGTTTTGTTTCCTTGTTTTCATGGCATATAAACCTTTGTGGGTTAATCAATGCCAAAACCATCCTTGCAGAAGATCTGAAGTGATACTATTTAAAACACATTGAGGTACTTCGAGAAATGAAAGTTTATACTTTTCCCAATGGATATTAATTCGAAAGGGAACGTAAAAGTTCTAGTCAAGTTCGAACTCTTTTACTTTGAGGGTGTAGTCAAGCGCTTTAGCCATTATGCCACAAAGACTGTCCTTGAATTATTTGGAAGGTTTAAAGAAATGCTAAGCGAGACAGATTGTCGTAAAATGCATTGTATAACTTTTTTGGCTTATGCAAAGAAAATAACAAAAAAAAAAGAAAATAGAATTAAAGATGTCAGGTGAAGACACCCGAAAATATCTGCACTTTAGAAAACAAAGGAAACATGAATTAAATGTTATGCATCAGTTTTATTTGTAAAGCAACATTCTGATTTTCATTCGACGATTGCAGTTGATTCTGTATCAGTTTCCTATTTCTCTGTTATGTTCCGTCTCTCATAAAACAGTGAGAATTTCTCTAAAATCTTTCAGAAATATTCTTTCATCGTTGTCTGTCCAAACCAATTTGTTACATAGACTCATGACATAAGAAAACAGAAATCATTATTATAGAAAATTTTGTCATTTAATAAAGAAATAGATCGAGAGATTGTTGGGGTCTTCAGATAAGACCGGTGGAAGAACAACTCAAACAACGGGTGATAGGTGAACGTTATTGTATTCGCAGAAAAAGGAAGTCGTACAAAGGAAGTACTAGTCGTGCTCGGCTTGCAGTCCGTCTGTCACATGTCTCGTAAGGAACGAGAAGTTGTCTCCCCCGAGCGAGCTTAGCTCGGAGAATATGTTTAGGTTGGACAAGTCCATCTTTGGGGTATGGTAGAATATATGTCCCCATAACAGGGATGAATAAATGTTCCCATAAACCAAAAATCAAAATAGTCGTAGATTGAATTTGTCATCCCTTCTATCTTTCGGAACTGACATCAGTGCATAAAATTCAAACAGATATGCCTTATTCATAGCCATTGCAGTGAGGAAAAAGTCATGGGTTGGCCTGACGTCTTTCTGACACAAGTCGGGGGAGTCTAGGCAATTTTAATGTCTATCCATATATGCGATTGAAATTGTTCACTAAGCCCGACCTTTTGTCAAATTTACCCTTGTATGGAGGCGAATAAACCCCAACATCTCTTCCATGCCCGGCTCTTGTCAACGAGTTTCGGTTTCTTTGTTTAATGGTATATTAACCTTCTGGGATTATTTAATGTCAAAGCCATCTTTGTTAAAGGACAGTAGTGGTACTATTTAACCCATATCTGAGGGGATAAGGAGGTTCATGCTTTCCTAAGGGTCTTAATCCGAAATCGAACGTAATAGCGCGATTGAAGTTCGAACTCGCTTATTACGCTATCACATTTCTGATTGTTAACCACTACGCCATGGGGACTCCCACCTTGTATACTAAAATCAGATATTGTCTTGTGGTGAAAGGAGTCATGGATTTCTGATGCTTTCGAGGCAATGAATGTGGATGATTTGGTAATTTTGCTTCTAACAGAAAACTTAATTTTATGTCTCGTTTACCTTCATTTCTTTAAGTCTTTCATGATAGTAAATGACATGTACTTCTTGCGAGTTGTTCTAAGTGAATTCGTCCTCTCCTCTCAGAGTTCATATACAACGTTCTAGTTTAACAAACGCTTCCATGACCGGCTTTACAGCAAACATAATTTCCTCTAAATACAAGAATAAAAAAATAGGTAGAAACGAAGGGCCAGACAGTTTGTCTCCGTCGCAAATTGGTCAGTTTTTAAATTGGTTGTTGTGGCTAATGCAAAGAGAATACCCATAGTGAAAGAAAAAGAGAAATAAAGAATAGATTACGTTGTCAAAAGAACACTCCTAAAAATGTCTGCACTTTAGAGAACAAAAGAAACATGCATTAAGTCTCATGCATTAGTTTTAAGAGTTAGGCAACATTATGACTTCCCTTTGATAATTGGAAACATCCACTCGAGTTCAAATCCGAGACGTGACTGGTTGCGTTTCATTTCGTGCTAATGCCCACGAGAAATACAAGAATCCATTCATTCTCCATTCCCTAGCTATGCATAAATAATCGGGAAGACTGAATTCTTTAGCCTTGGTTAAACAGTCAGTCTAGAAGAAAGAAAAACTCTTAATTCAAACCAGCTGTACTCCGCTTAAAAATTACCTAATTACCCTCTTTTCTATGGGTGAATAGTAATGAAGACTGTTTTTTAAAGAGGCTCCTCAAACGTTAAACCGCTGACCTAGTGTTGATTAACAAGAAAAAAAACTTGTCGTCTGATGGATTTTGCCATTCCGGCGGACTAAAGAGTGAAAATAAAAGAAGGTGAAAAGATAGACAAATACTTGGAACTTGCTTAAGAACTAAAACAAAACTGTGGAATATGAAGGTAACGATGGTACAAATTGTAGTGTGTGCGCTAGGAAAGGTCCTCAAAGGCTTGGAAATTCGAGATCAGAGGAATAATCGAGACCAACCTAATCACAGCATTATTAAGATCAGCTAGAATACTGGGAAGAGCTCTGGAAACCTGAAGAGACTTACTGTCTCTCAGACTCCAGTGAATAACTACCAGTTAAAGCAGGTGAGAAAAACTCTTAAATTTCATCGGGAAAGCAATGGAAAACTGGAAAAGTTGAATTAACAGCAAAAGCGCAAACCTTAACAGAGGTAAAAATCCAAATCTTTCAAGGAGACTCTTTCTTGCCACTGCTATTTGTTAGAGCAATGATGCCACACACTTAGGAATGGACAGGTGGCAAGAATTTCACAAAATCAGTAGAAAAGTTAAACCACCACATGTATATAGATGATATCAAGAGATATGCCAAAAATGAAAAAGATTCGAAAACTCTTATACAAAAATTAAGAATATACAGCTAGGATATAAGAATGGAATTTGACATTGAAAATGTGCCATACAGATAATGAAAAGTGGGGAAAAAATAGGTGGAATAGAACTAACAAATCAGGAAAACATCAGAGCGCTTGGAGAAAAAGAAAATTTCAATTTCTTGCGAATATTGGAAGCGAACACCATCGATCAAACAGAGATGAAAAAAATGTCAGAAAAGCGAATTTCAAAAGAACTAGAAAATTTATTGACACTAAGCTCATCAAAAGAATAAACACCTGAGCATTCCTCATTTTAAAAAACTCTGGAATAATTATTAAAATTGACAATAAAAGAAACTCAGACAAATAGACCAAAGCACAACAAAATTGACTATGATGCACAAGGCTTTACACCCAAGAAATGGCATTGACAGACTATATGTGTCAAGAAAAGAAGGGGGAAGAAAACGTGCATACATTAAGGACTGCGGAGATGCAACAATTCAAGGACTCAAGGAATTCATTAAAAAGAGTAAAGAAAGACAATTTACAGCAACCAGTAACAGCAATGGTAACATAGGAACAAACAGGGAAACAACAAATCTAGAAAGCAAAAATGAGAAGGAAAAACAATGATGCATTCTTCAAGCGACAAATTGACAAGAGTGCATACGAGTAGATATGAATATACCTGAGAAAGGGAAACTTTAAGAGAGAAGGTGAATCTCTTTTAATAATAGCACAAAATAATGCCATAAGGACTAATTATATAAAAGCGAAAATTGATAATCTGTAACATCCAATAGCAAACGTAGGTTATGCGGAGACAGAGATGAAACAGTTAATCACTTAATAAGCGAATGCAGCAAACTAGCACAAAAGCAGTACAAAAGTTGGCACGACTGGGTTGGAAAGGTAATCCACTGGGAACTTTACAAGAGATTAAAATTTAACCTTTCAACTAATGTTATATGTACAAACCGGAATTTCTCTTAGAAAATGAGACGCATAAAATTCTCTGGGATTTTGCGTTAAAAATTAATCCTGACCAGAAGACAACACTTAGTGTTAATTAACAAGAAAAATAATATTTCATTAAGTGTATTTGGCCGTTCCAGAGGACCACAAGATGAAAATGAAAGAAAGCAAATACTTTGATCTTGCCAGAGGATTTAAAAAGTTGAAGGGTGGTGGTGATACTAATTGTAGTTGGGGTCTTTAGAATTGACCCGAAAGTCTGAGAAAAAAAGACTAGAGGAATTGGAAATCAGACGGAGAATCGAGGCCATGCTGACCATAGCATTGTTGAGATCGGTTCTGAATTCTCAGAATAGTCCTAGGGAGCTGAGGTGGCTTGTTGTCACTCAGATTCTAGTGGAAGACCACCAGTTGAAGCTGGTGTGAAAAACTTTCAAGGAAATAATAATAATAATAATAATAATAATCATATCGCGCTGGTAGCACGGATATCCCTGACCCTCTCTCGCCACTCCTCCCTATCGTTCATCGCCCTAGGTAGGTCTTCAAGGCAACATCCCGTATCCTCACATAGCTGCTGAATGTATGTTCGTGCTGGTCGTCCTGCTTTTGCACGGCCATGAGTGGGGGTCGATAAGAGTACATCTCTTATGAGTTCGTCCCTGCTTCTCCAGCAGTGTCCTGCATGTCTGGTTCGTCTAACTTGAATAGTTTTCGTGATAGGGGGAAGGTGGCCGTACAGTTGGTGTCTTGTGGGGTGTTTAAGTCCGTTTAAGATTGCACGTAGCATTCTTGTGTAATTGCCGTCTAGCTTCTTCTCCAGCCGTTTTGTTAGCGTCCATGTAGTGCAGTCATATAGCAGTATCGATGTGACCGCTGCCTGGAAGAAACTGCGTTTCATTTTATCAGTTAGGTCTGATTTCCATATAATCGATAGCCTATTTATTGATAGCTGTCCATGCTTTCGCTAACCTCGTTTCGATGTCCTTTTCGGTTGATTCGACGCTGCTTCCTAGGTAAGTGAATTTGTCTACTATTTTAAGAGGGGTTCCATCTAGAGTGGAGATATCCCCCGTTTGATTATAGTACATATATTCCGTTTGGTGTGCATTAACATAGAGGCCTATGCTTGCTGCTGCTCGTTCCAAACTATGCAGTAGTGTTTCGGCTTCGTCAGGTGTATTTGCCAGTATCGCTATGTCATCGGCGTAGTCGGCGTCGGTAATTGTTGTTGCGGGGTACCTTCTGCTTCTTTTCTTCGTCAGTTCGAAGCCATTCTCTTTGATTTTGTCAATCGATGTTCTAAGTACGTAGTCTAGACAAATGATAAAGAGGTACGGAGCCAGCGTGTCCCCTTGTAGTACTCCTGCTACAATGTCGAAGTATTCTGTGTCTCCATCTGGTGATCGTACTTTTACTTTAGTGTTTCTATAGAGAATCGTTATTGCCGCTACGGTTTCTTCAGGTATGCCGTACGCTAGTAGGATTTGTTCCATCTTTCCTCTGTGAATGGAATCGAAAGCCTTGGTAAAGTCGACAAATATTAATGTCGCTGGTAGGTTTTTTGCCTGTACACCTTCAAGGATTCTACGGATGGTTAATATTTGTGAGGTCGTGGATCTATTTCTTCGGAAGCCATTTTGGTTTTTTCTAAGTATGTTGTCGATTTTGGGTTCTATGCGGTTTCGTAGTAGGGCATTGTAGATTTTGGCTGCTATGGATGTAAGTGTTATGCCTCGGTAGTTTTTGGCTAATCCGAGGTCCCCCTTTTCAGGGAAGGGGAGTATGCATCCCTTCATCCATCTATCTATCGGATTTTGATTGTATACTGCGTTGCAGTGTCGGAGCAGTATGTCGTCGAATTGTCTGGTCTTCCATACTTCCGGGGGAATTTCGTCCAGCCCACCAGCTTTCCTATTTTTAATTTTTCTGAGAACCGAGTCGAGTTCTTCTTGTGTGAACGGTCCTAGTTTAATGTCTAATTGTTTGCTAATTGTTCTGGTGATTGGTTCATGTGTTATTTTCGGTGGGTTTCTTAGTAAGTTTTCGAAGTGCTGTTTCCACAGTTTTATTCTTTCTTGTTGGTTTGCTGCTTTCAGTTTTGCTTTGGCTGTGTTCTTTCTTCTACTCACTTCGTTTATTGCTTGCCAGGCTATCCTAGATTGTCTATCTTCCACCGAGTCTCTAATCTTATCTATCTGATTTTGAATGTATTCTGTCTGTTCCTTTATATATATGCCTGCTAATTGATATTGTGTCGTTTTTAGTTTTAAGGCATTTGTGTTTGTTGGGTTTTTTCGATAGTTTTTGGAGGCTGTTTTCACTAGTGCACGTTTTTCTCTCACCGCTAAAGTTTCCCATGGGACTCTATATTTAGTTTTGAGTTTTGTTGGAATGCTTTTCGCTGCTGCCTCGAGGTGTGCATTGACGAAATTTTCATATTCGTCGTTTGGTGTACTTTTTTCCGTTTTTTCTTGTAGTGTTTCGAATCTGTTTCTTAATTCTAATACGTATTTATCTCTTATATCTCTGTTGTTCAATAGGGCCCAGTCATAGTGTTTGGTGGTCGCTGTTCGTTTGGCGTTTTTTCGTAGGCTTAACCGTATTTTCGCCGTGACTATTCGGTGATCGGTGGACACACCCTCAAAAGAGGAGTATGCCTCGCAATTCATTGCACTATTTTTCCATTTCTTGTTTATAAGGACGTAGTCTATCTGAGCTTTAGTATTGTTTGCGTATGTGTATGTCCATAGTTTGCCCTCCCTTTTTTGGTAGTTTGTATTGAGGCATGCTAATCTATTTTCTATCATGAAATCTGTTAGATGTTGCCCATTCCTATTTGACGTGTTGTGGAGGCTGTATTTGTTGTTCCCGTTTTTCGCGATTTGGGCATTCATGTCTCCGCCAATGACTAACATGTTGTGTTTCGGGATGCTACGCACTAATGAGGATAGCTCATCGTAGAAGGTGACTAGTTCAGTTTCTTCACTAACATTGGTGGGGCTGTAGCAGAAAATGATTGTTGCTCTGGGGTTGCCGTTAAAAGTAGCTGCCATCATTCTAGGTTGTATTTTCTCAACGCTATTTAGCGTTTTTAATGCTCTAGGTCCTATAAGTAATCCTACCCCTCCTACTGCGGCGTTGACAGAGTTTTTCCATGCGGATACAGTGACGAGCGACCATCCATTGCCAGTTTCGTGATATTTGATATCTTCGGTGTGCGTGTATCTGTGTTCTTGTATGCATATTATGTCAATCTTATGTTCTTCGGCCGATGCGATTAGCTCTGGTAGTTGTCCTATTCTATTTAAGGTTCTTACGTTAAATGTGGCTATTTGTAGTGTTTGCTTGCATTTTAGTAGTTTTGATTGTTTGAGCTCTGTAGCTGATTTTTCGAACACTGAGGCCAGGGCTCCAACCTCAGCAGGACGCGCCCCTTTTTTACCCGCGCGAAGAGCGATGCGGTTTGTGTAGGAAGAATGGGGGAAAAATAAATAAATAAATAAACCAAAAAAAATAATGACTTTAGAATGGAACATTCTAGAATGTCACGTGACCTCTATTTCTTAAAATTTATGACCCACCCCCAATAGGTAGATGACAGCAATCGAACTCTTAGGTCAGATGAATGAACCTTTGCTGTGCGGTTTTCGAAGAAAATCGGGTCAATAGAATTTGTCTTTGATTTAAAAAAAAACATTGATTTTTCTGTTACTCGTAAATTATTTTGGTGAACTTTTGTATTTTAAATGAAGACTTTTTAATTCTCAAAATTATTTTCAGCTAAACTATTTCGAAATCACGAAATAGATTTGTCTAAATTTACCGCGCTTAACTCTATATAGCTCATATATGACTTCTCTCAATCGATGAAAAAATACGTACCTGATATAATCTGAAAGCATTAAGAACAGTTACCACCCTCAATTCAACTGGAAAGACATCAGGAGTCTAATCTTTATCAAAATATGACTAGCCTAAGAGGAAATAAAGTTTCAAAATAGAGCAGTAAATATAAACTATAAAAGTGATACGGGAAACCTGAATCAAGTTCAGATACTTAGTTCGAGAAATAAAGCATAAAATAGCAGGATAACGGACTATAACTAAGTTAAAACTTTGGGTGTTTGTTTGTTTTTGTTTATTTTTGTTTTTCGTTTGTTCATTTTTTGTTTTTTTGGTTTTTTTTGTTTTGTTTTGTTTTGTTTTTTGTGGTTTTTTGTGACCCTCTGTTCATGAACAGTCACCGTGACTACTCTTGATCACTGCTGTGTCAGTCACACAGATAATAAACAACCCCTGAGTCTGGTATAGCCACAATATACCACCCATGATAAAAAGGTTGAATCAAAATATGACACAATGTGGGACCCAGGCAACAGGCTTGGGTGTCATGATCGGCATATTCTCTCCAGATAGCCAACATGCCTACCAATGACCTGGTCTTCATCCTGCGAATGTTGGCTGTTCTTTTATCAGGTACACGAATGACGATTTAAGGAATCACAAGAAACAGAGACTAGGAAAGACAACCAACTTGCACTACACTGCTATTTTAGGAGCCACCCTACACAAAGAGGATATTGGAAAAGAATGATAGAGATCTAGCAAAAATGTGCTAGTTTTCAGACAACAAGACAAAGACTTACCGACCAAGTCAGAACAATAATAAAGAAAGATTGGTTTTCTGACTTTGAAATACTAGAAATACATCAGAAAATAGATAATGAACAAGATAATAATACAGTGCCAGACACATCAAGAATTAACAAACAAAAAAAGGCTTACCGAAATGAACCGCCAACATTGGAAAATGGAAACACCATACAACCAAACAACGCACAATCAAATAATCCAAAGCAAACACTAGCATAAGAACAAAAGGTAAATCTAGAAAGTTTAAAGGGAATTATGAACAGGGAAAAGACTGCCTTACCATCACTAAGAAATATAGAATGGAGAACAGTTGAGACGGAAACGAATAAAATGAATCAAGTGCTACCTTATATATCAACGAATAATATAACCGAATTAAATGAACTAACCTATGCAGGGGCGAAATTAATTTGTAAGAAAATCGGGATCTCTTCAAAAAGCACGAAGAAAAAAATCAAAAGCAGGGTAGAAAATTCGATTGGAAACGCAGATAAAAAAATCTACAAAAACAGGCCAAAATGATAAAACAAAGGAAAGACGCTGTAATTCGTAGGAACAAAAAGGAAAAGGCAACTCAAGAAAAAAAAAACGATACAACTTGAGGAAATAAATCAGAAAGTAATGGCGAAAGAAGGAAGATTAAAGAGATATCGATAAAGGGTAAAACAATACAGACAAAATAGGACATTCCAAAACAGTGAAAGAAAATTCTATCAACAACTTGGAGGAGATGACACGAAAACATACGAATAACCGGAAATAAAAGAAACTGAACGATTTTGGACTAAAATACGGCAACCAAAAAGCATAACGAAAAGTCTGAATGGAAAAACAATATGGTAAGAGAACTAGAAGGACTCGAAGAAGGCTCGAAAGCGTAAATACACATCGATTTACTCAAAACAACACTAGAAATATCAAACTGGAAAACGCCTGGCCATGATGGAATACATGGTTGCTGCCTCAAGAAATTCACTTCTATTCAAGACAGACTACCTTTAGAAATGAACAAATGCTTACAAGGAGCACACATACCCAAATGGATGATCAAAGGAAAGACCACATTGATCCAAAATGACCTAAGCAAAGGAACTGCCCCAAACAACTACCGACCCATAACCTGCCAACCGATGATGTGGAAAATATTAACTGGACAAATAAAGGAAGAGATTTACTACTCACTGACAAGCCGCGAATTGTTCCCTGAGGAACGGAAAGGGTGCTGCAAAGGATCCAGACGCACAGTAGAAATACTTTACATAGATCAACACATTCTAAAAGAGAGCAAGACCAGACGGAAAAATCTAGCTATGGCTTGGATTGACTACAAAAAGGCATACGATATCGTTCCGAAAAGTTGGATAATAAACTGCCTCAAAATGTATAAAATATCAGATGAAGTCATAAACTTTATCGAGGAAAACATGAAAACCTGGAGAGTGGAATTGACAGCAGGAGGAACAAGCTCAGCAGAAGCGAAAATCCAAAGAGGTATATTTCAAGGAGATGCACCATCACCGTTACTATTCATAATTGCCATGATGCCACTTAACCACATACTCAGAAAATGCACAGCCGGATACAAACTTAGAAGATCACAAGAAAAGATCAATCACCTAATGTACATGGATGACATCAAACTATTTGCAAAAAATCAAAAAGAACTGGAAACTCTAATACACGCAGTTAGAATATACAGTCAGGACATATGAATGGAATTTGGCATAGAAAAATGTGCCATGCTAGTAATAAAAAGTGGCAAACGAGATCTGATTGATGGAATGGAACTACCAAGTCAAGAAGATTAGAACGCCCAGAGAAAAGGAAACCTACAAATACTTGGGCATCGTGGAGGCTGACACCATCAAACAAGCGGAAATTAAAGAAAAAATTCAGTAAGAATATTTCAGAAGAACTAGAAAGCTACTCGAGACAAAACTATCAAGCAGAAACCTTATCAAAGGAATAAATACCTGGGCTCTAAGCCTCGTTAGATATTTGATACCCTTTTTGAAGTGGACCAGAGAAGAACTTGAGCAAATGGACCAAAGAACAAGAAAAATAATGCCCATGCATAAGATATTATATCCCCGAGACGACGTTGATAGACTATATGTTTCAAGAAAGCAAGGAGGAAGAGGACTTGCTAGCATTGAAGACAGCGTTAACGCATCGATACGACTCGAGGACTGCGTAGAGGACTACGTAGAGGACTGAGCCATCAGAAACGATACAGACAACACGATGGCCAACAGAATGACAATAACGAGGAAACAAAATGGGAAGAAAAACTACTCTATGGGCGCGTCAAACGACTAATAAACAACAACTCACATGAGAAAACCTGGATATGACTAAGAAAAGGAAACTTTAAAAGAGAAACAGAATCTCTCCTAATAGCAGCACAAAACAACAGCACAAGAACCAATCATATCAAAGCGAGAATAGATAAGATGCAACAAAATAGCAAATGTGGGTTATGTTGTGATAGAAACGAAACCATCAATCACATAATAAGCGAATGCCGCAAATCAGCACAGAAGGAGTATAAGACGAGACTCGACTGGATGGGCAAAGTGATCAACTGGGAGATGTGGAAGAAATTTAAATTTGACCATACTAACAAATGGTATATGCACAACCCAGCTGCTGTCCTGGAGAATGACACACATAAATTCATATGGGATTTTGACATACAAACGGATCCCCTAATCTCAGCCAGAAGACCAGACATTATAATAATCAACAAAAAAAGAGAACTTGCAAAATTGTGTCCTGGCTGGCCACAGAATAAAACCGAAAGAAAGGGAAAAGAAAGATAAGTACCTCGACTTTGCTTGGTAATTGAAGAAACTATAGAGCATGAAAGTGGCAATTATACCAATCGTGATTGGTGCTTTTGGTACGGTCTCCTAAGGATTATTAAAGGGACTGGAAGACTTGGATGTTGGAAGACGAATGGAGACCATCTAAACTACAGAATTACTGAGAACGGCCAGAATACAGGGAAGAGTCCTGGAGACTTGGGGTGACTTGCTGTCACTCAAACTCCAGTGAAAAAACATCAGCTAAAACTGCTGTGAAAACTGCCCAGGAGTAAATAATAATTCGCAACTTAAATGGATACTAAGATTAAAATATGCCTTCAACTTTTTTAAATTGTTGTCTTCGTTGATATGTTGAAATTTTTGCTTGTATCTAAATATTTCAAAATATCTCTCCCATTCAATAGAGATAAAATTTAGCGTTTCCTTTATATATAAATATATGTGTGTGTGTTTGTGTGTGTGTGTGTGTATGTGTGTTGGAACCACCTATCCCCAAAAAATAAGCTGAAAAATTTGATAATATGAAGAGCAGATATATTTTAGTAGTAGCATTTTCCTCTTCTCCTCTCCAAGTCACGAGACTGGAATTTTTTTTTTACAAAAAGCCTTTAAGCAAAAAGCGACAGATAGGGACGTTTAAATTAGATTGGGATATAAGCCAAACGGTAAGCAAAGATCGGTTATTGTGGAATACCTCAGAATTGCTCGGGTTTAAACAACTAAACAGTTGTTTCATTTTTAAGTTAATCTCAGCACAAAGAAGCAGCTAAAATAAGGAATGGCGACGTAAATCCAACAGATCTAGAAAAAAAGGTTGACTATTAGACTTTTACAAAGTTAAAATTTAGTAAGTTTATATCAAAATGTTTTAAAAGTTTGTTATTTTCTGTGGCCTGCTTAAGAGTCCTCTTTCTTGTACGAATACCTGGTCACATCTGTGACAGAAGTTCAGATGACAATAAACCTAAAGGTCTGATATAGTCATATTATACTACCCATGAAAAGTGACAAATTTCAATGCTAATCAAAAATTAGATTAAAGATTTGAGTGTCATGATCGACAGGTGCTACCTTGATAATTAACATAGGGGACCTGATAAGAATCCCGCGAATGTTGGCCGTCCTGATTTCAGATACACAAACAACAATCAATGCCACTACTCCCCTGAGAGACACGAACGGAAAAATCGACAAGGGAAGATAACAAAAATGTACTTCACCGTTATTTTAAGAGCAATCCTACACAGAGAAGATATAAAAAATGAATGATAGAAATTTAGGCAGAATCCGCTAGATTTAATACAACGAGCCAAAGGTTTGCTGACCATGCTAGAATGATATTAAAGAAAGGTAGGTTTTCTAACTTGGAAACACATGAGATATGTGGAAAAATAAATTGTAAAGAATACGAACAAGATTACCCAATCCGTATCGAAATACTAAAAAGCAAAAGTCCCCTAACCAAACTAAAATGCCAAATACTGAAAACCATTGACCCCAGCACCGCAAAACAAATGTTAACACGAGACACAGTAAATGTAGATTGGTTTGGTTTCTTTGTTTAATGGCATTTCAACCTTTGTAGGTTATTTAATCCCAAAGTCATTCTTCTAGAAGAACAGTAGTGGTACTATTTAACCCATAGCTGGGAGGATAAGGGGGTTCATACCTTTCCCAAGGGTATTTGCCCGAAAGTGAACGTAATAGCGCGATTGGAGTACGAACTCGCTTACTACGATTCCGCACTCCATCGCTTTAACCATTACACCACGAGGACCCCCCCCCCAATAAATGTAGAGTTAATAAAAAAAATTATGATAGTAAAGAAGATTACATTACCATCTCTAAAGGATCAAGATTGAAAAAAAGGTAAAGGTAGAAATTGAAAAGGTAAATAAATTATCAATAAATATCCCAACATGCAACATTACCGAATTAAACGAGCGAATTTATGCAGGAGCGGAACTAGTCTGGGTTAAATCGGTTTTCTATTAAGAAACCCGAACAGAAATATAAAAGCTGGATGGGAAATTAGGTTAGACGGGCAGTCAAAGAAACAGAGACAAGTGAAAGGGCTAAGGAAGAAAAAACACGAAAGGATATGTTGAAATAAAAAGACCAAAACAAAACCTCCGACAGTCTGACAATACAACTCGAAGAGATAAATCAAAAGATATTAATGAAAGAAAGAAGACTTAAAAGATGCCGAGACAGGGTCAAACAATACAAGCAAAACAGGATATTTCTTATATAAGGAAAGAAAATTCTACCAACAAATAAGTGGAGAATGCACGAGGACAAACCAACAGCCGGGTGCAAAAGAAGCAAAACAAGTTTGGAATAAAATATGAGAACAGAAAGAACATAACAGAAAGGCCGAATAAATAAAGAACAGGAGAAAAGAATTACAAAGGCACGAACCTATGACGTCATACATGGATTATGGTTTTTACAAGTTCACCTTTAGCCATCGCCACTCATGAACTGTAAGACAGAAAAAGTTAAAAGTTGTTGTCAAGAAGTTTATTATCATTACTAGCCTTAACAAAAGTTTAGTATTAAAGCCATTACGTTTATTCTTTATTGAAATAATCAAATATTGTTCGAGAAACCAATGTCAACATCTATAACAAAACTCTAGATTAATGAGCAGTTGATGGAGTATTGTAGGTTCCGTATTTTCAGAGCTCTTGGAATATTAAACACAGTTACAGCATATCTTTATTTTCAAAGAAAAGCGAAAGATATTTTCACAAAAATATCCTAATTTGATCCGTAGAAAATTTACCATTCTGAAGAATGGTTATGCAACCAATTAATTCAATTATATAAACTCAATAGAATATCAACTTGTTTGTAAGAAATGGAAATTTACTAAGCTTTTTGCTTAGATGTGGCACAAGGCCATATGAAAGGGGCACCCAATGAGACTCGAACTCACACGTGTAGGTTTGCTAGTCGAGCTTGCTAACCATTACACCACCAGAGGCGCCTTTTGTTTGTAAGAAATGGTCAACCAATGTATTCACAAGATTTAAAAGCTTTCTCTTTAACCAGATCACTTAGAACACTTTTTTTAAATGACAAAACCTTTAAAATTCAATACTTAAGAGATTAGGGATGTCAATGCAGGTATAGATGCAGCATGGTCTGTTATTGGCAGATAATTGTTCTAATAGAAAGATGATCTCTGATAAAATAAAACAAGATATCCTCCAAGCTGTATCCGTGTCAGTACTACTGCATGGCTGTAACACTTTGATTCTAAAAAAGCACTTGGAGAAAAATTTTGATGTGAGCCGCACAAGGATACTTCATGCTGTTTTGAACCAACCCTGAAAGCAACAGCTGGGGCAAACTTTCAAGAGAAAGATGAGTAAGACATGCTGGTGAAATAAGGGCGAACTTATAAACAACGTTTTCATATGGAGTCCTACATATGACCACACAAGTGTTGACCAAATAACAAAAGCTGACATTTGTGGGAGATCGACCGGAAGATTCCTTTGCCATGCCGAATAAGATGCGTGGGTGGCATAACAGGATATACACATGTTTCCTAAAGTAAACAGGACGCGAGTATTTCCTCAGCGGAAGTGCTGCATAAGTTACATGGGTGGAATGCTAGAGAGGAGGTGTGTCCCATGTAACACGTAGGCAGGAGGTATGATCATGAGGATTGCATGGGCGCTTAGAAAATTATATAAACCAGGGAAGATTTCAACCCAGGCAGTACGAAGCAGAAAGGTTTCACAGAAAAAAACCGTGAATACATTTTAGACATCTTCGACTCGCTCTTACTCTACCCATACGTACATTTTGAGTAATTAAAAAAAACAAGAATAGAAGCAGATTCTATTTTTATATATCAGCGTTGTTGTTGTTGTTCCCTGCATACAACACATTCATCCGTTCTGTGTGGACACTGGGCTCCGTTTAGACGACTTACCAAGAACGTTGGCTTGTTAATGACGATGGTTATCATCATCATCATCAAGTCCTAAGCAAATCATCATCATCATGTCGTGCCACAAGCACGGATATCCCTGATCCTCTCTCGCCACTCCTCCCTATCATTCATTGCTTCTGGTACGTCTTCAGGGCTACATCCCGTATCCCCTCAGAGCTGCTGTATGTAGGTTTAAGCTGGTCGTCCTGCTTTTGCTCGGTCATGTGAAGGGGTCCATAAGAGAACATCACATATGAGCTCGTCCCCGCTTCTCCAGCAGTGTCCTGCATGTCTGGTTCGTCTAACTTTGATAGTTATCGTGATAGGAGGTAGGTAGCCGTACAGTTGGTGCTTTGTACAGCATTCTTGTGTAGTTGCCATCTAAATAATCTCAATGCTTCTAATTTATTTGCTCATCCATAATTCTGATTTAGAATACTTCCATTTGTACCAGTTACAGTTGGAAAATGATTAATTGAATGATTTTAACAGTATGTCAACTCCTCATAGTTTATTTTATTCCTAGATTTTAGGAAACTCCGTATATTGTACGTTTGTATCTACATTTTTTGTATAATTTCTTAAGGTTTTTTTCACATGGTTGCATATCTAGTATTCCTACCTTTTCGAAAAAAAATTACTAAGAGATCTTGTCGGTATAATCAGTCCGACAGAGTTGAGCTGGGAGTAATGGCAATGAAAGGGCACTTCACTGTCCCCATTGTGCAGAAAGAGGAGCCTCAGCACCAGATTCAGTTACTCAGGACACACCTTTATTTGAGGGAGGGGTCTTACTTCTCTGCAGAGAATACAGTCAGCACAATTTTGTTTTATCTGACACAAGGTCACAAGAAAAATGAGAATTGTTATGAAATCTCATATTGAAATAAAAAAGATTTATTTTCTCGATTAGTTATTTTGATAAACAATTGCGATTTAGTTGTTGACAAATAAATTTATCTTTTCTTTTGAGAATTAATTTTTGTTTATTGCGGACTCCTTGTCCTCAACTTGGTAGTTTTTGCGTTGTTTCTTCTTTCACTACGCTTTGGCCAAATTTTACCTCAGGTAATTGAAATTTGACCGGAGCGTAGTGAAAGAAGAAACAACGCAAAAACTACTAAGATGAGGACAAGGAGTCTGCAATAAATAAAAAATTAATTCTCAGATTAAGAAGCCACATCTCAAAATGATTCCAATTAAAGACATCTTGTCTTTTATTGGGATTTTATTTCTTATAAATTTTGACATGTTATTCTATTACAGAAATAAATACACCATTATTTTTCATTATTTTTATCATTTTTCATTATTTTTCATTATTTTACAGATATAATCATAAAATTGATAAAAGTATATTTCTCATTTTATAGGAAAACTTTAGTGTTGTTATAAATTTGAAATAAAAAAAGAAATCATCTTGATAGAGAGTCTTTATTCGCTACTACTGCTGCTACTACTCTTTATTCGCTACTACTGCTGCTACTACTGCTGCTACTGCTGCCCCTGCTGCTGATGATGATTCCTTTTGTCGCTGATGATGATGATTATTTGATGCTGATTATGATGATTATAAAAAGTCTTTACTTGTTAACGGTTATGATGATAATGAAAAATTAGTTTATGAATGATGATGATGATGATGATGATGATGATGATGATGATGATGATGGTGATGATTTATTTACAACGGATGACGATGATAATGATGATAAATAGCCTTTACTGCTGCTGATGATGACGATGACGATGAGGAGCAGGAGCAGGAGCAGGAGAAGAGGAGGATTCTTTATTTTCTGATGATGATTATGATGAGGCTTTATCTGGGTCTGATTATGATGATTATAAAGCGTCATTATTTGCTGCTGCTGCTGCTAATGATGATGATAAAAAAATTCATATGTTTATTGATGATGATGATGATGATGATTTTATTAGTGTTGTTTATGATGTTGATGATAATGATGATGATGGTCTTCATTTACTATTCTCGATTGAAACGATGATATTGAAACTGATTTTTATCGTACTGTTACCAACTGTTACATTTCTAACCTTTTTTAATTTCTTTCTTTTTCTCCACTTTTTTCCCTCTCTCTTTTTTCCCACCACGATACAGATGAGTCAGTATACGCTGAAAATCCTGGGCAATATAACGAATCTGCTTGTCCAAATGAACGCCGCCAGCAACTTCTTTCTCTATTCGTTCTTTAGCGGCGACTTCCGGCGAACTCTCAAGAACTTATTATGCAGCTGCAAAGATGACCGGAATATTTCTATAGTGATCGAAACTACAATGACTGGTACCCCGATTCGCCGGCCGCTTTTCACCGACACTAATTCTCAGTCCCCGGGCTTACGGGAGAAGGCTTATTCCACCTTCAACTCACGTTATCAATAATTCTTTTTATTTTAAAAGGAATGAATTTGAAAGAAACAAAGAATGAGAGAAAAAGAGAACAACAACCAGTTCTAAGGTCTACACGACAAAAACTGGAACATTATTATCGATTTTCTTCAGTGTAATGCATTATAACTAGATACGTTTATATATGAATATGTATATCTAACGTCATAAATGAATTGTGAAAGTTTGGTCAAAATATTCCAAGACTTCATCTATAGTTAGTAGGCACTGCGGAAGTTGATTTGAAAATGTTCTTTCGACAGTAGCTAGAAATCGGGGCCCATTGCATATCATCTGGTTATGTGAGATTGTTATAATACAAAGACTAAATGAAATAAAGAGGAAGTTTGGAAACATTTCGATTATGCTTCATTTACAGAATACGTCACACCAGCTCACACACACACACACATACACATACACACATCTTCAGAATCACACAGCGTGTATTATTTTCAAACGAAAAAAAATTATAATAAAGAAATTTAAATAATATATAACTTGCCCCTGGAAACAGTAAGCTTTTCCTATCTATTTTATTGATTGCAAATTTAAAAAAATGAATAAAGGGAAGTACTTTGTAATTAGTATTTAATAGTTATTCACTTTGAGAAATTATTGATTGGTGTGATTAGGAAGGTTGATCAAATACTATTATTAAGCAGAAAACAGCATCGGAAATTATGAATTCTCTAAAACTGTTTAACGCTATCGCACAAGCAAACATCTCACTAAGATGTACTTTTTTGTGGGGGGGGGGGATTGTGTTAGTTACATATATACACAAATCAAAAATTAGAGGCGCGCTAAGCGTAATGGTTATCGTCGTCAGAAATGGAAACTGCGTCCTGAATTCAAAAACCTGGACGAGGCTGTTTGCATTTTACTTCGCACTAACACCCTTGCGAAAGGCATGAATCCATCATTTCTTCCTTCAGCTATGGGTTAATTGTAGAACAGGCTAGGCTATTTAACCTTGGTTTGACAACTAGTCTAGAATAAAAATAAAAAAAAGCTCTGGAGAGAAAGAAGCTGTACTCGACTAAAAAATTGACCTTATGTCCAATCCTACCTGTGGCGGAGGGGTTGGGTAAATCGATTCATGCAAAAGTCGAATGATTATGATATAGTGTTACTTAGAAGTTACGTAAAGAATGCATTATGCTAAAAGTCAATTACATTCTATTAATAAAATGTCTTACAAATAGAAATAAAGAAAGAAAAAGTACTCTATGATTATTAATAATAGTTATCTTCATTTTTTCGATGATAACAATCAATATTAATTACATTGATCGGGGTAAGCATGCAGAAAGCCACCTATCTTATCAAACATTTGAAAGGAAATTTTGTTATTCTCAAAGCAACAATATTTGACGAGCATAACACCAGAAAAATCTCGCTTCCATGTACCATATGTTCTTGTAATACATGTACATAAATTGAATCATTAAATGAGATAATGACGGAAAAGTAAGGTACAAACATTTATTAATTGATCGTTTTTATTACAAAAGAAAATAAAACATTGTGCATATGTTACCAGCACTATTATAATATTATTCGATGCAGTCGCTCTCTAGAATGATTGACTGGTCCTACATGACTGTATAAATACTCTCTTTGAAGAACATGGTGTCAAATCATTTGTTCTTTAGCCGGTTGCCTTTACAACCCAATGAGATAGTATCCGAATTCTTCGTGGAAGATTTCATGGCCCTCTAACTTCGGGAGATCAAGTTCAATAGCAATATCATATGTCTGTACCGTCTATTGTCTTCAATCAACGCTTCAACGCCTATAATTTTGTCGAAAAACGGAAGACAGTATTTTGCGCCTTGAAGCAAACATCATAATATGGCTGTGGAATTTGACCTTCCGATGTCAGTGGTCGATGAAATCGTCTTCGAGAAGTTGCGATATCATATAGTGTAATCTCGTTGGGTCCCAAATAACTTAATTTTGAGCAACAGGAGGTGCCCGTGGTGTAATGTTTATCGTCGTAGGAAATGGACACGGCGACACGAGTTCAAATCCTGGACGAGACTGATTACATTTCACATAGCACTAATACCCTAGGGAAAGGTATGAATCCAATTATCCTCCCTCCAGCTATAGGTAAATAGTAGGGCAGACTAGGTTCTTCAGCCTTGGTGAGGCAGCTAGTCTTGGAAAAGGAAAACTCTGAAATCAAACCTGTTAAACTTCGCTTAAAAATTGACCTTGTGTCATATCCTGCCCGAGCGGAGGGGGTTGGTAAATATGAATATCGAGCAACTGACGACGCCTAGTTCTTCAAGGAGGGTATACATATGCTCGTGTATCGATGGGAAAAGTAAATTGATCTCGATAGTGACAACGTGGAATAACAAGTAATTGTAAAATTAATATACAGGGTGTTTCAAAAGATTTTATATCATTTAAGATGTACAAGTTGTTTCAGAAAAAAATTATATCATTTCGTAATCGAATGACTTGACCAATTCTCGACCAAATTATCTCAAGTTTTAACAGTATATGTAGAAACAACTCAAAATTCTACGTTTAACGTTAAAAAAAACTGTAGTGACATATGCACCCATCTACACCCGTAAGTATATACAGGAGATCACTTCGAGTGAGTAAAACAATTTACTACTGGATGATATATTAGGAAATAAAGACAAGTCCTGAATATTGGCTTCTTTATGCAATATATGATCACAAGTACAGATGATTACACATGTACACATTTGTATACACACACATTCAAGTTCAATCATACACAAAGACGCCTGTGTTTAACTGGATGGACATGCTGACACAAGATTCAAAACTCAATAGGAAATTCATCCAAAAAAATGTATTCATCTAATAATTTCATTATCGATTGATTTCTAATAATATTCAATTGATATCGTTCTTGTCTTTCTATCTGTCATCGCATAATTAAAGGACAACACGAGGTATAACTACCAAATTTTCTCAGGTTACAAATACGATTAAGGAGCATGTTTTTTGTGTATTCGTTTTTGAAAATTACAAAACTTAAATTCTTAATCGTGGTGTAAATTCACTTTAAGTATTCTGTTAAACTGAACTTTTACGACGTCCGCTTCTGATTAGCTGGAATCGATAGATTTATAATCATCTAATTCCACTTTCAATTCAGTCCATCAAACAAGTTTTTATTTAAAACAGGACTTCTCAAAGAGGTCCATATAGAATAAAATCTTTGACCCGGTGAATAAAAATATTAAGTTTTACATTGGGTGAATCTACTAGAGTACATTTATAAATTCCTGTAGAAAAATAACGAAGAAAAATCGCTGGATTATGTAGACTATAACACACAGCCTTTCGAGAAGAGATATATCCAGTTGATGAGAAACATTTCGGCCGGCCGTGATGCGATGGACGGTTCAGGTCGGGTGTGTCTTGTCACTGGATATACCTCTGGCCTGAGGGGCCCGTCCTTCTAGGCTTTAACACTGTTCGGAGGGGTTTGGTTTATCGCCCGGCGCCTGAGGCACTCCTTTTAGGGGAATGCCGACGGGGCCCGAAGCTTTTTTGGAAATGCCGGGCGCATGTGGGCATCGGCCCTGTGCCCGGACCCACCTTAAAAAAGGCCTTGTGCCATACTCGTCCGGTTGGTGGGACGGAGGACAAATACCATCACACACCTAGCAGAATTCCTGTTTAGGTGTGGATGGCCACTAGTATCGTTTACATACGACCTATTCAAAACTTATTGGTCATTCAAATAACTGAAAGGTCAGGTTCTGACATCGTTAAACGTTTGCGGCGTTACAAACCCGCAACTTAATATTCCTAATCTCCACAGTGCACACTAAACTCGTCCTTCTCAAAAAAGTGATTCAAGAATTTACATTTATAGTTTACTGACTCTTTTCTCACGTAAGTTGTATCAAACACGAGTAAATTAGTTATTTTTTGTAAATTAATATTTAATCTATTCTTTACCAGTGTAAATAGAAATTAACTTTGGTTACAAGAAAAATTTGAGAAACCCTGAACTAGAATAATTTATATAACTAAATTTTACTTGTTCTGAGTATGACACTAAACTGTATCTACAGGTGAGACTCCAGTTCTGTAGCACTGGGAAATGTGGAATACTCCTTCATTGCCATTACTTCGAGGTTCAATCAGACCTGGAGAGGTAGTACCTGTTAGAGTTTCATCTATAGGTTTAATAGATCTGTTTGGAAGTTATTTGTATCTGACAGGAATACGTAATACCATATTAAGTAAAAGTAAAGTAGCCGGGGGGTGACCCAAATGCTCCCTTTTCGATAGTTACTACACCAAGGTGTAGGGGAGGGCGCAATTCCTTTCTCTGGATTGCTCCACTTTACCCTTGATCCATACCTTTTAATGCTGAGTGTTAAGCAAGGAGGCATCAAGTACCATTTTTTGAGTCTTTGGTATGACGACCTGGGATTGAACTCAGGTCTCCCGGGCCATTGGCGAACTCTCTAACCATCATGCCAATGCTCGGTTAAAGGAAAGAAAGGGACAAACGGGTTTGAACCAGGGACCTCTCGATCAGCAGTCTAATGCTCTACCACTGAGCTATATCCCCAAATTACTGTTTAAAAACAAATGATTTTAGAAAAATAACAAGTCCAATTTTCAAAAATGCGATGGAATATTAGATATATTATGATTACAATCAAATAAATCAAATGTTGGCATTACATTACCTATAAGGAGTTGATACGCCATTAAACAAATAAACTAAACCAAAACAAATTTTACTACAGATTCCCAAAATGCAAACCCACACACATACACACACATACACACGCGCACGCACACACACATGCAGACATGTACGCATAAATATTAGGAGGCAAGCTTAGCATAACGGTTATCCTCGTAGGAAATGGAATCGGTTCAAATTCTGGACTAGGCTGTTTGCGTTTCATATCGCACTAATGCCCTTAGGAGAATCACGAATCTATCCGTTTACCCCCACCCTCCCAGCGATGGGTAAGACAGACTGGGTTCTTTAGCATTGGTTAGGTAACCAGTCTAGAAGAAGGAAAACTCTAAAATCAAACCAGCTGTACTCCACTCAAAAATTGACTTCATGTCACATCCTGCCCGTGGCAGGAGGGTTAGAAAATACACACACATACACGTACACGTACACATTCACGCATACACACACACGCAGGCATATACATGAGTGTGTGTGTATGTGTATAAAGTGTATCCTAAAAGAAACCCAAATTTGAAAACATCGCACCAATGAGACGTGCTCGTTACTTAGCAGTAAACTTTATGCTTTAAATTTTAAAAATACACTTTGTCACCTTCTTTAGTAATCATCTGCACATATTAAAATAGACTTAAGTGCACAGCACTCGTCGTTTTTTTTTTTTTTTTTTCGACACTGAATCAGCAAGAATCTTAACCTTTTCGCTCGCAGGTAAGTTTTTTTTTATCTTTGTTGAGAGGGTGAAATATTTTTCAGAAAATTTGCAAAACAGAGGGTTTTACAAATTTTCTAGCGAACAAGTGAATTAATCATAAAATCAATTGTTTAAACAAGTGAATTAATCATTAAAAAAACATGATTTGATAAGCAATTATGTGTCAGGGTACATTAGTATGAAAACAAAACAAAAAGGCTCTCACTTTTAACAATGATATTCTGCAAAATCATCTTTATACAATCCTGCATCACAGTGGGTCCTCCTAGTGATGGTTTTGGTTTCGATGTTTAGTAGCATATCAACCTTCTTGGGTTATTTAATGCCAAAGCAATACTTGTAGAAGAACAATTGCGGTACTATTTAGCCCATGATGGAGCGATAAAAGAATTCATTAATTTCTCCAAAAGTGAACGGAATAACGTGAATGGAGTTCGAACTCGCTTACTTCAAGGGCGATGTGTTATATTGTCATCTACAGCATCATAACGACACAGTAATAAAGACAGACGCAGGAAGACTTCTTTAACAAAATATGTACCTCTCACTTTATTGCAAGGGTTCGAAAAGGTTATTCAAGGTTTGCGTGTGAGAGGGAGTTGGAGACCGAACAGAAACTGCAATATTTTGACCCCAAACTTATGGCCGTCAACGCTGTGTCTTTCTCGTTCTCCATCACTGCTCAACCGGAGGCCCTGGGACCCACTCTGCTGGGTGATGGCTTTCCTTACTGCGTCTTATCAGCAACTTCTCTGGTCCCCAAACTACATCGGAGTTCCCGAGGCCCCCCTTAGCCGGGTGTGGCTTTCCCTACCACATCTCGTCTATAACTCCGTCCGATCTCTAACTGCAACTGGAACTGTCTGACTTCTGTCTTGACTGAGTTATATAATAGTTCAACGTCCACTCAATCGCCTACTCGATCTTTGGAATGGCGTTTGATCGTCATCAAACGGAAATAACTGTCATGCAGTTCACAGGTCACTCTCTTCCGGTGCATCAGTCTATGAGTGTACCATAGGAATTTTTTTTACCTCGTCCCATTTCATCAGCCAATTTCCGCCCACGCGATTTCCTCTCATAACTGCCATTAGAATGTGTCACCTCCTTCCGGTGCATCACCTTGGAATGGCATTTTTGGCCAGGTCGAAGGCCAAAACACAACAGATGTCCTGCATGTTAGCCATCACTCCTCCTACCTTCAGCTGGCATTATTATACATTAAAATTTAATTGGTGAACATATCCCAACTGTATTTGGTGGTGGTGTTTCACTCAGTCGAGGCTGTCTGATGTGGAACCCGGGGAAGCCCAGCATTCACGTCACGCGGCCGATCCTGCTTGACAAATATGGAACATTGAACTGGTCAATGTGCAATCAATAGAAAAATGACTTACGTTGATCATATGCAAAAAAAATGGTAAAAATGTTGTTCTACTTGCAAAAAAGTTTAAAGATTAACGTGTATGTTTCGTTTTTCAGCTACCCTACTCTCCAGATGTTACCTCTTCGGACTTCTTTTGTTAATTCTCAAAATCAGCAGACATACTGAAAAGCTGCCATTTTCAGACAAAAAAAATTAATTATGTGGCCTACCCTCTATTCATCAATATAACTATCAGAACGAATTCCAGATCTGAAGAAAGAAAAAATCACTGAGATATGTGCTTTAACAACAAAAGTGACTATTTTGGCGGAGATGAGTTTCAGTTATAGACAAATCAATTAGATTTCTTTGCTTAACTCACTTCATATATATATATATATACATATATATATATATGTGTGTGTGTGTGTGTGTGTGTCATTCAATAAATAAGATGAATTTTGACTAAAGAATAGACAGTAGAATGTACTGTTTCCAGTTTTCCTTTTTTCAAGGAAATCAATAGTAATGGATCCTTTCATATCCCAGAACATGACCTCCTTGACTGATTGCAATGCCAGGACCTTTTTCTTTACTAGATAGTTTGTGTGCTGTCACTCACTAGACTGTCTTATCGACTCAGCCTCGTTGTGAGAAATCCATATTATCAAAAAAAACTATTTTTGCAACATTCAAATACGTTTTTCTAAAAACCAATTCTAAACAAGACAGAGATTACATTTTTGGAAAAATAAATGAAAAAATGTCTCGTCTTTTTTACAAAAAAACTTATTTGTTGAAAGACCCTTATATATATACATATATATAAGGTAAAGTATTGTTGGATTCAAGTTCATAACTTTTACTTTACCTTTTTTAGATGCATTACTTATAAGGAATAGTGACAAATTAGAATCAAAGTTTATATATATATATATATATATATATATATATATATATATATATATATTGTTGCGCCGCCATATACCCGGCGGGCTTGCAGGTTTCTATTCGTTTCCGCCAAGTCCACCAGTTAAAATCGAACATATGTGTGGGCTGTGGACAGCCAACACTATCTAATAATAATAGGTATTACCAACTCCTAGTGGGTCTGCATTTTAAAGCCACTAGCGAGTTATAAGTGGAAGATTGAAATTAAACACAGCCAACAGGCAAGCTTTCCCTCCTCAAATACATGGTCTTCGACAAATACAACATTTTACGTTGAAAGAATAAATCCGGACTGCAATGTTGACTGAATCAAATCCAAAATATAAATATTCTTTATTCAAACAAACAACTCAGTCAAAGATAGAAATGAAGAAAATTGTTATTTACAAGAGAAGAAAGGAAAAGAGTCCAATTTCTCTGCACGATAAGTAATGTCCGCTTTCTCGGGCTTCAGGTCCGAATAACGGAATATCAAACCACAGGCCTAATCCTTTTAGGGAATATTCCTTCTCCCTTTTCTTATCAACTATCAACAAGTTATCGATAATACAATTTATGCAACAATACAAAGAATGAGGAAATTATCCTAAAAAAAAGATGATAATTATAGTTTCAATTCTCAACTTTCTGGTTCAATCACTCCAGATTAAATCAGAGGTCTTCTTCGCCTCACTGCCTCGGTCTATTCACATCAGCATGAATATCACCAAAGAAATTTAAATGTTTTTCAATTACAGTTTCACTTACTTGATTTTTAATCTTTACTTTTTCTCAGTTCTTTCATCTACGGGCTTTCAAAGCTGCGTTAGTTAGATGAACATACGTCTTATTTCAAATAGGACTCTACGGGCTTTCAGAGCTGCGTTGGTTAGATGAACACACGTCTTATTTCAGATAAGACTACGATGTATAAATCTTCACTGGATTTCCTTTCATGGGATGATCAATTCTGAGTATTTTAACTAACGAGGTTCCCTGACCCCGGAGTGTGAGTTTCTTCAGGGAGAATTCCTTTTCTTTCATTTATCTCTCCTCCCATCTTCTCCACTTGAAGAGTAAACTGCAACTAACTATTTTCCGCAGTTTCAAATTTAGTCACGTGTTCGATTTTTTGGGCGGGTTACTTCCTCGCCCCCAATTAGTCGTTATCGGCGTCTACCCCCACCCCGCTGACACATACATATTATATAGCGAATGAAGTTCTCGCATGTTTATTTCTCATATTGTCAATAGGGAGAGTTAACGAGCGACAGCGTTCATAACACATAGATTTGCCTTCAGTCTGGCATTTTCAAGCATTCTCCTTACACCCATGAAGAAATGTATGAGGGTGTTGCATTTCTTCATCACAATATATATATATATATATATACTGTCACCGATAAATCGGTACACCCTAAGAATTTTTGTCAAAACTGGTGATACAAATGCCAACGCTAAAGAAAATACCAAATTGGAAGACACTAGACCACAATTGGATACATGGATTCTTGTTTTAAAAACCTATATTTATCCACAAGAGTTCCCCCAAAAAGTTGAAACACAAAATACAGAAATGCATGATGTAACAGAACCCAACACTATAACAAGAATACAAACTCATGATGAAAGAAACAATGTACAGTGTAACCCAGATATAAAAGACCCTGATATAAGAGAAATCCGATATAAGAGAGATTTTCTCGGGTCCCAAATTAGAACCTGTGTTACCAAAACAAAATAGACAAAACTCGGATATAAGATAAACCTGGATATAAGAGACTTAGTATCCAGTAACTACAACTCTCTTATATCCGGGTTATATTGTAGAAGGGATAAAGAAAATCATGTCAGAAAAGAAGGAAGTATTACCATCACTAAGGATCCAAGATTGGAAAAAGTTTATTTTGTGGTTTATTTTGTGGTTTATTTTGTGGTCTTCACCGGTGGAAGAACAACCCAAACAACGGGTGATAGGTGAACGTTATTGTATTAGCAGAAAAAAAGGAAGTCATACAAAAAAAGTGCTAGCCGTTCTCGGCTTGCAGTCTGTCTGTCAAATATCACGTAAGAAACGAAAAGTTGTCTTCCCCGACCGAGCTAACTCGGAGAATATGTTTAGGTTGGACGTTTAGCGGTAGGTTTTAGTTGTTGGTAGCGAGGAAGAGTGTTTAGCGAGGAATATAGTGTAACGTATGTGTGTGTGTGTGTGTTTAGTTACTTCCTCGCTAAGTTTGTGAGGTTCTTCGCTAAAGCTTGTTAGGTCTTTAGCTAATTGTAGTTAGGTATTAAAGGAAGGATGATGAAGAAGTAAGATGGCGATAGTCGAAATGTGTTTTTAGGAATAGGTTTTATTTGCAGCATGGAATATTGGGTTTGCTTTTGATGCTGCAAGACTCGTGGTGAGGTTGTGCTTATTGAGACGAAATTGAGTTATGAGAAGTTGAGAAGGTTGAGATAGCAACGTGTGTCGTCGGACATGTGAAGGATTGAACTTTAGAGTCACCATGTAGTTTCATCCGTCTGGTGTTTCTGGGGAGGAGAGTTTGCGTTGTCTCCATTGAAGTGGCCCAGAGGTGAATTGATAGCTAGCGTGTCGGGAGCGGAATAAAAGCATCGCGTTGACATAGCTAATTTTGGGGTGACATAAAGTTGTGCCTGTGCGAGGCATGGAATGTATCTAATTTATATTCAACTGGGATTCCTTACAAGGAATCCATAAATTAGATGGGTTCCCTCGTATGTCCATGCTGCTGCTGCTGCTAGAAGAGCCCCCAGTGAGACGTCTGCACTGGGCGGCATTGTCCAGCTAAAGAGAATGTTATTGAAGAACGGCCAGTGTGACGTCTGCACTGGACGGCGTTCTCCAGCCAAAGAGAGTGGGTTTGGCAGCTTACCCAATTTCCTGTTGCCCGGAAAGAAAGACCCGGGCTGAATAGAATAGTTCATCCTGATTGGGTGAACTTAAGTGTCGAATTAAATTTGCGCGCCAAAACAAAATACGGAATTTCCCTTCACTACAGGCGAGTCCATCTTTGGGGTATGGTAGGATATGTCCCCATAACAGTTTAGAAAGAAACTGAAAGAGTGAATGGATTTTTAAAGAATATCCCAACAGACAACATCACTGAACTGAACTATCTAATTCATGCAGAATGAAAGTTATTCAGTAACAAAACTGGCATCTCACAAAAAATCTCAGAGTTAGAAATGAAAAAGCAAGATGAGAAATGAGACTAAAACAAGAATGAGGAAATTACTAGGATATAAAAAAGAACTAAAGAAAAACACTATACAATAAAAAGACGGAAAAATTTTTTCTTTGAAACTAAAGATAGTAGGAGTCTATTATTTCTTGTTGAACGTTACAAAATTAAAACAGATATTCTTTGGTATTACTGATTACCAAACTCTCCAATATTTAAACTCTATGACCAAAAATAAAGTTGCAACACCCCTAAATTCAAAAATAAACACATATAACTATATATATAAGAAATTAGCTTATTTGGGGGCTGCCACTTATTCATATTTGGAATTAACTAAATAGAACCTAATTATATCAATTTTAACTGTATAATATGCCTCTAAAATAAAATCCTAGCACCTTTGGTTTAGAAAAAATTAACTTTTTATAAATAATTTTTGGGATGTGTTTTTATCGGGCGATACTATATATATATACACACAGGGCATCGTTCATAAGTAAATCTATTCCAACCATCTTTAATAAAAAGTAAATTTTCTTCTAAACCACAGATACCAGAATTTTATCATTTTTAGCGAAAAATTATCATTGATAGGCATTATTTATTACCAAGCATTACGGCAATAAAATTCTGTCAACAAAAGCAAAAATAAAATAAATAATAGCAAATTATATTTTGATTGTACAATGTTCTTCAAGAAATAATTAAATCCCAGTCTTTCGTTAAGAAGAAAACTAAATTTTTATATAGAATTGTTAGTGGCGTATTCTATGGGCGATACAATATATATATATATATATATATATATATATATATATATATATATATATATATATATATATATATTATTATTATTATTATTATTATAGAATTTGACGAATAGGATAATAAGAGAATGTATACACGATTAAGGGAATTTAAGAACTCCCTATAGTCTTTTCCTACATATAATATCTTTAATAACCATTGCATCTTGATCGAAGTTTTCGTGCATTTTATAACATTAAAATAATGTTATGGGATTACTATTTTAGTTATTTTAGTTGTGTTTTTGATATTAATTATTCTTACAATCCACTAACCACTCTGTTCAAGTGACTATAGATATAATCTTACAGAATATTTATAAATGAACTATTCTTAGTTTTAATTTAAGTTTAGTTTTAGTTGTCTGTGGAGAATGTTATTTTGAAATCCATTATTAGGTATTTGTTTATTTATTATTATTATTATTATTATTATTATTATTATTAAATAATGTGCGAAAAACAAAAATTAGTTGGGCTTCGTTTATAAAATTCTTTATATCTATAAGGACAGTAGCTATTGCAAGAATTTGAATTTTGTCAAGTATTTTCGACCATTCTCTGGTGTTACGCCACCATATGCCCAGCGGGCTTGCAGGGTGCCGTTCGTACCTGCCAAGTCCACCAGTTAAAGCAGGGCACACACGTGCGCTGTAGTTTGCCAACGCTATTTAATATTACAGATATCACCAACTCCCTAGCTGAACCACGTTTTAAAGCCACTAGGTGGGTTATAGGTGAGTTATTAAATTTCGATACAGCTAACTGGCTAGCTCTCCCCCTCAAATACAAGGCCTTCGACAAATACAATACTTCGACAACAAAAGAAGACTCTGAACTGCCGTGTTTAGGTCAATAAGATTAAAATAACCATATTCTTTTATTGAACAAAAAGAAAGAAACAAGAAACAATTCAGGTAAAAGCCAGGAGTGAGAAAGTTTTCTTTTAAAGGACGGCAGGTAAAAACACAGTTCGTCAGTGCAGTAGGTACGGTCCGCTTTCCTTCAGACTTTGGGTTTTAATGGCAAAGCCCGAATTCAAAATCTCAGGTTTATCAATCGGGGAATATTCCGTCTTCTTTTCTCCTCTATCTTATAAAAGCTATTCTTTCCTTCCGTTATATGTCTTTTATTCACGTCAGCAGGAATACAGCTAGAGAAATTTAAATATACTTCAATTGTATGTTCCTTACTTGGGGTTTTGCAGAGTCTTTTCTTTTCTGTTTTTTCTCTCGTCATTGGGCTTCCATAACACGTTGATAGAAAGATGCACGTCTTACTTCAGATAAGACCAAGATTAATTATTATCTCTTTCCTCGTGGACAATTCTCCAGCTTTGGGTATTTCATTTAACGAGGCTCACCAGACACCGGAGTGCGAATTCATTCAAAGAAGCTTTTTCTTTTCTCTCGATGTTCTCTGCGTGGCATGACTTTGGAATCTGGGTATCTTCCGTATCCCAAATTATGTGGTTATTTTCCGTAGTTTGAAAAATGATCACGTGTTGGCTTTTTGGCGTTACTCCTTTGCCTGGATTGCTGCACTTACTTTTGATCCTTACCTTATAATGCTGAATGTTAAGCAAAGAAGTATCAAGTACGATTTTTTGAGTCTTTGGTATGACTCGACCAGGAATTGATCGCTCCCCAGTCATTCCCCTCTTTCCGACTCAAGGAGATTTCCCCATGGCGTAGTGGCTAACGTACTGGACAGCAATATTATGTTATATGTGTAGAGGCTTAATGCAAGGAGCTTGCATTTAAATTTCAGTTCAACTGAAATCTTTTTGTGTTTAACGGTTGTCATTTATTCGGTACAACTTCGAGGGAGACACATTTCCAATTGAAAACCACATTAATCCCTTTTAAAGAGTATGGTCACTAATTTTCCCTCTTCACAACTCTAGGGGAAGTCTCATTGGCATAGTGGCTAACGTTCTTGACTGCGACATCACAGTAATCGAGTTCGGACTCTCGTAGTGCTATATCTAAAAAAATAAAACATGAAATACATTTATTGATATGCTTGGAAGTAAGGAAGATATTTAGTCGAATCCTCACTTACTAATACCTAATATTATCATAAGTATATCCATGATATATTGTATATACTTGAGTAATGAACGATTTCGTGAAATTAACACTCACTAATTTTTATTAACGAATCTGTGATTTTATAAAATATTGCTTATAATAAACGACCCCAAACATTTGGTTATGCGAGCCTATTATGATTTTTAAACATCCAATAACATAAAGAGAAAGCATTCAAACACTTATTTATACTTTCAAAACTAGTGTAATACAATCAAAATCACGGCAATACCACTATTAAACAATGTAGTCTATACCTTGATGTAACCTATCGTATTTACTTGCCAAAACAAAAGCTTTTATTTAAGATATTTTTTTACGTAACTTTGTTTACTATTTATAATTGTACATATTATATATACAGGTGTTGTAAATAATAAACAATGTTAAGTAAAAACTTTATTTTATCTAATAGTCCGCTTGGGTATAGGCTATACGGTGACACTTTGGATCAAAGTTACGGCTGCTGCGCAGACATGGGACACAGAAGAGATCGGCGTTTTTTTTTTTTTCTTTCTTATCAAATCTGTGACTTCCATCTGAAGACAATAATTGCAGACGTCATTCTCCAACAACTAATTTATGTAAAAATGAGTAACCTCTGTGTCCTAATAGAAATTTTTGAATTACGAGTCCTGCAAAACAGTATAATTTGCGAGTCGACCATTCACAACTGGAACACTTAAGTCAGTCTCAAGAACATGTGACAAACTCAATAATTCGATGTACTGCAGTGAGACTGCTCAGATAATAATACGCCTGTGTCAGGTGGAGCCGTAGAGTATACCGACTGCACCTCTGTAGAAGGGTAAGAACCGGCACCTCCACCACAACAAGTGTCCTAGTTATCACACTAAACTGCATCTGATGTTGAGGCTTCAGTCCTTGAATCTTTGGAGAATGTGGAGTACCTGTAGAGATTGAATAAGCAATAAAAAAGATTCTTAAAAAATAAATGCAAAAGTAAGTTTCCCCCAAAGGCCTCTGTCAGGAAGCGCAACCTGTGCATGCTTAAAAAGATAGAGTTCCTGACACCAAACAGAAATTTGACCTCTGAAGCCTTTACCACCCCGACTGAGACTGACGCACCATTTCCTCTCGGCTGTCAGAGGGAATGCGCATGCCTACTAGGGCCCAGTGTGTTGTGTCCACTGTTAGTTGAAGCCTCTGCTGAGCGTACCCATTGAACATAGAGAAAAATGGTGAACCCTCAAACTTGCAATTGGCCAGAAATGATTCAATGGTATTCTTTAAACACTTTCAGTGGAAAGTGCAGTTATTTCTGCTGGTTCAGGAAAACATTCCGCACTACGAAGTAGCTATAAACCCCGAAATAAAAATTGAATCTAAAGGTATCTTTGTCTTTTTCCTTCCGTCTTCAATTACTTTACAGCTTCGACTAACAAAAGACGATAACTAGTAAATGGGATAAGAATAAAAAGGAATCAGATACTGACCTAAGAATTTCCCCACGACAATTAACCACAACCCGTAAAACCTTATTGTGTCCCATATGCCTCCTAATTGTTATTACTCCCAGGTTCACTCTAACTCGGATTGGTACTATTTGTTAGGGTTCCAATGATTGGTCAAATAGAACTGCTATATCTACTCAGGATTATTTCTATTCGTTATTTGAAACCATACAACTGCGTGCAAATTATTCATATATAAAATTATTTAATTATTAGAATTATTAGTGTTAGATAGGAATAATTGAAACCCTTTAACTGAGTGCAAAATAATGATTAATATTAAATAGAATTACTTGTGTTAAGTAGCAATATTTGAAAACATTTTACTGCGATCAAACAAATGAGCTCTAACAACTCTTTTTTTAATTACTTACAAACTATTCCCTTACAAATTATATATATATATATATATATATATATATATATATATATATATATATATATATAAACAGGGTTGACATGCCATAAAAAACAACCAGCCAACATCAGATTACCATTTACAAACCTTACGATCCAACAGAACAAATTCTGAAAAAATTCCAAGAACAAAGTTATCCGAACAAGATTTTGTAGCAAAACCCGACATAAGAACTGGTGATACATCCTGATAGTGAGACTTAGAATACCCAGATTACTCACTTTGCGCTCAAGGCGTAACGACTATCGTTGTAGAAGATGGAATCAGTCACTTGAGCTCAAATCCTAGATAATACTATCAGCGTTTAACTTCGCGCTAATGCCCTTGGGAAAGGCTTGAATCCATTTATTCTTCCCTGGGCCATGGCTAAGACTGAGTTATTTAGCCTTCAGTAGTCAACCAGTCTAAAAGAAGGAAAACTCTGAATTCAAACCAGCAGTACTTGGCGGAAAAATTGACTTTGTACCACATCCTACCCATTGCAGAGGAATTAGGTAAATAGATATTCTGCTGAGACTTCTCTTCCCCAATATGGTGTCCTAGGTATGACACTAAACTGCGTATGGTGGTTAGACTTCAGTTAGGAGCTGTAGGGAGTGTAGACTCCCCATGGTGTAAAGACTAACGTGATGGACTGCGACTGCATAGTAAGCAAGTTCGAACTCCAGTCGCGCTATTCCATTTGTTTTCTGACTAATACCCCTGAGAAAATTATTAACCCCATTATTCTCCCAGCAATGGGTTAGATAATATCATTGCTGTTCTTCTACAACATTAAATAACCCATGAAGGTTGTTTGCCAGCAAACAAATAAACCAACAACTGGATCAAAATTCGTCATTAAATAATTTATGATCTGACATTATATAAACCGAACCAAACCATTACACGTCAAATAACAGTAGGGTCCCATCTATATAGATTTTTGAAAATTATTTGTATTGGATAGGAATGCTTGAATTCATATAACTGGGCAAAGATTGTAGACAAAAACAATGCCATTATTAAAAAATTCAATGGAACGTTGAGAATATAGTGTAATACGATGGTTGGCATTCATTTCTGTGGGTGTAAGTGCCAGTCAGAGAATCGCTTTGTCTGTTTTGGCGCGAAACACACACAAAGGGCTTGCACATGAGATCTCCCACGAGACCGGAAGAGGACGAGGGAAGGAAGGTCCCAGAGACCAGTTGACAGAACAGGTCAGTCAAGAGAAGAAGACAGTCGGCAGGAGAGAGCAGTCAAGAGAAGGTCAGTCAAGAGATGAGAGCAGGGCAGAGAGGAGACCAGTCAACAGAAGTCAGAAAGGCGACTGCTAAGACCTGTTGACCAACGCAAGAAGATAAGTCAGCATTGCTAATGGCTTGTGGGAGTTTCGCTCGAGTACACGCTCGCGTTAGCCCACAGAGAGTTGCACAAGCTTGGAGCTAACCATAGTCCGTATTTGTTTGTTCTTCTTTTCTTCCACCCTCTCGGTTGTGTATTTTGTGTGTTGATAAAAAAATGTGAAATACTCCTGGCCAGAGATGAGAAAAATCACTAGACGAGTCTGATGACCATGAGTAGTTTGGTTGGTTGAGATAGTAGGGGTCGGCTGGTAGTGTATTGGCACAATAGTTATGATTACAATCAAACATTTATAAATGTATCAAATTTCAGAATTGAATAAACTATAGTACCCAAAAAAATAAGAGCTGTATGGCCACTTACCTCCTATTTCACAAAACATTCAAGTAAAACCTACAAGACATGCTGCTACTGCTGGAGAAGTAGGGACGAACTCATAAGCAACGATCTCTTGTAAACTCCTATACATGGACACACCAGCGTTGGCAGACCAACAAAGACTTACATTTATCAGCTCTTTGCGGACACTGCATGCAGTCTAGAGGAACTTCGAGAGTGATGAACTATAGGGATGGATGGTGAGTCAAGGCACTTCATGCCATCATCACAACTTGGTGATAATGATGATGATGGAGTTGATTTGCCTTTAGACAAACAGGGAAAATATAGTTTTGATTGTAATCACGATTAAATCAATTTTTGGCTTTAAAAAACCATAAAGAGTTGATATGACTTTAAATGGATCAAACCAAACTGCTTACAAAATTGATATAATATCCGGTCATAGATATAAGGTTTGAATGCATACAATATCACCTATAAATAAGTACACCTGCACTATTTTTTAATAAAAAGTGAATTTTCTTCTAAACCAAAGATACGTGGATTTTATAATTTCTCATTGAACTTTATACCTTCAAAACGGATATTGTGAGGTATCATTCGTTGCAAAACTCTATAATCAAAAATAGTTATATAAAGCAGGCTAAAAATCAATAAGTCCCTTATTTATATTCTTGCAACAAATTTTTGGCTACCGTGGTGTTGCAATTTCATTCATTTTTTTTTTTTTTTTTCGTTACTTTGAATTCACTGTTTTGATTACTTGTGCTCTTAGACTTCAGATGCCCTGCAACCTAGCTCACAAAATTAGCCCAAAAACACAAAATATATTCAAACTTTGCTCTAAAGAGCTAATATCATTCTTCTTACTTTTTTTAGACCTATGGCATCCTCCCATCTAAAGAAAAGCTGTTAGTGATCAAATATATTAAGCCTTTTGTTATTAGTATATGATGTTATCTCCTTCAGTCGGAAATACCTTACAGAGTATCGTAAAATAGTGATCAACGTTAAAAAAAGATTATCTCAGTTTCAAATTCAGTAATAAGATACAACTATGATAATTATTTCAGTTTCCTCTTCTACTAGAATTTGCTGCCTCTCTATATATAATGGTTAAAGGAAAGATTTACTCAATCAATTGTTAATCGTTAAACACTATTAGATGTTACTATAATTCAACAAATTCCCCCTGTGATGAGGGTGTAGATCACTCTTGAACCCGAAGTCGCAAAATAAAAAATAAAACGAAAATGAGATTTCGACAATCAATCGGAATAAACACCTTTGTTCAAAGCCGGCGAATACATTTTGAAGGTGTTTAGTTTGGTTGGGTTTGGTTTTATGGCATTTTTTAATTCAAATCCCTTGATTTTCTCTTTTTTCCGTTACTTCGAATTCACTGTTTTGATCACTTGGGCCCTTAGACTTCAGATGCCCTGCAACTTAAATCACAAAATTAGCCCAAAAAATACAAAATATATTCAAATTTTCCTCTAAAAAACTAATATCATTCTTTTTACTTTATTAGACCTATAACATCCATCTAAAGAAAAACCAAATCCACTTTATACACATATATCAAATATGTAAGATTTGGTTTGATTGGGTTTTATGGCATATCAACCAGTGTAAATTATTTCATGCCAAATCCTTTTTGTACATATATATTGTATATATAAGATGTGGTTGGCTTGGGTTTTATGGCATATCAACTATTATAGGTTATCTAATGCCTAATTCTCTTTATACATATATATTAAATATATATATGATTTGTAAACACGTTTTGTTTATGACACTTTTAAACGATCCTGAGGTCATTCATGTACATACAGTTAAATGGTTTCAAGTATTGATATGTAACAATCATAATTTAACACCAGTCATTTGTTTGCACACTTAGTTTATTGGTATTTTCATTTTTAAATATATAAGAAGTGTCACGTGATATCCCATGGAGACGATAGAAATAAGATTAATACTATCCTCCCGTCGGAATGAACAGTGGCAAACCGTCAAAGATACCATTAAGAAAGAATGTAGGTCACAGAGGGGATATCAACAGATGTTGGTACTTAGTAACCTCAGGTCGCCGGACACCGGAAGGGAGAAGGAGAGAGAAGCCAAATGATTGGCTGGGACCCTAAAACGGAAGTGGCACTTTCTCCCCGTCGGCGAAAAAAACGAGAAGAAAAATCAGTTGTTTGGCAGGGTTCGTAGCGGGCAGACGAACCAAAGCCAGTATTCCGGGTAGAAGACAAAAGAATATCTGAGACACGAGGGACCCGAGTTCTTCAAGACAGTATTAAAAATAGCATAAAGTCTATTAGCCCGTGAAAGAAGAAAGATTCTCCAGTGGAACCCCGTCGAAAAATAAGATAAGTAACTTTGGGACTATTTCTCCTTTATACCCAAATTTTATATACCACTCTCTCTCTCTCTCTCTCTCTCTCTCAATTTGAAGAAACGAAAGAACAGAAAAGAAGAAAGACATTTATGTCCGTGGACTGTTCAATACATTATACATAATTGACACTTTGAAAGTGTATCTCTTTGTATAGTAAAGGATTCATGTATTTTTATGTTACCACGTGGTCTAAGTTGTTCTTTGCAGTTCTGCTACGAATTTGTTGTCACATTTCCTTTTCAGCTTCTATTCGCCTTATGTTATCTTGCTTAGAATTGTCCTATTAATTCCCTAAAAATATCACACGGGAAACCGGAGTTGCCGACTACTACAATATGATATTATTACGACTAAAACCTATAGGTCCATATCTTCTGTTGTCTAGGGGAGGAAGTTTAGTGGCCTTGGTGGGTGTGTGGATAGTGTGAAATTTGGAACCCCTTGCCAGCGGCGGTCAGTCTGGTCCTAAATTAATCCCTCACGTAATATGCCAGGTCTTATATGCCTGAGAGAAAAACTCTGAACGAGGACTTATTCTATAGGGGATCAAGTGCCAACCTACCCCGTCTTCACACGTGCGAAAATAAAGTCCCGTTTTGGGATTTTAGTCAATTTGCCGTCACAGAAGTAATTTGATTCCGCACTAGTATTGCCATTGTTTCTTTAGTGTCAATTATTATCTAACACTAATAATTCTATTCAGTATCAATCATTTGTTTGCACAGAGTGAAGTGGTTACAAGTATTGCTATTTAACACTAAGTATTCAATTCAACACTATTCATTTATTTACACAGTCATATGGTTCCAAGTATTGTTATGCAATCCCAATAAATAAATTTAGTCACATATTTGAAGAGCTTCAAGTATTACTATGTATTACTAACAATTCAATTTGTTTACACACAGTTAAATGGTCAAACAGTTTTATTTCTAACAATTCGGTTTATCCTAAATCATTTGTTTGTACACATTTTAAATGCCAAACTGTTCTATTTAACCCATAAATAGGACCCGATCAGGTGTTACTACTCTGGGTTAGAGTAGAACTGGGAGCAATAGCAATGAAGGAGTACTCCGCATTTCCCAGGGCTCCAGTGATAGAAGCTTCACCATGAGATGGTTTAGTGTCATGCCCAGAACATCCATTAGGGAAGTCTTACTGTTACATATCCAGATACGCGAATATGGCCATGTGCGAAATGGACATCGAATGTTATTAACATATATACATAATGTTCATATAGAAAACTCAGAACATAGGAATCTCGAAATTCGAAAACACGTAACGATTTCTTGTTCAGGTACGAAACCTTTTTATTACTTTTGAGTTAAAGATTTCGATGTAAGGAGGAGAGACACACTCTCGCCATGCCGGCTTCTTCATCTGGTCCCTATCTCGTGCGGCACCCATGGCGCGCAAATTCGTCTCGCCTCAGCGAGCCCCAAAAGTCGAACCTCCTCGTTCGGCGTCTAGTTTTCAACTTTCTCACTTTCTTCAAATATCCACAAACCTCCATGCGTTTCCGGTGCGTGACGTCACCCGCACCCTGTCACCCCGTTCCGTCATCTCAGGCTATTGTGACATCTCTGAGTGGCACGTCTGCCCCGCGCGCGCGTTACCACTTACATCAAGGTTTGCACCTAACTAACCCATGTGCTGAGCCGAAAAGTTATCAGCCTAACTCAAAGGCATGAACCTAAATCCCTTAGCCATTAAGTTACATTACCTCACTGCAGAGATGTAGTCAGTGTAATCTACAACCCCAGCCAACTGGACTATTGAAGGTGTTAAACTTAAGATTGTATGATTCAATTTTGGAAGACACACAGAAGACTCAAGAACTAGTGTGGACTCGACGTGTCTTGAATTGCTTTCTACAATAAATTCAATACAAGTATCTCTCTCTCTCTCTCTCTCTCTCTCTCTCTCTCTCTCTCTCTCTCTCTCTGCGTGATTGGCACTGATGTGCTATATGTATTTTTTCATTAATGGAGGCACCTGTTGTGTAATGGCTATCGCTGTATAAAATGGACTCAGCGACCCGAGTTCAAATCCGCACGAAGCTGTTCGCATTTATATATAGGGTTAATACATATGAGAAAGGCACCTATGGGTAAATAGTAAGGCATTCTACCTTGCTTAAGCTTGGTATGGCAACTAATCTAGAAGAAGGAAAACTATGAATTTTAACCAGCTAAACTCCACTTAAAAATTGATCTAATATCACATCCTGCTCGTGCAGAGGGTTTGTATATATATATATATATATATATATATCGTAGCGGCCAGAGGTTAAGGAACGAAACAACAACAAATATTTAAATGATTTTTACTTGAAAAAATTTGTATGTACGTTGACGAAAATTTCCCAAAATATACTTGAAACATATATGCGTTTATTTCATATAAAATTTTCAGAATTTTCTTTTACAGTAAATTAATAGTGAACTAAAAAAACAGAAATATACATTTTGTCATAGTCAAAAGTTATGTATCGCTGTGGAATTATAGCAATTTAGGTCATTTTTAAACAACTTGATTGCTAATTTTGATTTGTCATACATCATTGGAACTATTTTCAAGCAAGATGGATGCGAAAGCGCGTAATTGTTTCACTCGATAAGAAAAAAAGCTCATTTTAGCAAATCATGAAGATGGCAAATCGTAATCCGAAATAGCTGGTATCGTACGAAGGTCAAAAAGCGTTATTTATCGTGTAATCAGTAGATTTAAGGCTGACAAGACACTTGAACCAAAACCGAGATCTGGCAGGCCTCCTATGACTACCAAACGGGAAGATCGGATGATTGTTAAAATGTCTTTAAAAGACCGTTACGCACATACAACATCTATTTCTAGTGCATTTTATGACCAAACAGGAAAGCAAATCTCTAGAAAAACTGTTTCTCGTAGTTTAAATAAGGAAAAATTAGTGGCTTGGAGTCCATGTCGCAAACCTTTGATTTCAAAGATAAACCATGAGGTTCGTCTTGACTTCGCCACAGAACATATTATGTGGACAGATTAACAATGGAATATGATTCACTTTAGTGGTGAATATAAATTCAACTTGTTTGGATCTGATGGTAAAAGGTTTGTAAGACGCAAAAATGGGGAACTCTGAAATTTGGAGGGGCAGCATAAAGGTGTGGGAGATGATTTTTTTCAGCGGGAGTAGAACCCATTATTTGTTTTCACGGTAATATTGATGCCACTGTCTATAAAGAACTTCTTCGCTAGCATGCTCTTCCTTATTTACGCAAAAGGACAGTTGAAATTCCAGTATTCATGCAAGACAACGCGCCTTGCCACAGAGCTAAAACTGTGTTAAGTTTTCTTGAAGAGGAACGAATAATTATTACCAAGTAGCCACCACAAAACCCAGATATGAATCCTCTAGAGAATGTATGGAAATTCATAGGAGAGAAAGCTCAGAACATAAATCCTCAAAATATCAATGATTTATGAGCTTTTCTGAAAGAAGAAAGGAAAAGTATCACTGTCATCTTTTGTAAGAAGTGAATTGGCTCAGGTGGTCGAAGATGCAATGAGGTAATCCAATGCAAAGGAAAATTCACTAAATACTGAATTTTTCTTTAGTTTATATATTGATCTAACAAGTATTTATGATGCGTTCCTAAACTTTTGACCTAGGCAAAATGTATATGTTTGTTTTTTCAGTTGACTATTACTTTATTATAAAAGAAAATTTAGAAAGCTTTACTCATAGAATAGTTCAAGACGGATTGACGTGTCCTTAAAACCAATCAATCAATCAATCAAAAATTACTTTCGACAATGACTTAATAATAAATGCATATATGTTCCAAGTATATTTTATAAACATTTCATAAACGTACATGCAAATTTTTTCAAGTAAAAATCATTTAAATATTTTTTGTTGTTCTATTCCTTAACTTATGGCCGTTTATATATATATATATATATATATATATATATATATATATATATAAAGGTATGGAATAAAAAGACCTCATTCTTATAAATCAATCTTTTTGCATCGATTTTTTTGTTTTTACATGTGTGGTCTCGGAGTCTGTCTTTAGCACATTATTTTTTAAATTACAAAACACTTTAATCTTTTTTAGTCTGAGGTTAGTTTTACAATATAAGTACAAAGTCCTACCGAAAAGTCCTCATCCCAACCAAGAAAGTTAGCGACATTGAATATTCATACCACCATTCAATAAACTTAGCATATCGTTTCTCACGCACTTTTAACACTTACAAATATTCAATAAAAGTTATTTGAAAAAATGTATTACCTTCTTGCATAGACTGAGAATTTTTCAGCACCTTTACTTTACATCTTCATTAGCATAGCGGTTATCGTCGTGGGAAATGGAACTGGCGACCCGTGTTCAAATCCTGGATGTGGCTGGCTTCCTTTCATTTCGCGCTTGTGCTGTTGGGAAAGGCATGATTCCATCTCTCCTCCCCCAACGTCCAGCTATGGGTAAATAGTAAAGTAGACTGGTTTTCATAGCCTTGGTTAGCCATACAGTCGAAGAGATTGAAATCTCTGAATTCAAACCAGCCTAACTCCACTAAACCATTGACCTTGTGTCACATGCTGCTCGTGACAGAGGGTTTGGGTGAATACATACATGCCTTCATTAACTCTTTTTTTTATCTCATTTCTTTGCGTATTCTTTTTAGCTAATTTGTTCCGGCATTAAAATATGGACTTGTTAATTTTTTTTACATTCATTCTTAAGGAGAAGCATCATTTCTCTAAACATGAGTTCTCAACAAAATGGCATCCCCGGTCCTTCTTATATTAAAAACTTTCAACGATTCCGATTATAGACCTCTACTGCATCCTGGAACCAACTTTTATTTAGTTTTGTTTGTTCTCTAACACCAAAATTGACCCTTATTTTGTGTGTGTCTGATTAACTAAACTGAATCTTTATCTTTGTGTTTAAGCGTATATCGTCTAGCTGATAATTTCCTAACCAAAAACATAAATCATGACGTTTTAGCTTGATTTTATATTCTTATGATTTTTGGGGTCAATATGGATGTCAAAAGCGTTTATATTTCGACGATATTTATTAATCTTCACAAAAAATATTTCTGCATTACTAGCTTAAAAATCTGTCTCTAGAGTGTGATTTTTGGAGGCAGGGGGTCATAGTCGGTAAATTTACAATATGTTTTTTAATGCAAATTACTAAATTAAAAAGAAAAGAAAAAGTTTCGTATATCATCCTTGTCAATATTTCAACCATGTTTCTTTTTTCCTTTTTTCTTTTTTTTTTTTTTCATTACCAAAGCAAACTTTTATCTCGTCAAAAATGTCCTCTTTTTATACTCCCCACACAATTCAAGAGCTTACTAAACATCTGGATTCTGTGTATGTGTGTGTGTGTGTGTGTGTGTGAGAGAGAGAGAGCGAGAGAGAGAGAGAGAGAGAGAGGGTGACATTGCATTATCATTAAACGAAGCAGAAAATATATGAGATATAAACCAAGGCGTCTGTTGCATTAAAACACACAAAAAAAATATGGCGCCAGGCCGAACAAAAAGGCGTCGCGCTCGTTCTGTAATAAACAGTTCTGGCTTGACAGAACAGTTGTTTATGAGCATAAAAAAAAAGGTAAAATAGATGTATATTGGAGAAGAAACGGGAAATTAATACACATATTTACTAAACTCGGTTTAGTATGGCACGTGGCAAAAGGATACAAGGTGAGGCACCCAAAGAGGATCGAAAATCTCTGCACACACACACACACACACACACGGTAAATATCTACTAAGCTCAGTTTAGCAAATATGTGACACGTGGCTAAATGATGGATGGTGAGGCACCCAATGAGGATTAAAAATCTGAATACACACACACACACACACACACACACACACACGCATGTATATATATATATATATATAGTTTGCTATATTTCTAAATAAAGAGGTCATTGTCTATGATAGAATATATACGACTGAAAAGTTTATTGTGTGACCAATTAACTCTCATTGAATGTGACCAAATATAGTTTATTTTTCAAGTCTTCCTTCCAGTCTACACACTTCTTCCATTAGTGTTTCAATGCTTGAATCCCATTGATCAAAAATGTTATCAACACTAAATATGACGCCATCATATTAACTTTTCAGCCACTCTCGTAAATCTATGTCAGGATAGCGTTCGTTGACAACGGTGATTGGTAACTATCACTTTTTAGCCGATGCAATCATCAGACCAGGATAATTAAATATTTATATATATATGTGGGGTTTGAAAGGTTTTTATGGTAGTCAGTGGCTAAGGGCAAGGCTGTGTTGCCGTAAGATATCTGACTCCATATTTTGGTTTTTTAGTTTTACCCCACGTTGACTGGCCGGTGCAATGCCTTGCCCAAAGAAAGTCCATAAGAAATATACAAAGAAAGATAGAGACAGATAAAAGACGAAAACATTTCTTTCATACTTTCCTTTATTTACTTGGTGAATGGACTAACCAACGCTATGTCCCAAGACACAGCGTGGTGCCCAAACACCAGATAGTAAAAACGGTGTTGTCGGTTCGACGTCACTACCCGAAAAGAGGTCGGTTTACAGAAAACCTGAGTATTTATGTCTCTTCACCGGCTCCAAATTCCCTACTCGAAAATCCTTCTAATTTTGGCGCGACCGCTTCTCATTGGCTACTTTACATTTTATTATTTTTCTTTTTTATGATTTTAACCGGATGGATGCGTGGAGCCTTATGCGTGGCGACGCATTTATACATTTTGTATCTGGCAGCCGACGAGTCAATATCCGGTTGGGAGTTTTTTCTGTTAATTCCTAAATCGCCACATATACACTAAGATAGCTTGCCCAGTCAGTTGGGACTGTAGAATACACCGACTGCACCTCTGCAGAGGGGTAAGACCCCTCCTCCATCGAGCATCCTGATATGACACTAAACAATCTGATGGTGAGGTTCCAGTAATGCTGGAGCTTTGGGGAATGCAGAGTACCCTTTTATTGCCATCGCTTCCAGGTTCACTCTGGCCCGGGTTGGTAGCACCTGATATGGTTCCTATCTACGGGTTAAATAGAAGTAAACCGTGCTTCCTTCACTATACTGAATTTTGCATTTAAACTGCGTATTTATGCTAAACTGAACTGGTTAAAATAGAACTGTTTTGACATTAAAACTGCGTACTAATGCTAAACTGAATTGCTCGAAATAGAACTGTTTTGACGCCTAAACTGTGTACTTATGCTGAACTGAATTATCTAAAATAAAACTGTTTGACATTTAACTCTGTGCATTGCCCAGCTATAGAATACACTGACTGCACCTCTGAATAGGGGTAAGACCACCCCCCACCAATGAATGCCTTGGATATGACACTAAATAATTTGATGGTGAGTTTCCAGTAATGCTGGGACTTTGGGGAATACGGAGCACCCCTTCATTGCCATTGCTCCCAGGTCCACTCTGGCCTGGCGTGGTAGCACCTGATAGGGCCCTATCTATGGGTTAAATAGAACTAACGGCATACTTATGCTAAACTGAATTGTTTTACTAAACTGGATAGCTTAAAATAGAAATGTTTTTGACAATTAAACCATACTTACATTTAAACTGCATGCTTATGCAAAACTGAATTATTTGAAATAGATCTGTTTTTTGACATTGAAACTGTTCTTACACTACCCTGATTTGTTTAACATTGAACTGTTTTGACATTTAATTGCGTGTTAACCAAATCTGTACTTATACTAAACTCAATTAGCTGAATTAGAACTGTTTGAATAAACTGAATAGTTTGAAATAGAAATGTTTTTGACAATTAAACTGTGTACTCATGCTAAACTGAAATGTTTGAAATAGAACTGATTATTTTCATAAAAATGGATTTGGCTTTAAATAACCTACAAAGGTTAGTATGGCATAAAAATAAAACCCAACTGACCAACCAATCAACCAACCAACTAAGACAGATATTAACTATTACCAAAATATAATATTGTCAATCAATCACCAAAATTAAAATTGTAGATATATAAGTGGTGTACTTATTTTCGGACATCTTCATGTTTTATTTCATAGTGTTAATGTTGTAGAGTTTGGTAATGAATAATACCTAATCATATTGGTTTTAATTGTATAATGATCCATTGTATAAAATCCTGGTGTCTTTAGTTTAGAAAAAAAAAATTTTCATTTTAAAATTGTTAGTGGTGTACTTGTATAAGAGCAGTACTGTGTATAATGTGTACATAATGGGGCGGCAATTTTTTAAGCAAACCAGTCGTATTGAATGTCCTGGAAACTAATATACTTACACTAAGATAAAAATTTTAAACTGAAACAAAACCAGTAAAACTATGAAGTGCTCAAATCACGAACCTCGTAAAATAAGCAAAAGCATTGAGCAAATATCACAATATATATATATATATATATATATATATATATATATATATATATATTAGTTAGTAGTACTATTTAACCCATAGCTGGGAGGATAAGGGGGTTCATACCTTTCCTAAAGGTATTTGCCCGAAAGTGAACGTAATAGAGCAATTGGAGTACGGACTCGCGTACTACGATTCCAAAAATAAAAACATTTTATAAAGTTATAAAGGTGTTGCAACATTATCTTTTGGTTACAGAGTTTTAATTCAGAAGAGTTTGGGCATAAATAATGCCTAATAATATCTGTTTTGATTTTTTAATACTTCACTAGAAATAAAATCTTGGTATCTTTTGTTTTGAAGGAAATAAAAAATTAGTTAAGAGCGATGTTGTCTCTAACACATAAATAAGTCGGAAGACTCGTAATGAAAAAGTATCAATTTTTTTACAGCAAATATTTATATTTCAACTTAATTTCGTTCTTTTTTTTTTCAACTAAATTCACTGGTGAATATTAACCAATTAACTTGAATATCATACTGTGAAAATTTTAGACAATAATTTTTTCCTTTGAAAACTTTATTTTACTGTAGGAAATGCTCTTTATTTGTTATAAACAAACACACACACGCGCGCTCACAAACATAATATCGACAATGATGAAGTCAAACAAAATTATACACATACATGTGCAATTATATATATACACACATATTTTTAGACTCTGTGTGTATGTGAGAGCGTCTGACACATACACACGTATATATATATTTCGAAAAATCTGTAAAATAGTAAAAACACTATTTCAATATTACAGTTGTTAACATTTGAAATCGAAACAGTTGATTTAAAACCAAAAACGATTAAAGGAACTCTCAGTAAAAGTGAAACTGTGACTAAAAGTTTCACGCGTTTGAAAAGACAATGACCCGCAAAAGAGAGATTATACAGATCCTCCTAGTGGATAGAGCACTCGAATGGGGAATTGCCCGCTGCCACATACACATAAATGTTAAGCCCTTCTGAATTGGGCACTCCAGTAGCCGATACCGTATATATAACAATATACACCTAAAAGATTTTTTCGCTTATGGTGAGAATGATGATAAGTCTTGGAGAAGATATCCGGTTGGCTTTACGTCAGTTGGGTTTCGATACTTCGATATTTTTGGACTGCTTTACTTTCATTTTCTTTCCTTTAAGTGGTTAGCCAACTGGATTAGTGGATTAGTGTTAGTGATTTTGATTCTCACTGGGTGCTCCCTACTTCTGATCTCGTGCCATATCTAAGCTTAGTAAATTAATACATATTCATATTTTTGAAGAGAAAATTTCAATGCTGTAGTGTTTGGCAATAAATAATGCCTATTAGTACCCGGATTCGTTGTATAACGTTTCACTAGAAGTAATAAAATCCTGGTATCTGTGGTTTAGAATAAAATTCACCTTTTATACAAAAATTGCTGAGAATGTACTCACTTACAGATGATGCTATATATGTAGATATCCAAACCCTCCGCTCGAGTAGGAAGCGACGCAAGGTCAATTTTAAGCAAAATTTAACAGGTTTAAATACAAAGTTTTCCTTCAAGACCGGTTGCCATAAAATCGTTAAAGAGCTCAGTCTGCCCTACTATTTATTTATTTATTCATTACTGGAAGGAGAAGCCCATTATATATATAATGGACTCTTCTGTCGATATCTACCTATGAATGTCCCACAGTACTCTTTAAGATCTGAACCATTTGGCTACCTAATCAGGTCTTTCCTTTGTAGTGATGAAGACCTTTTGATGCGCTGATACCATAAGAATGGTTCACCAATGTACCAGAGATTCTCCCAAACGACATTGCTCAGGTTTCGAATTCAAAGTTTTTCTTTTTCATTGACTGGTTGCCCTACCAATGCTAAAGAGACCAACAATTTTATCCACAGACGGGTTGAAGATTTTACTTAGGTGTAAGCACGAAGTAAAACGCAAACAGCTTTGATCAGAATTTGATTTTGATTTGTTGATCCTATTTCCTAACGACGATAACTATATATATAGATATATTGATATATATATATATATATATATATATATATATATATATATCATTGAGCGTGTAAGAATCTACCCCAAAATTCAGATATTTGAACTCCGTGCATGAATTAGCTAACAGATATTTGCAAAAATCTAACAAGAGACTACTTCGAAGAAAACAGTGAAAACTATGTACTAGGTTGCGCAATTTATTTTTTCAGTTTCCTCTAAGTTTGGATAACTCATAGTACATTATTTGGCAACGAATCTGAATATTCATCAAATCCCTCTGCTAAAAACAGTATGCGGCACAAGGTCAATCTTTGAACGAAGTACAGCTAGTTTGAATTCAGAGTTTGCCTTCTCCTAGACTAGTTGCCTAACGAAGACTAAAAAACGTAGTCTGACCTACTATTTACTCATAGCTGGAGGGAAAAAAGATTTCATGCTTCTCTCGAGGGGATTAGAACGAAATTAACTCTGGTCAAATAAATGATTGATATTAAATTGAATAATCAATCTTAGAAATCAACCCAGGAAAACATTTAACTCAAGGTGAACGAATGAATAATGCTGACTAGAATTACATATTATTAGTGTTAAATACTTGAAACAATTTAACTGTGTTCACACAATAAATAGCAAGAATTGAGACCATTTAAATCTTCACAAACAAATGAGCTCTGACTAGTTTTAAAATAACGTTACATATATATGTATAAACAGAATTTGGCATTAAATAACCCCCAATAACTCAGACCCGGAGTGGTAGTACTTTTTAGGGTCTCCTTTATTGGTCAAATAGAAATGTTTAATTATTTACTATATATGAAACCATTTAACTGTGTGCTAACAAATGACTGATATTAAATTGAATTATTAGTATTAGATAACGTTAAATAGCAATACATGAAACCATTCAACTATATGCAAACAAATGAGCTCTGGTTCTTTAAGAATGTTACCAACTATTCGTTAACAATATATATATATATATATATATATATATAATTTGACATTAAATAACCAACAAGGATTGATATGCCATAAAACACAAAAAAAACAACTTCATATTTATATTTAGCTTTAGTCAAATATCATCTCAAAATGAAAATTGGAAAAACGGTCAGCAAATTTCAGCAAATTGATGACAGCCGTATCAGTACTATTGAATAGTTGCACTTAACTGGACTGTAACGAAATGATTATAGAAAAAGCTTGATGGGAGTAACACAAGAATGCCGCGTATTGTTTTGAACAAATTCTAGAAGCAGCACCCTACAAAATAGCAGCTAACAGCCACTTGCCTCCTATTTCAGATATACTGGACACCACTGAGGAACTAAGGACGAACTCCAGAGCAAAGTTCTGACTTGAAATCCTACACATGAACACACCTGCGTTGTTCGACTAGCAAAGACTTACATACATTAGATCTGAGGACCCTAGATGCTGTCTATGAGATCTACCAAGGGAGATAGCCGATAAAGACGGATGAGGAAAGAAAGAGATTCAAAGAAATCCATACAATCAGCATGACGATGATGATGATGATGACGATGATGATGATTTTTATTTCAACAAGCCAGAAATAGCGTATTTTCAGTCTATGGGGTACTACAGAAAAATTCGGAGAACTTCATTAAAAAAACAACCAAGTCAGTTGGGGCTGTAGAATATACAGACTGCATCTCAGTAGAGGGGTTAGACCCCACACACTAACAATTGTCCTGGGTATGACACTAAACTGCATCTGAGGCTTTAGTCCGGAAATTTTTAGGAATGTAGAGTACCCCTTCATTGCCATTACTCTCAGGTTCACTCTGACACAGAGTGGTAACAGCTGTTAGGGTTCTATCTATGAGTCAATAGATAATTCTTATCTATTTAACTGTGTGCAAACAAATGGTCGTTAAATTGAAACGTTAGTGTTACATAGGAATACTTGAAACCATTTAACTGTGCAAAAATTAAATTATCTGTATCACATAGCAATACTTGGAGCCGTTTAATTGTGTGCAAATAAAATTATTAGAATAAGCAATACTTGAAACCACTTAGAATTATCAGTGTTAGATAGCAATACTTTGAACCATTCAACTGTGTGCAAGCAATTTCAATTCTAAATTGTGTGCAAATTAGCTCTCATTCAATTTGAATAAAATTAGCAATAAATTATTAATTTATAAATCATATATATATAGGTGTGTGTGTGTGTGTGTGTGACCATCTACCTGTCAGCAAACAAATAACTGGTTTTGAATTAAATTGTTAATGTTACATAGCAATACTTAAAACCATTCAACTGCGCGTAAACAAATGGGCTCTGGCTTGTTTAAATTGTTACCAACAAACAATTCGTTTACAAATCCTATAAATCTAACATATATGTGTATAAATAGGATTTGGCGTTAAATAACCTACAAGGCTTGATATGCCATAAAATTCAACCAACCCACCATTGAAAGAACTCTTAACCGAAGTTAAACAACGAGGGGTTAGTTCAGTATTTACATGAGTGACCACTAAGTAAGAACAAGTGTGCTGAATATGACACTAACTTGCAACTGGTAGTGAGGCTCCAATTCTAAAGACCTGTGGAGTGGGAAATCATCAATTCATTGCCATTACTCCCAGGTCCACTCTAACCCGGATCGGTAGTACTTGTTAGATCCTATCTATGGGTCAAATAAATCTGCTTAATCATTTGTATTTGATAGGATCGTGGGTAAACAAATGTTAAGATACAGTCACCCAAGAAAAATTAAACCTGAATACTATTCCCTAACCTCGAAGCATGAAATAAACTTAGACGGGTTGACATGCCGTTAAAATCAATTAATCAATCATTTAGTATCAACAAATAGTATAAGCAACCTGAAGCCTGTATCGATGACTAAGCAAAGTTTAATAAATGAAAGGAAGATCTCTCTCTCTCTCTCTCTCTCTCTCTCTCTCTCTCTCTCTCTCTCTCTCTCTCTCTCTCTAAAACATTAATTTTTTTTAATACCCCTATAGAAATATTAGCATTTCTAAACATTTCGGTGATTCCAAGAATGTGTTGACAGGGATGCTGAACATGTGTAGACTGTTTGAAATTATATCATTAGGGTGTTAATATTTTTAATCACCCTATATAAAACGCAGACATTAAACCAAACTCTATTTTCCTTGATAATGAAAAAAAAAAAGTGCATATTACATACGGGAAAATATGGTTCATCTTTTTTGTCCAATATACCTCAAACCTGCATCTTTTCAAATCTCAAATCAAATATGAACCTGAAAAAATAAAATGAAAATTCAGTAAAAACAAAGTAAAACAAAATAAAATAGAAACGAACAAGCAGATAAATATTCTCCTCGAAAACCTGTTACACCAACTCTTTTTCTGCTGCATTTTGTTTAGAAATTCATGCGGAACAAAAGCCTATTTGAATATTACCGTTGAATTGAATTAAATTCTCTTCCAATTAAGAGAAATAGAAATTTATTTTTTGTGAGACGAGGTCAAAATGCAGAGTTTAATGGTTCACTCGGTATGGAACATTTACAATCGACGTTTGAACATAAAGGAAGTTTACGTCTCGCAATTAAGTGCAACTAATTGCACTTTCTCTCAATAATTGCAATGCAATAAAAGAATCAAATGTCTTAAAGGAAAAAAGTAGATTTAAAGAATTTTCTAATTTAACAAGTTTTAGTGAGATATATATATATATATATATATATAATTTACAAAACTTAGTTTAGATTTTGCTCATCGCAACAAACATGGGTTACCTCTAGTATGGATCGAACTCAGAAGTAACTATATATATATATATATATTGTCATCCACAGACAGACTGTTTCGTTCTATCGAAACTCTTCAGTGTGGCTAGACCCGCAGGACGCTCGAAGCCGGGATCGAAACCCGTCCAACATTACGATAGACTAAGGTTTCAGACCACACGACTACGTTGGCTAAGGGAATTTTAAGGTATTTATTTTTAGCAACAGCAGCAGCAGCCTTTGTTTGGAAGTAAATAATGGAAAAGAATCCGACCGTATGGAGAAAATTGAAAAACTAAGTAATCCAAAAGTGATGAATTTATAACGAAGGAAAGTCGACGTTAAAACATTTCGGTTTTAATGAACCTTCATCAGGACTTTAAGACGGTGAAACAAGTGTTGATGGTGAAACAAGTGTTGATAGAACAACGATGGATATTTGATAAAATGCAAACGCAGGGGAAGAAGAATATATACAAAGAAAGATCATATAACCGCTCAAGCATTCAATCAGCGTTCTTTTTCGAAAAACTATCACGTGATTGGCACAGGCAATGACGTTAAACAAATGGAACCACTAAAAGATACAACGGAAGAAGAAGAAGAAGAAGAAGAAGAAGAAGAAGAAGAAGAAGAAGAAGAAGAAGAAGAAGGTTCATTAAAACCGAAACGCTTTTACGTCTACTTTCATTCATAATAAATTCATCAATTTTAGATTATTTTGTTTTTCAATTTTTTCCATATATATATATATATATATATATATATATATATATATATATATAGATATTGACAACACTTCTTCATTAAGGCATATTTGCTTTAACATAGAAATTTTTTGTCTGCATATTTTTGTATTTATCCTTTCAAGTTGCCGTATCGATGTTATGATATCCGGCCGGAATTGGTTAATAAACCAATTAATTGGTTCCCTAGTACTTTCGACCTCGTCTTGGGCCATCACCTGGGAGGATGTATTGCAAAAGCGATACAACCTTTGCATATACATTACAACTTCGTTAGAATTAAGCGTTCGTTGTTTATACTGGTGTATTGTTGTAGCTGTGAATAAATGTGAAAACCCTGAATAACTCTGACCTGACCATTACTGCCTTTTCCACGAATTTCTTTTCGGTTGTCAAACGCTTGAGTTGATTTTTGGGTGAATTAAGTTTTTATTTATAAGCACCGATTAAGATCACCAACCTCTACACTCTTAAGGAGGGGGTGACATTTCTATTTGTCCAGGACGTCCTATATTAGAACAGCTGTTGTATTGCTCCCTTTTTGGCCACCATATGTACCGTAACGGTTAGCATGATCCTTGCTAGTAACTTCGAATCTGATTGGGTTCTCCATACCTCTGATCGTGTACCAAACAAAGTTTGTCTTAGTAAATGACTATTCGCAAATCTGAAAGACAAAGCCTCGATTTTACGTTAAAAAATTTTCAAATGAGTTTAGAAAAATAAACTACTATATGCCACTGAATAACCATCACATATTTTCTGGTATGGAAAGCTTTAAGAGCTAAAAATTACTTTGCTGTGCAATGGCCAATGTACAAAATTTAATTTAATCTCGGATTGCTGATAGAATACCTATTTTAGAAGACTCAACAATGACGTTATATTTACCTTAAGCTCTTTCCAGTGTGACTGCCTATTATATTGAATTAACTCTAAAGAGAACATTGCGCTCTCTTTTCTTTTCGATATATGACGATGATGATGATGGTGTATTACAATTCATCATAATAACAACCACGGCTGGATTAAAAATACAATCGTTGTATTTTTTTTTTCTTTTCTGATCATATTAGAAGCTTTTACATGTAACTAAAACGATAGCTTTTGATCATATTGTGACTGGTACCATATCAGTATACATCCTTGCTTATAAACATTGACAGATTCTGTTTATTGTCCAAAAACACTAAAAATTAAAGAAAATAAGCAACATTTTCGACATATCCATTTTTACTTTAAAAGGTAAAAATGCGACTCAAATATGGAAACGAAAAATTAAATTGTATATATGAGATGAGTTCATTTTTTTTTTTTCGGTTGGGTGGGGGGGAGGCGAGGATGATATATCGATGGGGCTTAGAATACGCTGACTGTATATCCTTAAGAGGAGTAAGACCCTTTAACTACCCTTCCAAAAGAGATCTTGGGAGTGTGGAGTACCCATTCATTGCCATTACTCCCAGATCTATTCTAAGAATTATTCGTAAACGATTGGAATATTCAATGTCATATGACTGCATGTAAATTATTTGTATCAAGAATTCTTACTTGAAGCTATAGTAAGTAAAGTTGACGATTGTAGTCGATGACGACCCGAAGGTTCCCTTTTCTATAGCTACTACACCAAGGTGTAGGGGAGGGCGCAACTCCTATCCCTGGATTGCTCCACCTTACCCTTGATCCTTACTTTATAATACTGAGTGGTAAGCTTGGCAGCATCAAATACCATTTTTTAAGTCTTTGGTAAGTCTTACTAATGATTATTATCATTAGTCACTTCAAACCATATAACTGTGCAAACAAATGACAATTATTTAATAGAAATAAATACTAAAAACCCTATAATCATTAGCATTAGATAGGAATACTTGAAGCCATACAACTATATGCGAATTATTTGTATTAGATAGGAATACTTGAAATCATACAACTATGTGTAGATCATCTGTATTAGCAAGGAATACTCGATATTATAAAACCGTGTACAAAAAAACTTAAAAAACCACACCAAAACTCTAAATATAAACGTACAATGCACGCAATTCCCTAACTACTTGGCATAACATAACCCTATATGGACTGGCATACTGTCAAAATCAATCTATCAATCATATTCATACTTCTGATAATAAAGCTTAAATGCAGTAGAATTCGATAATAAATAATACTGAATGATATCCATTTTAATTGTATAATGTTCTGGGAATATAATATCCTGATATCTTTAGTTTAGATAGAGATTTTTATCATCAAATACAACTCATTTACAACCCAAATACAAACAATTATTATTTTCTTTTAAAAGTGCAGTCAAAACCATTTATTTACTTAAAAAGAATGTAAGTTGTCAAAACAAAATGTCTCAATTTTGAGAAAAAAGCAATTTCAAACCATTTTCAAAATATATAACTTTGTGACATTTCAATTTAAAACTGAATATTTTATTCATTAGAATTTTCATAAACAATGGTACTGACTTTCACAGGTCGGGTTTAGTATAACAGTTATCTTCATAAGAAATGGAATCGGTGAGCCAAGTTCAAATCCAGTTACCCAGTCGGCTGGGGCTGTAGAATACACCGACTGCTTCTCTGCAGAGGGGTAAGACCCCCTCCCAACGAGTGTCCTGCATATGACACTAAACAATCTGATGGTGAGGTTCCAGCAATGCTGGAACTTTCGGGAATGCGGAGTGCCCCTTCATTGCCATCGCTCCCTGGTCCACTCTGGCCCGGAGTGGTAGCACCTGATAAGGGTCCTATCTATGGGTTAAATAGAACAAACAGCATACTTATGCTAAAATGAATTGTTTGAGTAAATTGAATAGCTTGTAAGAGAAATGTTTTTGACAATTAAACCGTACTTACATTTAAACTGCGTGCTTATGCTTAACTGAATTATTTGAAATAGAACTGTTTTTCGACATTAAAAATGTATTTACACTTAACTGAATTATATATAGCTGCTTGAATAGTTTGAAATAGAAATGTTTTTGACAATTAAACTGTGTACTTATGCTAAACTGAATTGTTTTAAATAGAACCAGATTATTTACATAAAAATGGATTTGGCGTTAAATAACCTACAAAAGTTGATATGCCATAAAACCCAACAAACCAACCAACATCCATCAAATCTAGCTCGGGGCTATATGTGTTTCTCTTCATACTAATACCCTTGGGAATATTTGAAACCTGCTCCTCCAGCTATTGGCAAATAGTAGGGCAGATTGGTTCTTTAATCCGGGTAAGGCAATAAGTATATGAAAAGAAAAACTCAGAATATAAAATGGCAGTACTCCATCTAAATATTGATCTTGTGCCATAATCAGCATATTGCAAGGAAGTTGGATAAATAAATGTGTATATCAGGTTCAAACGCTGTCATTGCTAAATAGAAACAGGATTTTGTTCACTTTCCTACCAGAATTTGCTGTGTTAGAATTAATAAATGCTTTGATATTTAAAAATCCTACCTGTGATATCACATTATATTGATGGTTGCTCTGTCATATAATTAAAGTAATGATTAATTATATTAATCATTTTTCGTTTATAATATTTTATCATTTAGTTTGGTAAGGCTTGGAACTACTCGGTGTCTCTTGGTTTAGGTGTCGAATTCAGACGGGGCACTCGCATGCCCGCGCGGATAGGATAAGACAATCTTCATCTGTAATAATAAACTCCCTAACAGGAAAGACGGCTGGATGCACCGTTGGAGTGAATTGAGTAGGTGGTTGACGTCACACTCGGAAAAGACTGTCCTGAAAAATGTTAGGATTTTGAAAAAGACGGTTGAGTTAAGATTCGACTGTCGAAGCGAGCAGTTGAGTTTTTCGGATCTGATGAGATTATATCAGTTTAGTCTCGACCGGCAGAGATGAGCTGAGATCTTAGATGCACTGTGCGAGGTGGGGTGTCAGCATAGTATGCTTAGCATAGCATCTTATGAATTGTGTCTCTCCCCTCGTGTCACTAGGGATGAAGGCAGAAAGAAATAAACCCGTTCGGATCAGCAACGACAGTGTTCGTCTGTATTATTATTATAGAGATCATCATGAGTATACAAATAGTTCAGTCGGGACCCAGACAAGGTTCTTTAGCCTTTGCTTGTTTACCAGTCCAGGGGAATGAAAAATATGAATTCAAACCTTCAATACTTACTTTGAAAATTGACCTTGTGTTATATCCTGCCCATTGTGGAGGAGTTGGGTAAATACATTCTGACTTTTAAATCTGCAGAAGGGAGTGAAATATTACACTTCATTTCAAATGACCTTTTCTCTCAACCTTCCAATCAATCAATTACTGTATCTTCCTTTTTACTTATGTCCTTCTAATCCCCCAAGGAGTTATTCCGTTACATTTCCAACAAGAGACGCTCCGAAAATAAAGCTTTCAATCTATTTCAAAAGAAGCTACCATAGATACTGGAAGAATTAAAACACAATTTGATAGAGTAAGTTTCCTGTTCCAAAACTCTATTTCCCACAAGGTCCCCACCATTTCGCCAGCGATGAACAAGAACAAAGTCTGTATTCCACGCTGGAAATAAAGTGCAACGGCGGAAGCAACCTATTTCTTCATGACTACAGTGTTGTTGTCAAGAAAATCTTGTTTACGCAGTCCATATTTCAACGACCCGATTCACGTTGATAAGCTGATCAATACGTTTTTCATTCCGTGGGTTGGTGGCTGAGTTGAACGTATTTGAACGTCCCTCACATCCACTGTTTGGTCTCAGTAAGCATTGATAAACTTCAATTGGATTTTTTTTCTTTTTTGCATGGAGGAATTCATTGATGTGCCTCGGCTTTTCAGTGAAACTAGACTATCTCTAACCAAGGAAGAAAAATGTGTTTATTAGCGGGAAGGTTCAACATCTACTTCAATACCAACAACATCCATGTCTAAAGTTGTAGAGCAATCTAAAATATGTGGCATTACTTTCGAAACCACCTTCTTACGATCGTAAGCTGGTAAAAACACATTGCCGAAGTGTAACATATTGACCCTCGACCGAGCCGTCAATCAAGAGATGCACCTGTGTAACTAAGCGGAAGAACAGCGGAAGCAGGTGGGTGTCAAACAAAAATATAACCACGACACAGACAGTTTGAGTCAGTTGGAGTTGGAGTCAGTTTGGGACAAGTGCCGGCGTGAGAGCCAGCGGCAGACAGTGGGGTTTGGGCCCTCAGTGACCCACGGTTGAGCAACCCAGCCAAGATCAGGAAGAAGTGCTGCTATGGTCAGAAGAACTTGGTTCAATAAGTAGCAGTCTGTCCCCGTCTTCAACTCACCTCTCACACACAACCAACATCAACCCTTTAGAGAATAAAGTGTGAGAGGTAAATTTTTTATAAAGAAGTGTGTTCGTTCGTTCATTGAAGTCGTCATTATGTTTGATTATGTTCCGCATGTATTATGTATATGTATGTGGCTATACAACAGAAGGAAGTGTCTATGAGGTAAATTAGTGTTATGTTGCTGAAAACTTTCTCTCTCCAAAAGTGTTAGCAAGTTCCCTACATTTATTGCTGGTTCCACAGAAATAAATAGAAGGCGTTACATTCCGAACACACCTCTTATTTGATTATATTAATAGTTGTGCGTGTTTGATTATGTTAACGTGTGTGCTGAGACAGGTGCTCGAAGCGGAGAACCTTGCACAAAACTTGGATTACAAGGCCGACCTTTGTGAGCTGGAGAAGGTTCCCTTTAACCAAACTGTGCTGAATCGTTAACCGACAGTTTGACGATACAAACCATACTTTTCTGAGATGGAAAAGGTTTTCAGAAATTAAATAAAAACAAAGAAACAAGTCTTAGATTTTAATATATATATATATTCATTGAGATTTTTTAATAGTGAGATTTTTTAACAGTGAGATGCTTTTTTTAAAAAAAAAAGGTTCATCAAAAGTGAAGTTCGTTTTCAAAACACCTTTGGATTTTTTCTTCTCTAATTCATTTCCTCGAAGATCAAAAATTCCTTATCAAAAAACATTTAGATACATTTCCCTACAAAAGAAATAAACTAAATATTATACATAGGTTATTATATACTAATGTACTCTGGCGAATTACATGTCTTTGGTCGTTTAAATCCTAGACGATACTGTTTTTGTTTCACATCGCACTAATTCCCTTGGGAAAGGCATGAATTCGTCCGTTCTCCCACTCGCTATAGATATATATTTGTACAGACTGGGTTTTAAACTCTTATTTGGCAACCTACCTAGAAGATGGAATTTAAACCAGTTTTACACCGCTTAAAATAAGTTGACCTTGTGTCATAAACAGCTCATGGTTGATGGGTTGGATGAATACATTCATTAGTTTATGGTTCCTTTAATCATATGAAGTGCTCCTATACCACTGAAAATGGAACACTTCCAAACAATAATATTTTTCATCTTTATGCTTAAAATAAATTGATCATGTGCTACATCCTGCCAATTACAAAGGAGTTGGGTAAATATGTACCTCTTAGGTTGTTATGGTTCGAACATTTCGGCCCCTGAATAGCGCAAGATACATTTATGTTCAATAGATATGACGGGCAAAAATGAATTAACTAGGAAAAATTAAACGGTTCGTGATATTCTCTAAGCATAGACAGCGGATGAGAAACAATGTATCAGCATGGATTCAATAAAAAGTTCAATTTGAAACTAGCGACTACGACAGACACTAGAAAAAGATCGCACTATTCGATGAACGAAGTGTTGTGAGCATAACACCTAAAAGACGGGAGTAAATATCCAACAAAGTCATAAACTTCATCAAAAATGACAAGGAAAACTGGAAAGTGGAATCAGCATCAAGAGGAAAAACTCAAGAATATTCCAAGAAGAGTCACTGTCGCCATTGGTTAGGAAATCTACTGGAAGTTGTAGGGGGAGATGTTATTTTGTAGATATGTTTAGTCCCCCAAAATTTAATGTTAAAGTTTCGGTATATGTTTCGCTTAGTTTAGTTGCCCATTTTCTAGTTTAGTGGTATGTTTAGAAAAAGGCGCATGGAAAAAGGTAAAATAGGCACATGGATACAAATGTACTAAATGAAGCAAATGAATGAAGATATGAAACGGCGCAGAAAAAAGGAACATTCAAAACAAGGCGACAAACAAAACAAATTTATATCCATGACTAAACATGCAATGATACATTTAAAATATTGCTGTGGTTCTACATTGTTAGTAAAATAGTCCTCTGTGTGTGTGTGTGTGTGTGTGTGTGTGTGTGTGTGTGTGTCTAACACAACTAAAACTACAGAAAGGGTTAAATAATGAAAGCGTCCTATTAAGGTTGATTACATATTTTAAAATGTCCATTTCTTCTTGTGGTTTGAAACAGTCGGTGTTTCCGAGGCTGGAAAAAGTTTCATAGTCAAAGTATTTTGAAGAAATGAATGTCTGCGAGGCTTATCCATTTTGTGACTTTTGACGCCTGTTGGTGAATAAGAGAGTCACACTGAAGAGAGTGTGTTAGCGCTGCAATAGAAATTAGGAAAAAGAGATAGAGTGTTTGAAGACGACGTATTTATAGAAAATACGTGTCTTGGAATCGGCTCCAAAAAAAACGCGGGACGAAATTCAAACGCGGACGTAGTTTTAAGCAGGTCACGTGATTCTCCTGGCCAATGGTTTCCCGAGACTGAATATTTGCGTGCGTCCGCCATCTTTATTGTATGAACAAGTGGCATACCACCCAATTTAAATTATAGGAATGTAAGTCCTATAAAGTTACAAGTTCACAAAGTCACAAGAAAAAACACCTTATGTTTATGGATGATATTAAATATTTGCGAAAAATGAAAATGCAGTAAAGTAATGCTAAAGATATATAAGTCTAGGCACAACTGGATTGGAAAGGTGATACACCGAGAATTGTACAAGAGATTTGAATTTGACCTTCCCGAAAAATGGTATATGCATAAACTAGAATCTGTTCTAGAAAATGAGATACATAAAATTCTCTGAGACTTTCAGGAACAAACAGATCCCCTAATCCCAGTTAGAAGACCTGAATTGGTTTTAATTAACAAGGAAAAAAAGAACTTGTCATCTTGTCAATTTTGTTGTTTTAACGGAGCACAGAGTTAAAATAAAACGAATATTTGGTTCTTACCAGAGATCGGAAAAAGCTGAGGAACATGAAGTTGTGGGTGATATTAATTATTTTGGTTTGGTTTAGTTTGATTTTATAGCATATCAACCATTGTAGGTTATTTAATGCCAAATCCTCTTTATACATATATATTAAATATATAAGATTTGGTTTGCTTTGATTCTATGGCATATCAACCATTGTCGGTTATTTAATGCCAAATCCTCTTTATACACATATATTAAATACATATGATTTGTAAACATAAGTCAACAAAGTTAAATAGTTCCAAGTATTGCTATGTATCACAAACAATTCAATTAATCATCAATCATTTCTTTATGCACATTCAAATGAGCAAACAGTTATATTTCTAACAATTCAGTTTAACCTAGGTCATTTGTTTGCACTCAGTTCGAATGTCAAACCTTTCAATTTGATCCGGAGTAGTAGCACTTTCAGGGCCTAGGGGCAATGGCAATGAAGGGGTAGTCTGCACTCTCCAAAGCTCCAGCAATACTGGAGCCTCACCATCAGATTGTTTAATGTTATATCCCAGACAGTCGTTTATGAGGGAGTCTTACCCCTCAGCAGAGATGCAGTCGGTGTATTCTACACCCCAACCGACTAGGCTGGATATTGATTATAGTTGATCCACTTAGAACGGTCCTCGATGGCTTGGGAAAAAGACTGAATGAATAGGAAATTAGAGATAGATTCGATACTGTACAGACCACAGCATCGTTGTGATTGGTTTGAATACTCATAAGAATCCTGGAGATTTGAAGTTACTCGCTGTCATTCATACCCCAATGAAAGACTGCTACTTAAAACTGATGTGAAAAACTCGAAAGGAATGAAATAAGTAAGTACCTAAGAAGAAGAAGAAATTGTAAGTACCTAAGAATATACAAAAAGAGGAAAGAGCGATTACAGCTGCCAACAACAGCAATACCAACAGGATTAACTAACAGCAAACAAAAAAAGGATTCATTCATACCCCTATGAAAAACTGCCACTTAAAACTGATGTGAAAAACTCGAAAGGAGTGAAATGATAATAATGATTTATAACAATGATGCTACTTAATTATTTTTGAAGATAATACAGAGTAGGCTACAAATTTACCAAGTCACAGAAAAAAATAAACCACCTTATGTATACAGATGATATTAAGATATTGGCCAAGAATGAAAAAAGAGAACTAGGAACCCTTATACATCATCAACATCATCATCATGTCGTGCCGCCAGCACGGATAAACCCTTATACAAGCTATTAAAATTCATAGCTAAGATATTGGAATGTAATTTGGAATTGAATAATGTGCCATGCTGATTAAGAAAAAGGGAAAAGAAAAAAGATGAAAAGAATAGAACTGCCTAATTAGGAAAAAATTAGAACATCTGGAATTTTAGAGGCCGATACAATCAATCAGCGATGAAAGAAGAAATTAGTAAGTACCTAAGAATTGCAAGAAAAGTTCTTGAAACAGAATTCTACAACAGAAATCTCATCAGAGGAATAAATGCCTGGGTAGTCTCCTTGTAAGATACTCTGGGCCCTTCCAAAAATGGATTAGGAAGGAACTCAGATAGATAAAACAAAGAAACTGATGACCATGCACAAGGGCTTACACCCGAAGGATGACATAGACAGACTCTACGTATCAAGAAGATAAGGAGGAAGGTGATTTGCCAGCGTTGAGGTTTACATAAGTGCAACAATTCAAGGACGAGGGATATACAAAAAGAGGAAAAATCGGTTACAGCTGCCAACAACAGCAATACCAACAGGATTAACTAACAGCAAACAGAAAAAGTATAAATAAAAATCTAAATAACTAAAATGAAAAGAAAACCAACTGTACGGATACTTCAAGCGATGGACTTAGGAAATTGCTCACAAGATGACCAGGGTAAGAAGAGAAAATCTCAAGAGAGAAACTGGGTCTTTATTGATAATAGCACTGCATAACACAAGGTCTTATTATATTAAAATAAAGATTTATAATAGCAAGCAGAGATGAAACAGTTAATCACAAAATAAGCGAAAGCAGCAAAATGATACAAAAGGAATACAAGAATATGCATGATTGGGTGGGAAAGGTGATCGGCAATGAATTGTGCACTCGATTAAAATTTGACCGTGTTGATAAGTTGTATATGTACAAACCAGAATCTGTCCAAGAAAACGAGACGTAAAATTCTCTTATATTTTCAGATATAAATGTATCACCCAATCCCAGCAAGAAAACCAGTCTTTGTACTGATTAGCAAAAAGGAAAGAATTAGTCAACTAGGCGATTTTGCAGTTCCAGCGAAGCATTGAGTAAAAATAAAAGAAAGCGAAAAAATGAATACTTGCACCTTGCTAGAGAACTGGTATTCAACTGACATACCACCGTGTCAGAATATGACACAAGGTTGTTTTATGGTGGGGCACACTCAAGCCGAGACTCATGCACTGCAAGTGCAAAAATTCTTGACACCGTCGGCGTTCCCTTTTTGGAGCGCCTCAGGCACCAAGCAGTGAATTTAGTTCTGCAAGCAGGCAAAGACATGGGTGGACGGCCCCCTGAGGCCAAGTTTAGAATGCAAATATAACCACTCGGCACGAATACCAAGTGGTTGGCCCGAAGGCCAGCTACACAAAACATTGTGAAATATGAAGGTGACGATGGTACTGGGGAAACTGGTATGAAAAACTCGCAATGAAATAATAATAATAATAATAATAATAATAATAATAATAATAGAACTGCTAAATCAAGAAAAATCAGGACGTTCGGAGGAAAGGAAACTCACAAGTACTTGGGAATATTGGAAGCGGACACCATCAAACAGATGGAAATGAAAGAAAAACAATTTAAAAGAGAATTTCAGGAGAACGAGAAAACTACTCAAAACCAAACTACATATCATCCAAGGGATAAATACCTGGGCTGTACACCATGTAAGATACTTGGGACCATTCTTAAAGTTGATCAGAGAAGAACTTCAACAAATGGACCAGAGAACAAGAAAACTCATAACAATGCATAGGGCCTTCCATCCCAGAGATGACATAAACAGACTGTATGTGTGAAGAAAAAAAGGAGGAATAAGACTGGCCAGCATTAAAGATAACGTCAATGCATCGATACGACGATTCGAAGAATACATAAACAACACAAAAAACACATGGATCAACAGAGTAATAATAACTTGAAAACAAAAAGGGGGAGAAAAACTGTATGGATATTTCCAGTGACAAACAAGTGAAATCTCACACCTGAAGACTTGAATTTGGCTAAAAAAAGGGAAAACTTGAGAGAGAGATTGAATCTCTTTTATTAGAGGCACAAAACAATACAATAAGGATCAACTGTGCAAAAACAAAAATAGATAATATGCAACAAAATAGCAAGTGTAGATTATGTGGTGATTGAGACAAAACGACCAATTTCATAATTAGTGAATGCAGCAAATTAGCACAAAAAGAGTATAAGACAAGACATGACTGGGTGGGTAAAGTGATCTACTGGGAATTGTGCAAGAAGTTTAAATTTGACCATACGAACTAACGGTTTATGCACAACCCGGAATCTGTCCTGGAGAATGAGACACACTAAGTTCTCTGGGATTTTTAGATACAAACAGATCATTTAATCTCGACTAGACCACGTGATAGTCAACAGAAAAAGAACTTGCCAAATAGGGGACTTTACCGTTCCGGCAGACCACAAAGTAAAATTAAAAGAAAGCAAAAAAGAGATAAATGCCTAAACCTTGCTAGAGAACTAAAAACTATGGAACATGACAGTGACGGTAGGCTTGGAACAATTCCTCAAGGGTTGGTAAAGGTACTAGAAGACTTGGAGATAAGAAGACAAGTGGAGACCATCCATACTACAGCATTATCAAGATAGGCCAGGATATTGAGAAGGGTCTTGGTGATTTGAAGTGGCTTGTCACTCAAACTCCAGTGAAGAACTAACAGCTAACGCTGGTGGGAAAATTTTTAAAGGAGTAAAATTAGGGCCAGACAACTAAGAAGGGTTTTTGAGACTTGAGGAAACTTGCTGTCAAGGAAACTTGCTGTCAAGGAAACTTGCGGTAAAGTCCCCGATGGAAACCATCAGCAAATGCTGGTGTGAAAAACTCTCAAATGAGTAAAATAATAAATTGTAGTAGTAGTAGTAGTAGTAGTAGTAGTAGTAGTAGATTGCATCACTTTTCTCTCAGAATATAAGTAAATGATCAACTTTTTAAAATCACATTCGCACCCTAAACAAACTGGCTCCTTCTTATTTAAAACACGTGTTTAAAACATACATAAAACACATGAACTCTATTTTTTTGCTGAAATACAAGCCATCTTCATGTTAAGTTGAAAGCTTCTGAAATTAGTGGACTAGTTCACATACTTCGGCAGCAATATATCGTATACAGAAAGCAATGTTAACATACACATGTCAAACGCGTGGACTGGTGTTAACAGGTTATCGTTCACATATAAATCTGATCTCTGATCTTCGTACCTGTTAGGGTTCCATCTATCGGACAAATAGATCAATGTAAAGATTATTCATATTAAAAAGGAATACTTGATACTATGTAACCGTGTGCAAATTATTTGCATTTGAAGTTATAATGGTTTACATAGGATTTTTATTAGTTACTTGAAACCATAGAAATGTGTGTAAACAAATTATTATTAAGTAGAAATAATTACTTGAAACCATATAATTATGTATAATTTATTATTATACTTATATATAATACTTAATTCATTATTATACTTATATATAGGTTTTACGTATTCGTATCAAAATATAGTAAATATTTTGATACGAATACGTAAAACCTTACAGGCACAGTCGGCTGTGGCTGCAGAATACACCGACTTTATCTCTGCAGAGAAATAGTTCTCCCCCAACGGGTGTCCTAGATATGATACTAAACAATCTGATGGTGAGGCTTCACTGATGCAGGAGCTTTTAGGGAATATGGAGTACCTCTTCATTGTCATCGCTCTCGGAGAGGTAGCACCTGATAGGGTCCTATGTATGGATCAAATGAAACTAAACTGGGTGCTTATGCTAAACTGAATTGTCTGAAAAAGAACTATTTATATGCATAAAAATGGATTTGGCATTAAATAACTTTCAATGGTTGATATGCAATAAAACCAAACCAAACCAAACAAAATTTGGAACCATGCAATTGTGCGCAATTAATGTATTCGACAGGAATACTTGATATAATTGAGTTTAGTTGAGATAGGTTTTATGGTATATCAACCATCGTAGGTTTTTTTTAATGCTGAATGCTATTTATACACATTTATTAAATATATATATTATTTGTAAACTCATTTTGTAGATAACATTCTTAAATGAGGTTGAGTCCTTTTTGCACTCAGTTAAATGGTTTCAAGTATTGCTAAATGAAAGCAAAAACATACATCAGTCATTTGTTTACACAGTTTGTTCTATTTGACCCATAGATAGGACTCTATCAGGTACTACCCCTCCGACCCAGAGTGGACCTGTGAGTAATGGCAATAAAGGAGTACTCCACATTCCCCAAATCTCCAAGACTGGATGAAGCTTTGCCATCAAATGGTTTAGAGTCATATCTAGGGCACTCGTTGGGACGGTTTTACAACTACGCTGATATGCAGTCGGTTTATTTTATAGACTCAGCCGACTGGGCAGATATAATTGTGAAAAAAAAATGATTATAGACAAATAAAAAAGTGTAATAAAAAATACAATGAGACTTTGAAAATATAGTTATGATTACAAACACCTGCGAATGGATCAAATTTTTGCATTAAATAGCCCATAAAGAGTTGATATACAATTAAACAAATAAGCCAGACTATCAAGTTCTTTGAACTTTCGGGTGATATGGAATACATTAGTGTTTTCCCCCTCACAGTTTGAATTCAGTTATCCTTCTCCTCAACTGGTCACTCACCAGCAAGGTTCGAGATGAGCCCTGCTGCTTTCCCCATAGCCAAGGAGAAAGAATTTCCATACCTGTTTCGAAGACGTTAACGTGAAGTCAACACAGTCACGGCTAGCCAGTTCTATGTTCTATGTCGATAATCATTAAGCGATACACTCCTTCTGATTAACATCAATATGGATGAATCCCATACCTGGATTTTTTTATGAACTTCGCTTAGCAAGCTAAAAAGTAATAAAAGAGAGACTAACTGATGACGTCGACAAAAACACCTGAAATCTGTATCTTCAAAATAGTTAATACTCTCAAATGAAGTTCAGTGACATATTCAGGACACCTCTTTTGGGGAGGTCTAATCCCTCTGGAGTGGATACAGTCAGCTTATTCTAAGCCTTGTTGAACAAAGGGATGAATGTGAGCAGTATGTATGTTACATGCCTTTTAGTCATAGCATTTTTTCGGGTTGAGAAATTTTTAGCCACCCTTCGTATAGGTTTCATATTATTCAAAATGCAGGCTGTTGTTTTTTTAACGTCTTTTGTAAAAGTCATCTGGGGAGTGTGGAGTACCTCTTCATTACCATTACTCTTAGGTACACTCTGATCCAGGAGTAGTAGGACCTGTAAGGGTCCCATTTATAGTTCAAATAGATTGGTTTAAAAATCATTTGTATTCGATAGGACCATGAGCAAAAACAAAAAATTAAGTTACACAAAATATATAAACTTGAACACAGTTTCTTAATCTGTTGGCATAAAATAATCATTGACGGGGTGACATGCCTATAAAAATCAATGATTTTGTAAAAACAGTAAAAAATGGAACATCGAAAACTTTATTAATATTTTTGGCCAACTGATCTATTTTTACATCAAATTGTGAGCTTACCTTCTCCATAATTTGGCTTAAGCAGACAGAGCCCATATCCAATGACATGTAAGATTTTACTTTGGTAGACACAACATTTATCAAGTGGACATTGATGATCAAATAAACAGCGTCTACGTTCATATAATTCTATCATAGACAGAGCGATTTGGAACTGAAATTAGAAAAGCTGCTAATCAGGAAAACGAGGAGAAGGAAAAACATTCATGTTTTCGATTGTCTGAAGGTTGCATAAGTGAAGGAAAGATGAATTGAAAGATAAAAAAAAAATGGTGGTGAATAATGTTCAATAAAAGACACAGAATTAGACAGAACAAGAAGTAAATAATGATTTAGAGAGAGAGAAACAGAATCATATGTTGAGTGATAGATAGATAGATAGATAGATAGATAGATATGTTTAGACGACGATAAATGAGAAGAGAGGTGTGAGTAGACAATGATAGACAGTAAGGTGCAACAAGACGGTGATAGCCAGCTAATTAGATAGATAGATAGATAGATAGATAGATAGATAGATAGATGTGAGAAGACTTCAGTAAATAGAAGGGAAATATGAGAAGACTATGATAGGTTGGTGTGATTAGACTGTGATAGATAGATAGATAGATAGATAGATAGATAGATTGATAGATAGATGTGAACAGAAAGATGGTTGGCTAATTGATTGGTTAGTTGGTTGGTTTCTTTGTTTAAAGGCCTATCAACTTTCGTGGGTGGTTTAATGCCAAAGCTACCCTCGTAGAAGAACAACAGTGATACTCTTTCTTTCATATGTGCGTGGGGGCGGGGATTCATACCTTTCCAAGGGGTATTAGTCCGAAAGTGAACGTTATAGCGCGAGTAGAGTTCGAACTCACGTACTTTTAGACCGCAGTACAGCGCTTTAGCACTCGGGAATTCCCCCAGAACAGAATAAGATAGATAGATAGATAGATAGATAGATAGATAGATAGATAGATAGATAGATAGATAGATAGATAGATAGATAGAATTAGAATGAGAGAGATAAATAGATAATGAACGAAATGAGATATCTGAATGAAAGAGATAGATAGATAGATAGATAGATAGATAGATAGATAGATAGATAGATAGATAGATAGATAGATAGATAGAATTAGAATGAGAGAGATAAATAGATAATGAACGAAATGAGATATCTGAATGAAAGAGATAGATAGATAGATAGATAGATAGATAGATAGATAGATAGATAGATAGATAGATAGAATTAGAATGAGAGAGATAAATAGATAATGAACGAAATGAGATATCTGAATGAAAGAGATAGATAGATAGATAGATAGATAGATAGATAGATAGATAGATAGATAGATAGATAGATAGAATTAGAATGAGAGAGATAAATAGATAATGAACGAAATGAGATATCTGAATGAAAGAGATAGATAGATAGATAGATAGATAGATAGATAGATAGATAGATAGATAGATAGATAGATAGATAGATAGAATTAGAATGAGAGAGATAAATAGATAATGAACGAAATGAGATATCTGAATGAAAGAGATAGATAGATAGATAGATAGATAGATAGATAGATAGATAGATAGATAGATAGATAGATAGATAGATAGAATTAGAATGAGAGAGATAAATAGATAATGAACGAAATGAGATATCTGAATGAAAGAGATAGATAGATAGATAGATAGATAGATAGATAGATAGATAGATAGATAGATAGATAGATAGATAGATAGATAGAATTAGAATGAGAGAGATAAATAGATAATGAACGAAATGAGATATCTGAATGAAAGAGATAGATAGATAGATAGATAGATAGATAGATAGATAGATAGATAGATAGAATTAGAATGAGAGAGATAAATAGATAATGAACGAAATGAGATATCTGAATGAAAGAGATAGATAGATAGATAGATAGATAGATAGATAGATAGATAGATAGATAGAATTAGAATGAGAGAGATAAATAGATAATGAACGAAATGAGATATCTGAATGAAAGAGATAGATAGATAGATAGATAGATAGATAGATAGATAGATAGATAGATAGATAGAATTAGAATGAGAGAGATAAATAGATAATGAACGAAATGAGATATCTGAATGAAAGAGATAGATAGATAGATAGATAGATAGATAGATAGATAGATAGATAGATAGATAGATAGAATTAGAATGAGAGAGATAAATAGATAATGAACGAAATGAGATATCTGAATGAAAGAGATAGATAGATAGATAGATAGATAGATAGATAGATAGATAGATAGATAGATAGAATTAGAATGAGAGAGATAAATAGATAATGAACGAAATGAGATATCTGAATGAAAGAGATAGATAGATAGATAGATAGATAGATAGATAGATAGATAGATAGATAGATAGATAGATAGAATTAGAATGAGAGAGATAAATAGATAATGAACGAAATGAGATATCTGAATGAAAGAGATAGATAGATAGATAGATAGATAGATAGATAGATAGATAGATAGATAGATAGATAGATAGATAGAATTAGAATGAGAGAGATAAATAGATAATGAACGAAATGAGATATCTGAATGAAAGAGATAGATAGATAGATAGATAGATAGATAGATAGATAGATAGATAGATAGATAGATATATAGATAGATAGAATTAGAATGAGAGAGATAAATAGATAATGAACGAAATGAGATATCTGAATGAAAGAGATAGATAGATAGATAGATAGATAGATAGATAGATAGATAGATAGATAGATAGATAGATAGATAGATAGATAGAATTAGAATGAGAGAGATAAATAGATAATGAACGAAATGAGATATCTGAATGAAAGAGATAGATAGATAGATAGATAGATAGATAGATAGATAGATAGATAGATAGATAGATAGATAGATAGATAGATAGATAGAATTAGAATGAGAGAGATAAATAGATAATGAACGAAATGAGATATCTGAATGAAAGAGATAGATAGATAGATAGATAGATAGATAGATAGATAGATAGATAGATAGATAGATAGAATTAGAATGAGAGAGATAAATAGATAATGAACGAAATGAGATATCTGAATGAAAGAGATAGATAGATAGATAGATAGATAGATAGATAGATAGATAGATAGATAGATAGATAGATAGATAGAATTAGAATGAGAGAGATAAATAGATAATGAACGAAATGAGATATCTGAATGAAAGAGATAGATAGATAGATAGATAGATAGATAGATAGATAGATAGATAGATAGAATTAGAATGAGAGAGATAAATAGATAATGAACGAAATGAGATATCTGAATGAAAGAGATAGATAGATAGATAGATAGATAGATAGATAGATAGATAGATAGATAGATAGATAGATAGAATTAGAATGAGAGAGATAAATAGATAATGAACGAAATGAGATATCTGAATGAAAGAGATAGATAGATAGATAGATAGATAGATAGATAGATAGATAGATAGATAGAATTAGAATGAGAGAGATAAATAGATAATGAACGAAATGAGATATCTGAATGAAAGAGATAGATAGATAGATAGATAGATAGATAGATAGATAGATAGATAGATAGATAGATAGATAGATAGATAGAATTAGAATGAGAGAGATAAATAGATAATGAACGAAATGAGATATCTGAATGAAAGAGATAGATAGATAGATAGATAGATAGATAGATAGATAGATAGATAGATAGATAGATAGATAGATAGATAGAATTAGAATGAGAGAGATAAATAGATAATGAACGAAATGAGATATCTGAATGAAAGAGATAGATAGATAGATAGATAGATAGATAGATAGATAGATAGATAGATAGATAGATAGAATTAGAATGAGAGAGATAAATAGATAATGAACGAAATGAGATATCTGAATGAAAGAGATAGATAGATAGATAGATAGATAGATAGATAGATAGATAGATAGATAGATAGATAGATAGATAGATAGATAGATAGAATTAGAATGAGAGAGATAAATAGATAATGAACGAAATGAGATATCTGAATGAAAGAGATAGATAGATAGATAGATAGATAGATAGATAGATAGATAGATAGATAGAATTAGAATGAGAGAGATAAATAGATAATGAACGAAATGAGATATCTGAATGAAAGAGATAGATAGATAGATAGATAGATAGATAGATAGATAGATAGATAGATAGATAGATAGAATTAGAATGAGAGAGATAAATAGATAATGAACGAAATGAGATATCTGAATGAAAGAGATAGATAGATAGATAGATAGATAGATAGATAGATAGATAGATAGAATTAGAATGAGAGAGATAAATAGATAATGAACGAAATGAGATATCTGAATGAAAGAGATAGATAGATAGATAGATAGATAGATAGATAGATAGATAGATAGATAGATAGATAGATAGAATTAGAATGAGAGAGATAAATAGATAATGAACGAAATGAGATATCTGAATGAAAGAGATAGATAGATAGATAGATAGATAGATAGATAGATAGATAGATAGATAGATAGAATTAGAATGAGAGAGATAAATAGATAATGAACGAAATGAGATATCTGAATGAAAGAGATAGATAGATAGATAGATAGATAGATAGATAGATAGATAGATAGATAGAATTAGAATGAGAGAGATAAATAGATAATGAACGAAATGAGATATCTGAATGAAAGAGATAGATAGATAGATAGATAGATAGATAGATAGATAGATAGAATTAGAATGAGAGAGATAAATAGATAATGAACGAAATGAGATATCTGAATGAAAGAGATAGATAGATAGATAGATAGATAGATAGATAGATAGATAGATAGATAGATAGATAGATAGATAGATAGATAGATAGATAGATAGATAGAATTAGAATGAGAGAGATAAATAGATAATGAACGAAATGAGATATCTGAATGAAAGAGATAGATAGATAGATAGATAGATAGATAGATAGATAGATAGATAGATAGATAGATAGATAGATAGATAGATAGATAGAATTAGAATGAGAGAGATAAATAGATAATGAACGAAATGAGATATCTGAATGAAAGAGATAGATAGATAGATAGATAGATAGATAGATAGATAGATAGAATTAGAATGAGAGAGATAAATAGATAATGAACGAAATGAGATATCTGAATGAAAGAGATAGATAGATAGATAGATAGATAGATAGATAGATAGATAGATAGATAGATAGATAGAATTAGAATGAGAGAGATAAATAGATAATGAACGAAATGAGATATCTGAATGAAAGAGATAGATAGATAGATAGATAGATAGATAGATAGATAGATAGATAGATAGATAGATAGATAGATAGATAGAATTAGAATGAGAGAGATAAATAGATAATGAACGAAATGAGATATCTGAATGAAAGAGATAGATAGATAGATAGATAGATAGATAGATAGATAGATAGATAGATAGATAGATAGATAGATAGATAGATAGATAGATAGATAGATAGAATTAGAATGAGAGAGATAAATAGATAATGAACGAAATGAGATATCTGAATGAAAGAGATAGATAGATAGATAGATAGATAGATAGATAGATAGATAGATAGATAGATAGATAGATAGATAGATAGATAGATAGATAGAATTAGAATGAGAGAGATAAATAGATAATGAACGAAATGAGATATCTGAATGAAAGAGATAGATAGATAGATAGATAGATAGATAGATAGATAGATAGATAGATAGATAGATAGATAGATAGATAGAATTAGAATGAGAGAGATAAATAGATAATGAACGAAATGAGATATCTGAATGAAAGAGATAGATAGATAGATAGATAGATAGATAGATAGATAGATAGATAGATAGATAGATAGATAGAATTAGAATGAGAGAGATAAATAGATAATGAACGAAATGAGATATCTGAATGAAAGAGATAGATAGATAGATAGATAGATAGATAGATAGATAGATAGATAGATAGATAGATAGATAGATAGATAGATAGAATTAGAATGAGAGAGATAAATAGATAATGAACGAAATGAGATATCTGAATGAAAGAGATAGATAGATAGATAGATAGATAGATAGATAGATAGATAGATAGATAGATAGATAGAATTAGAATGAGAGAGATAAATAGATAATGAACGAAATGAGATATCTGAATGAAAGAGATAGATAGATAGATAGATAGATAGATAGATAGATAGATAGATAGAATTAGAATGAGAGAGATAAATAGATAATGAACGAAATGAGATATCTGAATGAAAGAGATGGATAGATAGATAGATAGATAGATAGATAGATAGATAGATAGATAGATAGATAGATAGATAGAATTAGAATGAGAGAGATAAATAGATAATGAACGAAATGAGATATCTGAATGAAAGAGATAGATAGATAGATAGATAGATAGATAGATAGATAGATAGATAGATAGAATTAGAATGAGAGAGATAAATAGATAATGAACGAAATGAGATATCTGAATGAAAGAGATAGATAGATAGATAGATAGATAGATAGATAGATAGATAGATAGATAGATAGATAGAATTAGAATGAGAGAGATAAATAGATAATGAACGAAATGAGATATCTGAATGAAAGAGATAGATAGATAGATAGATAGATAGATAGATAGATAGATAGATAGATAGATAGATAGATAGATAGATAGATAGATAGATAGATAGATAGAATTAGAATGAGAGAGATAAATAGATAATGAACGAAATGAGATATCTGAATGAAAGAGATAGATAGATAGATAGATAGATAGATAGATAGATAGATAGATAGATAGATAGAATTAGAATGAGAGAGATAAATAGATAATGAACGAAATGAGATATCTGAATGAAAGAGATAGATAGATAGATAGATAGATAGATAGATAGATAGATAGATAGATAGATAGATAGATAGATAGATAGATAGAATTAGAATGAGAGAGATAAATAGATAATGAACGAAATGAGATATCTGAATGAAAGAGATAGATAGATAGATAGATAGATAGATAGATAGATAGATAGATAGATAGATAGATAGATAGATAGAATTAGAATGAGAGAGATAAATAGATAATGAACGAAATGAGATATCTGAATGAAAGAGATAGATAGATAGATAGATAGATAGATAGATAGATAGATAGATAGATAGATAGATAGATAGATAGAATTAGAATGAGAGAGATAAATAGATAATGAACGAAATGAGATATCTGAATGAAAGAGATAGATAGATAGATAGATAGATAGATAGATAGATAGATAGATAGATAGAATTAGAATGAGAGAGATAAATAGATAATGAACGAAATGAGATATCTGAATGAAAGAGATAGATAGATAGATAGATAGATAGATAGATAGATAGATAGATAGATAGATAGATAGATAGATAGATAGATAGATAGATAGAATTAGAATGAGAGAGATAAATAGATAATGAACGAAATGAGATATCTGAATGAAATAGATAGATAGATAGATAGATAGATAGATAGATAGATAGATAGATAGATAGATAGATAGAATTAGAATGAGAGAGATAAATAGATAATGAACGAAATGAGATATCTGAATGAAAGAGATAGATAGATAGATAGATAGATAGATAGATAGATAGATAGATAGATAGATAGATAGATAGATAGATAGATAGAATTAGAATGAGAGAGATAAATAGATAATGAACGAAATGAGATATCTGAATGAAAGAGATAGATAGATAGATAGATAGATAGATAGATAGATAGATAGATAGATAGATAGATAGATAGATAGATAGATAGATAGAATTAGAATGAGAGAGATAAATAGATAATGAACGAAATGAGATATCTGAATGAAAGAGATAGATAGATAGATAGATAGATAGATAGATAGATAGATAGATAGATAGATAGATAGATAGATAGATAGATAGAATTAGAATGAGAGAGATAAATAGATAATGAACGAAATGAGATATCTGAATGAAAGAGATAGATAGATAGATAGATAGATAGATAGATAGATAGATAGATAGATAGATAGATAGATAGAATTAGAATGAGAGAGATAAATAGATAATGAACGAAATGAGATATCTGAATGAAAGAGATAGATAGATAGATAGATAGATAGATAGATAGATAGATAGATAGATAGATAGATAGAATTAGAATGAGAGAGATAAATAGAGAATGAACGAAATGAGATATCTGAATGAAAGAGATAGATAGATAGATAGATAGATAGATAGATAGATAGATAGATAGATAGATAGATAGATAGATAGATAGATAGAATTAGAATGAGAGAGATAAATAGATAATGAACGAAATGAGATATCTGAATGAAATAGATAGATAGATAGATAGATAGATAGATAGATAGATAGATAGATAGATAGATAGATAGATAGATAGATAGAATTAGAATGAGAGAGATAAATAGATAATGAACGAAATGAGATATCTGAATGAAAGAGATAGATAGATAGATAGATAGATAGATAGATAGATAGATAGATAGATAGATAGATAGATAGATAGATAGATAGAATTAGAATGAGAGAGATAAATAGATAATGAACGAAATGAGATATCTGAATGAAAGAGATAGATAGATAGATAGATAGATAGATAGATAGATAGATAGATAGATAGATAGATAGATAGATAGATAGATAGAATTAGAATGAGAGAGATAAATAGATAATGAACGAAATGAGATATCTGAATGAAAGAGATAGATAGATAGATAGATAGATAGATAGATAGATAGATAGATAGATAGATAGATAGATAGATAGAATTAGAATGAGAGAGATAAATAGATAATGAACGAAATGAGATATCTGAATGAAAGAGATAGATAGATAGATAGATAGATAGATAGATAGATAGATAGATAGATAGATAGATAGATAGATAGATAGATAGATAGAATTAGAATGAGAAAGATAAATAGATAATGAACGAAATGAGATATCTGAATGAAAGAGATAGATAGATAGATAGATAGATAGATAGATAGATAGATAGATAGATAGATAGATAGATAGATAGATAGATAGAATTAGAATGAGAGAGATAAATAGATAATGAACGAAATGAGATATCTGAATGAAAGAGATAGATAGATAGATAGATAGATAGATAGATAGATAGATAGATAGAATTAGAATGAGAGAGATAAATAGATAATGAACGAAATGAGATATCTGAATGAAAGAGATAGATAGATAGATAGATAGATAGATAGATAGATAGATAGATAGATAGATAGATAGAATTAGAATGAGAGAGATAAATAGATAATGAACGAAATGAGATATCTGAATGAAAGAGATAGATAGATAGATAGATAGATAGATAGATAGATAGATAGATAGATAGAATTAGAATGAGAGAGATAAATAGATAATGAACGAAATGAGATATCTGAATGAAAGAGATAGATAGATAGATAGATAGATAGATAGATAGATAGATAGATAGATAGATAGATAGATAGAATTAGAATGAGAGAGATAAATAGATAATGAACGAAATGAGATATCTGAATGAAAGAGATAGATAGATAGATAGATAGATAGATAGATAGATAGATAGATGTCATGTGAAATGTTCAGTAAAAGAGACTGCACAATGCATTGATCATTGGCAACCTCAGATCAGAATAGTCCCTCGATTTTCGGGCTAAGATCCTTTTGTTTGAATGTGATTGTAACCCACCAACGACTGTACATTATGGCAAGATTTTTATTGAAACAATGCAACTAAAATACTATAACTAAGAGAATAAAGAAATTTCCAGCCTAATCTGCAACTGAATTATAATGTTTCCATTCGGGAATTCATCTTCTCGCATTTTTTCGTCATTTTTTGATCATTCAAATTCTCGATAATTTTGAAATAACAAGGAAATACTTATTAGAATCCATCACGCCTTCTAAAACAGAAGTATCAATATCATCATAAACTGATATTACCACGCGAACCCAAATGGACTTAGAAAATCGTCCAGTGAGATCATATAAATAATAAAATTAAAAAATTAGAAGATTACACAATATAGAATTAAGAATTTAATAAAAACTATAATCGTTTTAACGCAATTTCCGATTGAAAAAATGGACCAAAGATTGATAATGCAACAAAAATAAAAACCGAATAAATATCAAGATTAGATTTACCTGCTATTTTTGTATCAACCCATAGAACCCGTGCAGCCGATGTTTGTACCGCTACCTAGAAATGTATATTTACATACAGCCTGAATTCTAACCGAAAAATCCCTATTTCTACGTCGCTGTTGCTTTGTCAATAAACTGATAAATAACAGATTACATCGTTTTACATTTTCAGCTATTTTTCAGCCTAGAATCCAGACTTTTGGCTCACACAGGCATTGGCGGGGGGGGGCTCATGATCTGAGGAGTTCATGTTAATCTTTGGTCAAAATTCTGTAAAATTTTGAAGCTTTATACGAAGCTTTTTTATTGTTTAAGCAATCTGATCTTATTACTGTGTTGAGAATGTCCATTGATAGAGTAATAGGAGTCATGTTGGCGCTCAAAAATGCTTCATGTTACCATAACAACGGAGTTTCTTTTTACTCTGTTGTGAGTCCAGATGCCAGAGAGATAAATATAGTCACCTTCTTGTTTATATATAAGTAAATAAATAAGATATTAAATGATAAGCGCATCGCTGTGAGGTGATAACTAACAAGCTCACCTAACCGACTATAAGTAGTGTATATCGTGTTATCGCGTTGCTGGACACCTCACACTTCTGGCCTAGTTTTAGAATTAGCTGGAATTCAATATTTTAAGATAAACAATTATGTAGAAGCAGCTGATACTTAGGACTTAGCAATGACGTGTCACAAAGGGACTTAGCAATGACGTATGATTAACGATTGCATAAATCATAAGTTTAGGATTTGTATATAAGGAACGCATTTGAAGACGCGGCAGAGAACGGCAGATGAAACCCCAAAGACAGAGAGATGGGGGGGGTCTTACCGGATCGAAACAGGTACAAAACGGCCGGTTAGCGGGGAAATAGCAACCCCTCTGTCTTACACTTTCTTTACCCACCTCTTCACCTCTTTATCTATCTATCGTGCTGACGTATTTTTTCTCTCTGTCTCTGTTTTCGGCAACTGCAGTAAAATGGTCCAGCAGTACAAATTAATTTTCGTATCATGGGAACCCACGGTGTCGTGTTTTGTGTTGACGCTCTTTTTATCACGGTTAGGTATCGTTACACTCGTAAACGCCGTATATACTCGTTTAATCAACTTTTTAAGCCCAATTTTTCACCTTAAAAAAACCGGTCGTTCATGATACGAAATATGTTTTTGAGAGGTATAAGTTTACCTTATCGCGTTGCTGGACACCGCACACTTCTGGCCTTGTACCAAACTAAGCTAAACTTTAGAATATACTAGGCAGAATAAATACGGAACAATGATTAACGAATAAGCCTAATATCCATTTACAGAAGAACAATGGCTCTGATACCCACGTGGGTGCTTAATGCTAGTTGTCTTCAGAGGCGTTACTAGAGAGAGGGCTGGCAGAAGAAACTCTTGACTTTGTCACCCCACCACCAGTTACCCAGAAATGTCGCCTGGAGCGGACTTCATCTTCTCGCCTTCTCCTTGCTATGCTACTGACTCGGAGCAAAATCAGCATCACCCTTCAGAATGTTTCAATATTATATTCTTTTATTATATTTCAATGTGAACAATATTTGCTTCAGGAGTGAAAAAATGCAATAAAAATGATAAATAAACTAAAAAAATGACTTTCTAGTAAAAGTTTAACAGTTAATTTCAAATAACCAATTTAACACAAAAAATGTTTACAATAATATATATACATTGGTAGAGTGTTCCCCAATGGTCCAGGAAACTGGGGTTCAATCTCAGGTCGAGTCATACCAAAGACTCAAAAATGGTACTTGATACCGCCTTGTCTAACACTCGGCATTAAAAGGTACGTATCAAGGGTAAAGTAGAGCAATCCGGAGGAAGGAGTTGCCCCCTTCCCTACGCCTCGATGTAGCAGCTATTGAAAAGGGAGCCTTCGGGTAGCCCTCAACTACAGTCGCCAATTTTACTTTTACATATATATATATAGAATTAGATGATGGAAAGGAATCCGTTAGTATGGAGAAAATTGAAAAATGTTTCGCTTTTAATGAACCTCCATCAGGGCTTTAAGTTGGTGAAACAAGTGTTGATACAACGGTGGATATTTATTAAAATACAATAACAGGGGAAAGAAAAATATATATAATGACAGATCATGTAACCGTTCAATCAAACCGAAACGTTTTAACGTCGACTTTCCTTCGTAACAAATTCACCACTTTTGGATTACTTTCTCTCTCTCTCTCTCTCTCTCTCTCTCAATATATATATATACATAGAGAGAGAGAGAAAAAGAGAGAGAGAGAGATAAACAAAAGTGATGAGACAAGTAGTTTTTTTTTTTTTTTTTTTTTTTTGGTTTGGTTTTATGGCATATCAACCATTTTATTTAATGCAAAATCCATTTTTATACATATGAAGTGAGCAAAGTTGGCGAGCATAGTCGAGGGCGACCCGAAGGCTCTCTTTTCAAAAGCTACAACACTGAGGCTTAGGAGAGGGTGCAACTCCTTTCCTCGTATTGCTTTAATTTACCCTTGATACGTACCTTATTATACTGAGTGTTAAGCAAGGAGGTATCAAGTACCATTTTTTGAGTTTTTGGTATGGCTCGACCTGGGATTGAACTCTGGTCTCCAGAACACTCTAACCACTAGAATAAACAGTTCTATTTCAAACAATTCATTCTAACATAACTAAACAGTTTAAATCTATTTGATCTATAGATAGGATCCTATCAGGTGCTACCATTCCTAGTCAGAGTGGACCTGGGAGCAATGGCAATGAAGGAATACTGTGCATTCCCCAAAGCTCTAGCATTACTGGAGCCTCACCATCAGATTGTTTAATGTCATATCCAGGACCCCCGTTGGGAGAGTCTTACCCCTCAGCAGAGATGTTGTTGGTGTATTCTATAGACAATGAGACAAGTTGGAATATTTCTTTTTCGTTTTTTTTTTTTTTTTATTGTTCTCAATTAGTTTTGACGATACAGAGTATATAGGTATATACAGCAGTGCTGTCCCTATAAAAATGTCACCCTTGACAGACCGCCACCCTTCCTAGCTACGCTACCGGTGACTGTTCCAAATTAATGAATATTCACTCAATCCATCTGCTACAAGTGGGATGTGACAGAAGGTTAAATTTTAAGCGGAGTAAAGCTGGTTTGAATTCAGAGTTTTCCTTCTCCTAGACTTTGTTGTTAAATATAGACTAAAGAACCTAATCTGCCCTACTAATTGCCTTCGATTCCATTCACAGAGGAAAGATGGAACAAATCCTCCTAGCGTACGGCCTACCTAAAGAAACCGTTGCAGCAATAACGATTCTCTACAGAAACACCAAAGGGAAAGTACGATCACCAGATGGAGATACAGAATACTTCGACATTGAAGCAGGAGTACTACAAGGGGACACGCTAGCTCCATACCTCTTTATCATTTGTCTAGACTACGTACTTAGAACATCGATTGATAAAATCAGAGAGAACGGCTTCGAGCTGACAAAGAAAAGAAGCAGAAGGTACCCCGCAAAAACAATTACCGACGCCGACTACGCCGATGACATAGCGATACTGGCAAATACACCCAACCAAGCCGAAACACTACTGCATAGTTTGGAACTAGCAGCCTCTATGTCAATGCACACAAAACGGAATATATGTGCTATAATCAAACGGGGGACATCTCCACACTAGATGGAACCTCTCTTAAACTAGTAGACAAATTCACTTATCTAGGAAGCAGCGTCTCATCAACCGAAAAGGACATCGACACGAGGTTAACAAAGGCATGGACAGCTATCGATAGGCTATCAATTATATGGAAATCAGACCTAACCGATAAAATGAAACGCAGTTTCTTCCAGGCAGCGGTCGCATCGATACTGCTATATGGATGCACTACATGGACGCTAACAAAACGGCTGGAGAAGAAGCTAGACGGCAATTACACAAGAATCTTGCGAGCAATCTTAAACAAGTCCTGGCAGCAACACCCCACAAGACACCAACTGTACGGCCACCTGCCTCCTATCACGAAAACTATCCAAGTTAGACGAACCAGACATGCAGGACACTGTTGGAGAAGCAGGAACAAACTCATAAGTGATGTACTCTTATGGACCCCCACATATGGCCAAGCAAAAGCAGGACGACCAGCACGAACATACATTCAGCAACTATGTGAGGATACGGGATGTAGTCCAGAAGACCTGCCAGAGGCCATGAACGATAGGGAAAAGTGGGGAGAGAGGGTCAGGGTTATCCGTGCTACCAGCACGACATGATGATGATGAATTGCCCATAGCTGGTGGGAAGAAAAGACGGATTCATGCCTTTCCCTAGTACATCAGCGTGAAGTGAAACGTCTGGAATTCGAACTCTGGTTACCGATTCCATTATGAAGCACTGTAAGCTTTGTATAAGGAGGAACTACAAATGTCTCACCCTTACAAAAAGTAATGGACTTTTTAATTTATACTGACTTATTCTAGTAGTCAAAATTTCTAAACGAAGCTTCCCTCATTTGTTATTATTGTTTTTTCTTCTAAAATGTGCCGTTTTTATCTTTTTCAGTTTTTACTTTTTCCATTAATAAAAATGCCTGTTGGTTTAATGATGTCTTCAGAGTCTTTATTTTTGGACTAGTTAACCTGGCTGTCACAACCCATGCGACAGCACAGTTGTTGTTAATTCATCGTGAACTGTTTTACTTTGTTTAGCACGTACAAGTGTACGAATGGTTTTTCTCTCAAGCTCAAAGAATTATAGCGGTGAGTTGTGGTACACAAATATGACAAATATACAAGAGCAACTTTTCAAGTCGTCAATACTATAGCTCACTCCACTACATACTTTTCATGGTTTTAGGTCTTCCTGTTACTGATCGGGTGCAGAAGTTTTTAATATCACTTCCTTGTAAAATAATTAGGGGTTTCATTTACTCATTTTTGTAGTAAATTGTTTTTCTAGTCAAACTTGGAGTTTGAAGTTGCAGGATATCATTTGTGAAGGTCAAGGCTCAAGTAGATATTTGTTTTATGTTGACAGGTTGGTGGAAAGAGGGGATTCCCTAGCAGTAGATTTAGCAAGACGGGACCTGGAACATGAGGCTTGCGAGCGCTACAAGAGATACGTAGTTAGATCTAGGTTAAAAAGAGTTCCCAACGAAGCCGTGAAATTCAACGAGTTCGCACGTGAGGAAGAAGTAGAATGTTTTCCCTTTGGGTATATCGAATCGGTCAAGTCCCCAACGGGTGCGCGCTGGGCTCGAATCGTGATATGCGTGACGCCTTTCGGGCGCACTTCCGAGATCGCTTTGCTCACTGTCCTGACCTCCCGGTTCAGGATTTTTGTAGCTATTTAGCCGACTTCCCCCGCTTTCGAAAGGCGGGAGTGGCTAGCTGCGAGGGGTTTGGTTACTAAAAATGAAGTCCGAGATAGGTTGAAGAAAGTCGGCCTCAACAAATCGCCAGGACTAGATTGTTTACCTTACGAAGTGTACTTGAGGCAACTGCACATGTTTGTCCCTATTCTGATGGATATGTTCAACCATTGGTTCGCCCAGGGAGCTATCCCTAACAGCGTTACCAAGGCCGTGATCACATTACTGAAGAAAGGTGGCAAGCATGTTTGAAAGGACTTAGACGATTACAGACCCATAACACAGGGTTAAAGATTTTGGCCTGGGTCTTTGCAACTTGTCATTAGCGATTTCATCGGACCTGAGCAGAACTACGCTGTAAAAGGAAGATCAATCTAAGATAACTAGCACTTGAGATCCTATAGATGTTAGTAGATGGCGCTGACGCCACGCTGATCAATTTGGATCAGTCCAAGTCTATCGATAGGGTTGACCGTGGTGTAATGGTTATCATCGTAAGAAATGGACACGGCGACACGAGTTCAAATCCTAGACGAGACTGGTTGCATTTCACATAGCACTAATACCCTTGGGAAAGGTATGAATCCAATTATTCTTCCCCCAGCTATGGGTAAATAGTAGGACAGACTAGGTTCTTCAGCCTTGGTGAGGCAGCTAGTTTAGGAGAAGGAAAATTCTGAATTCAAATCTGTTAAACTCTGCTTAAGAACTGACCTTTTGTCATATCCTGCCCGAGCGGAGGGGTTGGTAAATATGATAGGGTTGACCATCGGTTCTTGGAGTTCCGCAAACGTAATCCGTTTGCAGAACTCCGGTTTAAATCCTGCAGTTTCCAAAACAGTTGCCAAGAACCGATGGTCAACCCTATCATATTTACCAACCCCTCCGCTCGGGCAGGATATGACACAAGGTCAACCCGCAGGCAGTGGTGCAGGAGAACGGGAAGGACTTGGAGGCTTTCTCCCTCGAGCGTTCGGTCCAGCAGTGTTGTCCCTTGTCTCTTCTCTATGTCCTCGCTTTGGAACCTCTGCTCCATAGGCTTAGGGATGAAAAGGCAAATCCGGCTTTGCGCAGCATTCTTTTTGCTGACTCTTTTTCAGCAAAGGTATCCGTGTACGCTGATATCACTTTTTTGTCCCACCGTTTGGACATAAAAGATGTGAAGAAGGCGGTTTCAAGGTACGAGTAGATAGCAGGAGCTAAAATCAACATTGATAAGAGTGAAGGTTTGCGGCTAGGTGCCTAGAAGTGTGGCGTTCGTCTGTCAGGGCCTTTCCACAGGAGTGATGGACCCATCCGCATCCTCGGGGTGTGGTTAGGGCCTGGCCTCCAACTGGAGCGAAATTGGTCGAAAGTACATGCCAAGGTGGATGCCCCGGTAGGTACCTGGCTTTGAAAGTGGTTGTCCTTAAAGGGCAGGGTGGAGGTGTGTGCCGTGTACGTCTTCCCCTTGATCTTTTGCCGCTTGTCTGTACTTCCTCTATCTAAGGATTATTGACTGGCGCTTCAACGATGGTCCGTAAACCGGTCTGTTGTCAACGTCCGCTTCGGATCTTCTCATGGATCGACTCGGCTGGTCGATGGAGGAGGCTCGCCCGCATTGGAATTGGGCGCCAGGTTCGGCCTTCTTGAACAATTTCGAGTTCTCGCTCACCAGGCGGATTGCACGGAACGCGTTACCCCTTTTCGGTCTGAATTACAAAGCGGGACTAACAGACATGCCCGATTGTCCTCGCTGAGGCAAGGGTTTAGAAGAAGCGACTGAGCACGCCTTCTACTACTGTGAGCGAGATCGTCCGTTTTGGAATCATGTCGGAGAATGGTTTCAAGGTGAGAAGCATGCAGTATTTTTCGCTATCCAAGCTGTAACTAGAATGGTGCTTTGGACGACGCTAAAGAGGGGATTGTATGACGGTGCAAACTTTTCTCATCGTGATTTGATTTTGTTCTTCAGGCATCAGCTTAGGATCAAAATTACATGCGATAGAAAACGTTTGGATCGCATAACATTCAACAGAAGGTGGGTGCATGCAGCGAGCCTGGTCGTATGAAAGGGGACAACGCTGGAGTCATCCTTCCCTCCTCTTCCAGCGCATGACTATTACAGACCGGGTCCTCCGAGACACCACCCTCGGTAAGTAGGATTGCTTGTCTCTTTTTCCCCACGTTAGCAGTATGATGTGAATCATTATCCCCGTTATCTAGCAGTTAGTCTCCAAGATCTTCCCCGTCCCCATTCTTTATTGTCCCTTAACCCTTGATCCAGTCCCGTTTTTCTGAAGATCTTGGAATTCATAATTCTAATTTCCATAAACCCATATAAATTTCCTGCACTTCGCCCTACCCTGCGTTTCTTTTATCCCATTAGCATAGTTTGCCTTCCCCACAAGGGAAGGTCCTGGTTGTTTTCGGTCCCCTCGGAAACCGGAAAATAGTCGGCTTCCAGATTTTAGATGGGGGATGGGAGGATAACCAAACAGGTTTTTTTCTTGGGGTTTTCATTTTTACAAATTGTAAATATATCATTTTTTGTAAATAAAATTCATGCATTCTTCATCCGGAGTTTTTAAGAAGGGCCTTTTCTCACAGAGTAAATGCGGTATTTTGGTGGGTGCAGCGTGCTTGGTGTGGAATGAATGCCCAATTGTATCGTATGAATGGGTCGGCGAATATGGCTAGCTAGGGACCCTCTAATATATTAGTCTCGCACGACTGCTCCCCTACCCGTTCCCAACAAAAAAGCTTGGGGTCTTGTGCTCCCCAAAATTGTAATCATTACTATTTTGGAACTAAACAGAGATGAAATGTGACGTCAAAACTGTGTGAAGTGAATTCTGTTCGTGATAACACCAGAAGGAAAGAAGAGGAAAGAGACGAGAAGTGACGAGTGAACTTGTTTCTGTTGTCCTATTTCACGGACGGAGTTGGACTTTATTGTTACCCCCACCTCATTTTCAGTAGATTTTTATTTAACTGGTACGCCTTCCCACCAGTGATGAACCAGAGTCTACAGGCTACGCTTGTAAAAATCTGCTCCAGCGGAAGAGACACATTTTGTCGTTGTCAGAAAATATGTTACCTGAGCAGCCCATCTTTCATCACATCGATTCGCAAGTATTGTGGATTGACAGCTGTGTTAAATATGACTTGTGACTCATATCACAGTCATTGCTGTAGAAATGCATCACCTTACTAAGCTCAAATCTGCGGTTTGGTCTCCGTAAACGTTCAGAAGCATCGATGAACGTTAATAGGTGCAATTTATTCGTGTTTTTTTTTTTCGCTTTGTTTTTATGTCAAACACCATTTTTTCCAAACAACCGTCCACTTGTTATTTGTAACAATGAAAAAGAAACTATGTTATTAGCTTCATAAACTTCTGATGTTGATAATAAAATAAGAGCCATTACTTTAGGAGCGAAATTCTAACGGAAGAGGCATGCAGGTTCACGTATTTCGCTAACAAAAAAACATAGCCAATAGTGGTGTCTTTGTAACAGAAAATTTGTTCTATCCAGCAATGCTATTGTGCTCGTTGTATTTGTTGTTTATGTTGAAATAAAACGGAGACATTACTTTCAGAACCACCCTCCTACGACGGTCGCATACAAGCTTTTGTAAATCACTTACAACAAATACATAGCCAATAGTGGTGACTTTGCATTAACCAAATCCAAGATGTGACACAAGGTTAGTTTTTAAGCTGAGTAAAGCTGGTTTGAATTCAGAGTAGGCTGATTGACTAAACAAGGTTAAAGAACTCAGTCTGTCTTCGTATTTACCCATACTTGTCTTTCCAAAGGAGATTAGGGGCTAGTGAAACGGGAACAGCCTCATCCATTATTGCAACTCGCGTCACCCATTCCATCTCCTACGTTATACTAAGCGCGCCTTCAAGTGGTACATTTTAGCTGAAAACTTACCCAAACCAACAGTTGTATTGAGCTTTCTGAATCTGTTGTAGTTTATGTAGAAATAAATCAGAGGCATTACTTTCGGAGCGAATCTCATATGACAATCACAAAATCGTTTCAATTATAATATTCGATGCTATTGCATTTTTTTCTCAAATTAGGATTCATTCACGAATAGCAAAGCTAACTTAATAAAATAGATGTTAAAAAATGCATTAATACTTGGAAAATAATTGTAAGCATCAGAATTAAGAAAGAAAGCTTTGCGTTTTCCATCATGAATGCAATCGTTTTGGCAGGACTTTGGAAAAAAATACTGAAAATCTAATAAAGCAAGAAAACCAGATTTAATTGGTGTAATAAAAAAAATAGAAAAAATCAATCTAGTCATGACAATTGCGAGGATGAAACTGTAAGAAAATAAGTAAATAAATTAATATGGATACCGTGGCAGAGGATTTTAAAAAATAAGACATTAAAATAAATATTATCTTCATAATAATCATCCCAAAGGCCCTTCCAAAAAGTCTTGAACAGAGGCCTCCAGCCCGCGGACCACGGGTGAAATACGGCCCTCGAGGACCATCTGTGCGGTTCTTCACCAACTTTCAAAATTTTATCTTCTTTTTGATGCTGACTGTGAAGAAATACCATTACAGTGGTAAATGGATTTCCGTGATCTTCAGTATTCAGAAGATTTCAAACTCAATTTTCTTGCTTGCCATATCCTCGATTTTTATAAAAGCTACGTGCTCCTAGATGGACGATTCTCTTACCTTATTATTTACACCCAGCGAGTAGTGAGCATGTTTGGTAGTACAAATTACTGTGAAAATGAAACATACTCCAAAATGAAGCACGTCAAGAGTACATTGCGTTAACAACTGTCAAATCATCACTTGTCTAATGTACTCCTTCTGTCAACATCTTAATTTAACCCTGATTTCACACTATTTTGTGATTATAAACATCAGATGTCTCTTTGATAAATTATGATCGCAACCTTGATAATTTAGCTATTTTTTAAGGGTTTTTTGTTCTTTTAAGATCGCGGACCTGGATTCTCCCGAGATAAGCTTTGTGACCTTCGGGTTGAAAAGGTTAAAGACCTCTGTTCTAGAAGAGTTAGATATCCAGAAAGAAGTTGGGTAAACTCTGTAAGTCAATGAAAACACTTAGGAGAGTGATAGAGATTTAAATAAACATTTTTGCGCTTGATCCTCAGTAGTGGTCACAGCTATATTCTGTTATCAATATCTGTTTTAATTTCTAACAAAAAAACTCCTAGATACAGTTTTTTATGTCATACCCAGAATATTAAAAGTTTTCAAGTATTGCTATTTAACATTAATAATTCTATTGAACATTATTCATTCGTGAGCACACAGTTAAAAGGTTGCAAGTATATTAAATGTTTAAATAGTTCTTTTTGACCCATAGATGAGACGCTAACAAGTACTACCAATTCGGGTCAGAGTGGACTTGGGAGTAATGGCAATGAAAGAGTATTCCACATTTCCAAAAGCTATTGGGCTGGAACTTCATCATTAGAGGCACTTCAGTGTCATATCGAAGAACCTCGTTGGGGCGAGGGGTTAGCCCTCTGCAGAGATGTTGTTGGAGCATTCTACAGCCCCAGCCGACTGGGCTGGAGACTAAATAAGGGAAAACTGTGCAAAAATCGTTGTGTAATTCGAATCTTCTTAGAGGGAGTGAACCTACCTGCCCAGAAAAATGGCATTCGAATTCCTGGTTTTGACCTGGATTTGAACACTAGTATTGGTACGGCATGCATTCAGCTACGAGGGATACTGGATGTTTAGGATTGCTTTTTTTTTTTCTTGTTAGGTTTTTTTTTCTTTATTTTTTGTGATTGTTGTTGTTGTTGTTTTTCTCTTGAAGGCTGTGAATTTCAAATTCATTTTGACTACTGCTCCACGCAGCTTCTTGCGGGGTCTCCAATTTAAACCGACCTTGTGCTGCATTCTAACACCGTTGGGTGGATGAATATACATGTTCCTAGAACTGGATTTGAACCTTCAGTATGGGAAATAATGATGTATAATAATTAATTATATCTACATGATAATGATCCGATTTTCGTATGTGTGTCGCCGTAACACAAAAACAGCCTATTAAGGCGACATTTTTGTTTACCCTTTACTGTTAAAATTTCCTGAAATAAAGCAATTTCCAGTTCAATTTGTAGCTTAATAACATTAATGTTGTATCCGTTCGCTCTCACACTAATAATGGTTCGATTTCTGAATGTATGACTCCCTGACCAAGGGAGATAACTCTTCGTCTATATTTTTCAGTTTGAAATTCCGATTTCAGCGGCAATCCATTTCAATAGCATAAGCCTAAAACAAAATATTCTGAAAATTTTAAGATCGTATTATATCATTGCTTTGAGCCTTGGAGATAAATGTATAATATAATTAAATGATCTTGTAATTAAAATCTGAAAAAATTAGAAAACGAAATTAAATGTTCCATAAAAGAATGATACATTTATTTTAAATGCATCATTATTTTACGGGTATCATTATTTTCTTTTTCTTTTCCTTTTTCATGATCTTTTTTTTTTTTCTTTTTTTAGTTTCAAACTGAAGCAATTGAATATGTTGAAATACACAATATATCATTGAATACACATCATACACTTACCTTCAAAGTAAATGTAGTGTTGTCATCCGTAGGAATTTTTGTCACGTTATCACCAGCTCCTAATGTATCCCTGTAGTGTTATCAGCAAAACGAATTTCTGTTGTGTTGTCACCTGAATTAATGTTTATTGTGTGGTTAGCAACGGAGTGTTATATCGGGGAGGGCAACACGCACAAGCACAAATCAACAGAGGGGTTTGAAGATTGAAGGTCAGGGGCTAAGGGCAAGGCTGTATTGCCGTAAGATATCTGACTCCATATTTTGGTTATCAATCCGCTGGTCACTGCCTGAAAGAAAGATAATATGGTTCCTTTTGTCAATAGGAAAGCCTTTTTTCTTTTACGCATGTGTCATCTCCTTTTCCTGTTAAGGACTTCTGGGAATTTCTGCAAATTTAATAGTTTTCTTTTTATCTATTTATTTTTCTTTAATTTAATTTTAAATCTTTTTATTTATTTATTCGTTCCCAACACGACTTCTAGAGGGTGGACGTTTCGTTGTTTTATTCTCACTCAGTTCAGTCTCTGAGGCCGTGGAAACAAGAAGAAATAGACAACGTAGTAGCTTCTTCGTTCTTCGAGAAACAATTTCTTTTCGGTGTTTTGGTTTCTCGTTCTGCATTCACATCTCTGCCACCAAAAGAGAAACGAAGATCTAATTACGAGATCTCCTGATATGTATTCTGGGGATCACAAAACACCCACTCTAACCACACTTCCAGCTCGGACGTCATCAGAACTTGGTGGTCAGGTTCCGGCGTACTGGATCAATCGTGTCATGTTACTGTAGAGTATTTAACTTTGTCAAGTCGTTTTCTTTTCTGCTGCTGACTTTCATTTGCTTGTCATGCATTTGACATCATGAATGTTTTTGAGAGGAATACATTTACCCAACCTCTCCGCTTTGAGGAGGATATGACATAAGGTCAACTCATAGGTGAAATAAAGCAGTAGCTGTGTCAGTACTTCTGTATGGTTGCACCACTTAGGCTCTAACAAAACGCACGTAGAAAAAGCTAGGTGAGAACTGCACAACTATACTGCATGCTATTTTGAACAAATCTTGGAAGTAGCCTCATACAAAACAGCAGTTGTACAGTCATTTACCGGCTATGTCACAAACTATCGATCATGTTGAAATCAGATCTTTATGATAAAACAAAGCGGGATTTCTTCAAAGCTGTGGCTGTGTCAGTATTTGTTGGACGCTAACAAAACGCTCGAGAAAAAGCTAAATGGAAAGAAAGAAAGAAAGAAAGAAAGAAAGAAAGAAAGAAAGAGCCAATTTTGAACTGAACAAGCCAAACTGTAAAAATGTAGAAAGAAAGAAAGAAAGAAAGAAAGAAAGAAAGAAAGAAAGAAAGAAAGAGCCAATTTTGAACTGAACAAGCCAAACTGTAAAAATGTAGATGGGAAGAAAGAAAGAAAGAAAGAAAGAAAGAAAGAAAGAGCCAATTTTGAACTGAACAAGCCAAACTGTAAAAATGTAGAAAGAAAGAAAGAAAGAAAGAAAGAAAGAAAGAGCCAATTTTGAACTGAACAAGCCAAACTGTAAAAATGTAGAAAGAAAGAAAGAAAGAAAGAAAGAAAGAAACAGCCTATTTTGAACTGAACAAGCGAAACTGTAAAAATCAACAATTAACCAAAGTGAGTTGTTTTTAAGAGTTCTATTCCCTTTGGTCATAGTTTTTACTAACTTCTCCTTTATTTTAAATTCTTTCGGTGTACATCCCGACGGGTGTCACTTAGAAAGAAGATGGGCGCCATACTCTGCATGTCACCCCGATGATCTAATTTGCGATGGAAAAACATCCTTCCAGCCATACTGTCAATATTTCATCGCCATTGCAGTTCAACTACTTTTCAAATAATTTTTTATAAATTCTTTCAAAAAGTGAGTAGATATTGAACATAAAAGCCACCTTCATCGGCTTTTAATTTAGTTAAATCTAAAAAAAAAACATAGAAAAGATATTATCTTCCCTGCTGCTTAATGGATTATATTAAAGATATTTCTTTTCAAGAAAAAAGAATATGAGAATGAATTGAAAAAAGGACGTTCATTAAATTTTCACCATGTTAACGTTTACCAAAGAAACGAATCTGCTTTCTTATTAAATGTTTGAAAATGCTATTCATTTTTTATACCTGTTTTCAAACGATTCACATTATTACCAAGTATTCATTATTATCAACTGAGGATTTATTCTATTTATTAGTTGGTCTTTTTTTCTGAAATATAAACAGTTTGATAAAGAAATTATTTTCATATATTTCAGGTCAGTTTTCTTTCATACAAGAGTTCATTAAGCCTCAAAAATTCTACATCAATGATGTAGTTTCACACATTGTAATCTCCTGACCAATGTCATACCACTCAGTAATAGATATCCGGTGAGAATATGCTGAATAAGTGTTAATACAAATTATTCAATTCTTTAATTCGTTTGAGGAATTTGCTTGTATAAGAATGAAAAGAAAGAATTTCATTTTCTTCCCCAAACTCGCTTTCAAATCAGGTGTATTAAAAAGTCAAATCAAAAGCTTCAAACATTTGTAACATCTGTCCAAGGTCCATTTTACATGTTCAAACGTTTCTTAATCTTTGAAGATGTTTACTATAAAAGAGCGTCATGTGGATCATAACTTTTACATGACCCTATTTTCAGCATCAAAATGTATTCAGATCTGTATACCCCTGCGTACTGTGTCATTGTGAATGCATCAACTTGAACTATAGTCCTGAATGAGTACAAATATTACTCTAGAAAGAACACTGTCAAATATTTGAAGGTAAGTAAAAAAAATCTTAATTGATTTGAGAAATTACAAAGCCACATGGCTTTACCGTTCCCTGGCAGGGTTCGAGAAACGTCTCCCCTGTTCAAAGAAAAAAAGGCAAAAGGAATCGAGAATGGGTTTCGAGAAGGCCATGTGTCACTACACGAGGCACCCAACAGATACACCCATTCTCTATTATTATTTATCGTCTCCTTACAAGTGATATTCTATATACGTAATATAGATGTTCAGTACTTTTTTGCTAAGTATTGTATAAGGCGAAAAGTGAGACGGTAAATTGTGTTAAGAAAATATGTTAACTAGGAATAGGCTACCTGCCGAGAAAATCAGCCTTAGATTGCTAATAGTTTAAAAATAAAACCAAACAAAAATGACTTCCAACCTCCGCAGAATATACACAAATATCTCAACTACTAGGGTTCTTACTTTCCCATATTTGGAACTGTATCGTCTAAGAAAATAGACAGAGCGAACCAAGTTCATATTCTAAACGGAAGTGTTTGCATTTCGCTTCGTTATCATGTTCGTTGGAAAGATATGAAACCATCTCTTCCCCACGCCCGCCTCAGTAATGTGTAAATAGTAAAGTATACAGGTTTCTTTAACTTAGATTTGGCAACCGGATTAGGAGAAGGAAAATTCAGAATTAAACTAGCACTACCCCACTAAAAAGTTGACCTTGGGTCACAAGACGGGTAAATACATAATTTTTCATCTATGAGTGAAGTCATGACGTCTAGCACTACCCCACTAAAAAGTTGACCTTGGGTCACAAGGCAGGTAAATACATAATCTTTCATCTATAAGAGAAGGTCATGACGTCTAGCACTACCCCACTAAAAAGTTGACCTTGGGTCACAAGGCGGGTAAATACATAATTTTTAATCTATAAGAGAAGGTCATGACGTCTAGCACTACCCCACTAAAAAGTTGACCTTGGGTCACAAGACGGGTAAATACATAATTTTTCATCTATAAGTGAAGTCATGACGTCTAGCACTACCCCACGAAAAAATTGACCTTGGGTCACAAGACGGGTAAATACATAATTTTTCATCTATAAGTGAAGTCATGACGTCTAGCACTACCCCACTAAAAAGTTGACCTTGGGTCACAAGGCAGGTAAATACATAATTTTTCATCTATAAGTGAACTCAAGATGTCTAGCACTACCCCACTAAAAAGTTGACCTTGGGTCACAAGGCAGGTAAATACATAATTTTTCATCTATAAGAGAAGGTCATGACGTCTAGCACTACCCCACTAAAAAGTTGACCTTGGGTCACTAGGCGGGTAAATACATAATTTTTCATTTATAAGGGAAATCATGACGTAAATAAACACAATTTGTCTGACATCTCATTACTTTTTCTAAACTGTGTTAACATTTATGAATGACATTTTAGAAACATTTTTGTTTTATTTCATTTTTAATGAAGATCATAAGAAAAGAAAAAGAAATTTTATTTAAATTATTACCCTCAAATCAGATAATTTGTGGAATATTTTGATTCTTTTGCTGAAGAATGTTTTCATTGGGTAGTGTCTTATTGATTCATTGCCCAGTCGGCTGAGGTTGGAGAATACTCTGACTGCACCTCTCCAGAGGGGTAACCCCCATTCCAATGAGTGTCCTAGATATGACACTAAATATTATGATGGTTAGGTTCCAGTAATGCTGGGGCCTTAGGGAATACGGAGCACCCCTTCATTGACATTGCTTCCAGGTCCTCTCTGGCCCTGCATGGTAGCACCTGATAGGGCACTATCTATGGATTAAATAGAACTAACGGCATACTTATGCTAAACTGAACTGTTTGACTAAACTGAATAGCTTGAAATAGAAATGTTTTGACAATTAAACCGTACTTACATTTAAACTGTGTACTCATGCTAAACTGAAACCATACTTACATTTAAACTGTGTGCTTATGATAAACTGAATTATTTGAAATAGAACTAATTTTGACATTGAAACTGTATTTGCACTAAACTGAATTGTTATATATAGAACTATTTGGACATTTAACTGTGTGTAAATCTGTACTTATACTAAACTGAATTAGCTTAATTAGAACTGTTTGAATAAACTGAATAGTTTGAAATAGAAATGTTTTTGACAATTAAACTGTGTACCCATGCTAAACTGAAATGTTTGAAATAGAACTGATTATTTACATAAAAATGGATTTGGCGTTAAATAACCTACAAAGGTTGATCTGCCATAAAAACCAACCAACCATCTCATTGATTCAGTTGTAACATTAATTTGTGTTAAACGGTTTATAGAAATGTGGGAACATTGGAACTAAATCGGTCTCATCAATAAAAAGAAAAAAGAATGTTGTTTATTAACATTCGAAATATTTTCTTTTTGTCAGTCAATTTATAAGAATAGAAAAATATTGATTGTCACTTCTACGACAGACGCCCTGTTGTTGGGGCTTAAAATACACTGACGGTAATATCCCTCTTTAAAAAATTGGATGTTCTGGATATGACACTCAACTATGTCTAATGGTAAGGATCCAGTTCTGGAGATCTGGGCGGTGGAGAACCTATTCATTGCTATTACTCCCAGACCCACTCTGACTCGGAGCGGTTGTACCTATTAGAGATATATCTATGGGTCAAATAGGTCTCACTAGGAGAGTGCTTTCCTATTTTGTTTTTCGATGCATATTGTTTCAAACTGTCGTAAAAGTGATTAATTAATTGATTTTAACGGCACATCAACTCATCTAGGACTCCTCTATCTCAAGAGGTTAAGGAATCGCGTTCGAATTTTTAAATTTTTTTGTATAGTTGTTTTTAAGGCGGTTTTTTTTTTCACACGGTCTTATTGAATACAAACAATTGTAGATTCGAAATCACGACTCTTTTGATTCAAAAAAGTCTAATTTTAACGTAATAGCTGCTTTGCTGTCTAAGCTACGTGAGTATGCATGGTACACGGAATTCCTATAAAGCCACACAGTACCGTCGTCTCCGGTTGGTCGGCACCATGTTAGTTGATATTGTTTTACCCACAGGTTTTATTAACAGTATTTTTTTTATTTTACTATTTTTCAAATTTTTTAGAAGGTCCGTAAGGCACTCTAATCAATAATTTTGACTAATATTCGGTTGAGTCATGAATAATTTTTGTTTTAGTAAAACATGATTTATTCATGAATAATTGAACAATGAATTAATTTCAATCAGTAGCCTTTCGCCATTATTTTGAATCACCTCTTGCGATTTATTCGATAGTTTATTAATTCCTCTCAAGTAAAATTCAACTGCTTTCGAGCTCAATATACATTTCAAGAACGTCTTTACTTGATCTTCCAGGAATAAATTTTTGTCATTCAGAGCATTTTGTAGAGAATGAAAAAGATGGAAATCAGTCGATGCAAGGTTTGATGAATCTGGTGGATGGAGCAGAACAAACCAGCCAAAATCCATAATTTTTTTTTTCTGCGTGATTCAAGCTGAATGTGGCCTTGTGTTATCAAAGAGAAGCACAAGGTTTCTCCTATTGACGAGTGCAGGCGTTTTCTTTAAAGGTTTTCATGCACACGTTGCAGCTATTGATAATATGTCTTCATTATGAATCTGATTGCAGTTTAAAAACTCAAAATGAATAACACCGTAGTGATGCCACAGTATAACTTTTCTTCCATGAAGCTATGTTTTTGAGTAGACTACTGTGATTCATCTTCGTCAACTCACTGCTTTTTGTCAAAAAAAAACATTTTTCATAACCTGTAACAATATTCTTGAGAAATGGGGCATTTCTCTAACTTGAGAGAAGACTTCTAGCTATGGATATGCAATTTTCCTTATACTTTTCACTAAGAGTATGAGGAACCTAAATGCCTAGTTTGCTCACTTTTTCTATATTTTTCAAGTGGTGGCAGAATGTGAATTGGAATGTGTTAAGCTCAAGTGCTAATTCTCGAGTACTTTTGCATAGATTACTTTCCACTGATTCCTTTGAAGCATCTTGATCAAGTTCTGATGAGCGTGTTGGTCTGGTTTCATCGCTCAACCAAATATCACCAGAACGAAACTTTTAAAATTAGTCTAGGATTTAGTAGTCAATAATGACATCTTAGCCCAAAAGACAAGAAATTTCTTAAACTGTTTCAGTGGCATTTTATTCTTAAACTCCCATATTACATGTCGAATATGCACTTTCGAATCCTCTATTTTAAGGGGCATGAGATCACAGATTACATCATGATATGCACTCTTTCTTGCTGATGTAAGAATAACCAATGAAGACACTCTTTAATCAAGTAATATCCGATTGCGTTAAAAAAAATTGGAAGTTTGAAATGCATAGTTACAACTTGCTTTTAAAATACGGAAATTATTTATGATTCAACCCAATAGTAGCTGTTGGTTTACTTACCCTTGCTAATTGGATTTATCGCTAGGAGGTAAAACTGTAGTTGCCATGGCAATACACAAGGTACTTAACAGAAAAGGCGTGAATCTTTCTTTCAATTCGACATCCTGTGCAGGAGATACCTGATTTGTCTGTTTGTGGACCACCACCCCGCTGAGAGAACTGAGGAGTGTCATTGGCACAACCTCACAATGCTAATATGTCAATGACGCATGCACCTATAAATAATACCACATTAAAAAAAATGTTGAATTCAAGGTGAGTCCTTGTGGTAGATTGGCTAGTTTGCTGAACTGCGACATCGTAGTAAGCGTGTTCAAATTCCAGTCATGCTATTACTTTTAATTTCAGACTAATACCCATTCAAAAAGGTATGAACCCCCTTGTTCTTCTAAACTATGGGTTAAATAGTACCACTCCTGTTCTTCTACAGGGATACGTTTGGCATTCAATAACCCATGAAGGTTGGTATGCCATTAAACGAAGAAAGCTAAAATCGAAGTTTTGAATTAATTATTCCTTATATATCCCTAACAAGTCACTGGAATTTTTCTCAATTATTTTATTGCCCGGTCTGCTGGAGCTGTAGAATACACTGACTGCATCTTTGCAGAGGAGTAAAACCCAGCCCTGACAAATACTGTGATATGACATTAAACAATCTGATGGTGAGGCTTCAGTAATGCTGGAGCTTTTAGGAATGCGGAGTACTCTTTCATTGCCATCACTCTCAGGTCCACTCTGACCTGGAGTAGTAGCACCTGATAGGGTCCTATCTAGAGATCAAATAGAACTGTTTAATATTTAAATAGAGGAAATAAAATGAATTATACTAAATTGATTTACTTAAAAGAGAATTGTTTGGTTAGTTAACGGTATGTAAACAAAATACTGATGACTAATTGAATTGTTAGTCATACAAAGCAATACTTGGAACTATTTAACTTTGTTGACTTATGTTTACAAATCATATATACCTAATACATATGTATTAACCGGATTTGGCATTAAATAACCCCCAGGAGTTGATATGGCATAAAACCAAACTAATCAATTATTATATGTATTTACCAACCCCTCCCCTAAGACCAGGATGAGATTTTAGCAGAGATTAACTGGTTTGAATTTAGAGTTTTCCTTATCCTAAACCAGTTGCTATATCAAGATTAGAGAGTCCAGTCTGCTCCACTATCTACCGATATCTACCGATAGCTGGAAGGAAAATAGCTGAATTCATACCTTTCCGAAAGGTATTAGCACTATTCTTAATAATTATAGGTTAATAGTGATTTCAGCTATCGCATGCCTACCTATTGTCAAAAATCCAGTTGCACAGTTGCCAGGCCTTTACTTAGCGTAGCCTTTATATACACACAAATTCTTAAACTCTTAACACCAATCCTTCAAAGAACTATTGAGGTGGGGATCCTATTTTAGACTGAACTTCGTAAAGAAGCATCTCATCTTTATTTATCTTTGTCAGATTTAATGTACCGAACTTTTACATTTTTAAAGATGCCTTTTGTGATCGCCTTTCAAAATAACTCACCCCATTTGGCTTGGGCTGTAGAATTTGCCGACTATATCTCTACAGAGAGGTAAGGCATCCACCTTAATGAGTGTCCTGAATATGATACTAAACTATGCGATGGTGAGGCTCCAGTCCCGAAGCTTGGGAGAATATAGAGTATTCCTTCATTGATATTACTCCTAAGTCCACTTTGAACTGGAATGATATTACCTGTTAAGGTCGCATCAATTAGTCAAAAAGAATTCAAATCATTTATTATACTTGAAACCATTTAACTGTAAGCAAACAAATGATTTCATTTAACTGGGAGAAAATGAATGATGTTAAACAGAATTGCTATTGTTAAATAGGAATACTTGAAACCATAAACTGTGTGCAAATAAAACTATGAGTATTAGATAGCAATACTTAAAACCATTTAACTGTATGCAAACAAATGAGCCCTGGCGTCTTTAAAAATTGTTACCGACAAACGATTAATTTCAAATCATATATATTTACAATAAATATATAAAAAGGATTTGGCCTAAAATAGCCTACGATGGTTCATTTGTCGTAAACACAACCAACCAACCGACTATCAAAACACCGCATTAAAAATATAATTTCCTTTGTGAATGCCACGAAAATATAGTAGTTAGTGCCCTTAGATATTGTTAAGAATCTAAGGGCACTAACTCTGTATATTATAACTAAATTCCTATTTCACATTACTTCCCTTGTATTATTCACCTTTTGAATAATTAAACTTTATCTAATATTAATAGTTTGTTAATGTCCTGAGTATCTACGATAAATATAATCAGTAAATCTCTCTCTCTCTCTCTCTCTCTCTCTCTCTCTCTCTCTCTCTCTCTCTCTCCAGTATTTCCCATCAATAACTTTATCCATACGAATTTTTATAAAAGTTTAATTTACTTTTAAGCTAAAAATACCAGGATTTTATTATTTCTAGCGGAATATTATATACTCAGATCTATAATTTATTACCAAACTCAATGGCATTGGAACCCTGTGACCAAAAAAACGAATATATTGCAATCTAAAAACAAGTACACCTCTTATATATATATATTTTATGCAAATTTCACATTTGGTTAGGAACTGTTAAATTTTTAGTCAAGTTTCAATGCTTTAGAAATAGTTGAAACTTAATAATACTCATTTCTGTAGCCATACTTATACTAAACTGAATTGTTTGAAATAGAACTGTTTTTGACATTGAAACTTAACTTACACTAAACTGAAATGTTTAATATAGAACTGTTTTGACATTTAACTGTGTGTAAACAAAATCTATACTTATACAAGACTGAATTAGCTGAATTAGAACTGTTTGAATAAACTGAATAGCTTGAAATAGAAATGTTTTTCACAATTTTGTACTCATGCTAAACTGAATTGTTTGAAATAGAACTGATTATTAGTTTAAAAATGGATTTGGCATTAAATAACCTACAAAGGTTGATATGCCATAAAACTCAAACAACCAAACATCATTTCCGTAGTATAATGTTCTCCTAGAAATAATAAAATCCTGGTATTCCTGGATTAGAAAAAAAAATTTCAATAAAAATCATTCAAAGTGTACTCATTTGTAAACATTACTGTATCTATCAGCCTGTTAAAACATGATTCATACCTTTTAAAATATATTCTCTCATTCAGTATGAATTTCTCATTCAAGAGATGAAATAAATCAAATGTCTCTAAATAACCCTGTCTAGATGTTTTAATAATTTATTCTTTTCATTCAGTATATCTTATATTTCACTAATTGCTTTTCAAGAAAAACAACAGCTATGTCCAATAAATTTCCTGTGTTTACCAATGATCTCCTTGAGGATGGTTTTAGTATATTAGTCTTTGAAAATTCCAAAATATTTTTTCCAATTAAAATAACTAAATTTTTTATTACTTCTCAGAAAAATGTATACTTGCATTAGCAAATCTAGCAGGTATTTACATTATAGTTAATTGGATGGGTGGCTGATTTTACAGCATGGCAATCCTTATTTTATGCCAAAGTCAGTTTAGATTCTTCTATTATATATGGTACCAAAATTTATCATTACAATCATTTTACACAGGTGTTATAAGGAAGGATATTTCCCCGACACAAAAGTTGGACCAATCCAACGCAAGACATAAAAGATACAGACTAGACAAGATTAGCGGTAGTAGCTAGTCTTGCTAACAAGTATTCATTATAGTGGCTGAAGAAATACACATTTGATTCTATTTATTATATTCCCTTGTACCAAAGGTAATAAACCTATTTGTTGACCTTTTCAAGATTCAATGTTGTTTATTGATAAACTCAGTCACAACAATAGGTAAACACTTCACTTTCTCAAGCAGATCCATTTGACACATTGATAGAACTAGAATAGACACTACCACTCCATCTCAGAGTGAACCTAGAAGTCATGACAATGAACAGGTCACTCTAAACTCCATACATCTCCAGAACTAGAACTTCAGTGCTGAATGCAGTTTAATGCCATACTCAGAGCTCAGTACATTATAGATATGCTTGATAAATGCTATACACTCACAAAAGATAGTTAATTTATTAAACAATTAACACAAATATGGATCATAAGGAAAAGATATTTTTTTCTTTTTCGTATCATGAAATATTTTAGCAGTTCTTTTCAAATAATTATTTAGCTAGTGTAGTGAGAGAAATAATTTACCTCAGAGCTCAAAGCAAGCACCAACGTCTTGCATGCAGGATGTTAACAGTGCGAAATACAGTCATTCTTGGAATTACAATTTATAAGACACCTGTGTCGTCAGAGATGAGACAACACTTGTAACATATCCAAATTTTGACTCACCAGAATTTCAATAAAAAAAGAAATATGTCATTTGCAGGGTGAATTCAAAGTTTTGCAGACAGCTGTCTTACAGAATGTACTGACTAGGTGAGTGAGGAGAAAGCTTACAGTCGAATTTGCTTTTTAAGATCACCAATTGTGATGCTACATTAAGCTAACCTTACTTGTGACCCAAGGCTGAAAGTATGGAACATCCAATTAGAATAGAAAACACAAACAATTATCAGCTAATCCAGATTGCTAATCAATGCACTACATGAGGTGCACAGTTCTTTTAAAATAACACTACATCAGCACATAGTTATTTTAAATCAAGGTTTGGTATAGTTTCTTTGTTTAATAGCATATCAACCTTTACAGGTTATTAAATGCCAAAGCCATGTTTGTTGAAGGACAGTAGTGATACTATTTAACCAATGGTCGGTAGATAAGGGGATTTATAATTTTCCCAAGGATATTAGTCTGAGAGTGAATGTAATAGCATGACTGGCATTTGAACACACTCACTACCATGTAGCAATCCAGCATTTTAGCCACTACTCTATAGAAACACGTCTTTGAGTGTAGAGGGAATTGAATCAAACAATTTAATTTTTACAGTAATGGTAATTGTTTTAGAAAATGAAAATGGTGACCCAAGTTCAATCAAGGTTTGGTTTGTTTGTTTAATTGCATATTGACCTTCATGGGTTATTTAATGCCAAAGCCATCCTTATAGAAGGACAGTGATATATATTGACCCTCGACCGAGCCATCAATCAAGAGATGCACCGGTGTAAATAAGTGGAAGAACAGCAGAAGCAGGTGGGCGTTAGAAAATAATATAATGAGGTGCCCAGATGGTTTGAGACAGTTGGAAACAGGATGCCAGCATGAGAACCAGCTTGCAGACTGAGGGCTTTGGGCCCTCAGTGACCCACGGTTGAGCAACCCAAACCAAGATGAGAAAGAAATGCTGTTATGGTCAAGAGGAGAACTTGGGTCAATATAGCAGTCTGTCCCTGTCTCCAACTCATTTCTCACACATAACAAACATCACCTTTTCAAAAATAAAGTGTGAGAGATTTATATAAAGAAGTGTATTTGTTCGTTATTGAAGTCATCATTACAGTTGATTATGTTCCCGTGTATATTTGTATACGCGTAATATAGTCAAAATATACACTACAACAACAGTAATGGTACTATTTAACCCATAGCTAGGGAAGTAAGGAGTTTCATACCTTTCCCAAAAGTGAACATAATAGCATGACTGGATTTTGAACTTACGAACTTCAAGGCCACAGTCCAGTGCTTTAGTTAAAGTTATTAAAACATTTTCAGAAGTAGCATAATATAATGATTGTTGTTGTAGGAAGTGAACTCGACAACCCCAGTTCAAATCCTGATCAAAGCTGTTCGCATTTCACATAATGCTAATACCCTGAGGAAAGGTATGAATCCAACTATTCACCCTCCAGCTATGGGTAAATAGTAGGGCAAACTTGTATGTCAACCAGTCTAAGAGAAGGAAAATTCTGAATTCAAAACCAGACCTGAAGAGGGATGTAGGCTTCACCAGGCTCATGATAAACAAACCAGTTTATGGGATGAGTTTTTTTTTTAATATTTTAGTTGTCGAATTTGTTGGTTGGTAAAAGATTTCCAATATTTCAAAGATTGAAATAAATCTTTCTTCCACAAATCTTGACTTCTTTTTTTTATTTTTAAGAGACAAACAGGAACAACTTTGTAATTTTAAACAATTTTTAATTGGTTCTTTCATTTTTTATGACACAAGTTTTCAGTTAAATGTATATCTACTTTATTTTGTTTATGTTTCTTTTTAGAAAAGTCATAAAAAAAATCCATAAAAAATATTTCATAATGACAACCTTTTTTAACTAAACTCAACATAACTTTAATAAAATCTACAAAACACTGGAAAATCTGTTGCAGGTTTAGTCAATATCTTATGTCCAAAACATTTTAATATATTTCATGACTGTTGCAAGTCTTGTTCACAAAACATAAAATATTTGATTGTTTATAGTTTCAGATTTCATGAAGCATTCATTTTAATAAACGAACAATGCCAGCAATACTGAAATATTCAGCCATCTCCATTTTAATTTTGACAACTTTGATTCAAGTAAGTACTAAGTTCTTATGTAAAATTTTTTGACTCCTTTTCAAGTAAATATATCAAGCAAATATCCATAATATAAGGATCCAATTTTTGTCTGGATGTTACTATAATACACAGAAAATGGCACATCATAGCAAAACTTTTACTGACACTCCACCCTATCAGCAGGGCTAAGAATACACTGACTCTATACCCAGCAAAGGGGTAAGACATCCCCAATCACCCCCAAAAATGGGTTTCCTGTGTGTAATACTAAACTGTATGTGATGGTGAGTCTCCAGTTCGGGAGCTTAAGCAAGTACTCTTTCATTGCCATTACTCCCAGGTCCACTCTAACTCAAATTGGTAGTACCTGTTAGGGTCAAATAGATCTGTCTAAAAGTTATTCATTTTATATAGGAATGCATGATGCCATAAAACTGTAAATGCATTAAGAAGAGTTACTTGAAGCTATAATTGTTTACTAAGAATTATAATTACCGTTATTACATCTAGGGAGTTTTTCACACAAGTGTTAGCTAATAGTCTTTCACTGGAGTCGGAGTGACAGCAAGTCTTTTCAAGTCTTTAGAACTCTTCTCTGTATTCTAGCCAACTTCAACTATGCTGTAGTTTGGAATGGTCTCAACTTATCCTCCAATTTCCAACTCTTACAGCTCCTTTGAGTGCTGTTCTAAGTGCACCAAAAACAAATGGTATCACTATCACCATATTCCATAACTTTTTTAGTTCTCTGGTAAACTCTACATATCAGGTGACCTGTTTGTATTTCAAAATCCCAAAGAATTTTATATGTTGCATTCTCCAAGACAGATTATGGTTTTATGCATCGGTCATTTGGTAGCAGGGTCAAATTTCCCAAAACAATGCCATAAAGTTCAATTATATCAAAGCTAAAATCAATAATTAGCAACAGAATAGCAAGTGTAGATTCTGTTGCAATAAAGATAAAACTATTAATCACATAATAAGCAAATATAGCAAATTAGCCCAAAGGGAGTATAAGACTAGATACAAGAGGAGCCTCATCATATGCAGTTTAGTATAACACCCAGGAACCCCTTTTCTGGGGGTGGTGGGAGAGGTCTTACTCCTTTTTCTAGGGATAGACTCTGTGTATTCTAAGCCCTGCTGATAGGGTAGTGAGCCAGAAAAGGTGATCTACAAGGGATTGTGCAAGAAATTGAAACTAGTGAATCATAAGAGTAATGGTGATACCACTTGTAATTGGAACACTTGGAATGATTCCCAAAAGCTTTGTAAGGGTGTTGGAAGAGTTAGAAATCAGAGGATGAATCAAGACCATCCAAACTACAGGATAGCTAAGATCAGCCAAAATACTGAGAAGAGTCCTGGAAACCTGGAGAGACTTGCTGTCACTTAGACTCCAGTGAAAAAGCATCAGCTAACACTGATGTGAAAAACTCGCAAGAAGTAAAATAGTAAAATATTGAAATAAAAATTAAAAAGAAAAAATGAAATATGGAACTGAAAAAGTAAAAACAAACAATAAAATGAGAAAAAAATAAAAGTAAATAATAAGGTATAAAAATAAGAAATAAAAACACATAAGATACTGAAATAAAAAAATAAAAACAATAGAATATGGAAAGGAAAAATAAAAACAATTAATAAAATATATGATAAAATAAAATAAAATATGCCATAATTCCACTTTTCAAAAAAATTCAATTTTTATAACGAAAAAGGAAGCCTTTCCTTTTTTTCAAACCTGCCAGCTCTCAGGACAAAACGTGTTTGCAAACCCCTTGAAATGAACAGTCTACTCTATATAATTTTTATAGTATTATTTCATGGGATCAAGAAGAAAGAATTCTTATCTTTTCATTTAATCTTATAAAATAGATATCAAGCTTGGAAATTTCCTTGCCAGAAACAAAGTTATGATCATTTTTCATTGTTTTTTTTTTTTCCTATGACTCTTTTCCAATCAGCAGAAAACGCAGACTTTAAAAAATTATACTGATGCATTTAGTACATTGATTGATTGATTGATTGATTTTAATGACATGCCAACCTATTCTGGGTTATTTTATGACAAGCAGTTTAGGAATCATTGTACATTGATATTTACATTTTTTTGTGAAGTTGTTTCTTAAGAGGGTTTTGTTTTTGTTTTTTTGCACACAGTCCAATCAAATAAGAATAATTTCTAAACAGATCTATTTGACCCATTAATTGGACCCACAGATACTACTACTTCAGGTCAGGGTAGACCTGGGAGTAATAAAAAGGCAGGAATACTTCACATTCCCAGAACTGATTTAGAAAAAAAATTATTTTTCATGAAATAAATGGAATATATATATATATATATATATATATATATATATATATATATATATATATATATATATATATATATATAACAAAAATAGGAATATGTAACAGTTTCAAAAATAAGATTACCTCATATATATATATCTAAGCAATATATGTCAATAGTTATATATATATATCAAAGCAATTTTAATTTTGGTTACAGATTTTTAATACTAACCGGCTCATTAACCTTGTGGGTAGAGTGTTTGCTAATGGTCCGGGAGACCTGGGTTCAATCCCAGGTTGCGTCATGCCAAAGACTTTAAAAATGGTACTAAATACTTCCTTGCTTAACACTCAGCAATATAAGGTACGTATCAAGGGTAAAGTGGAGCAATCCAGGGAAAGGAGTAGTGCTCTTTCCTATGCCTTCGTGTTGTAGCTATTGAAAAGGGAGCCTTCGGGTCACCCTTGACTACAGTCGCCAACTTACTTACTATATAATGTTCCGCTTAAAATAATAAAATGTACTGCATCTTTGATTGACTGATTCATTTTAATGGGATGTCAACTCATTTAGGTTTATTTTATGATTTAGAGGTTAAAGAATCATGTTCATTGAAAGTTCATATATACATCTTTTTAAAGTTGTTTCTTAAAAGAGCTTTGTTTTTGCACACAGTCTTATCAAATATGAACAATTCTTAAATTGTTCTATTTGACCCATAGATGGGACCCTTACAAGTACTACTATTCTAGGTCAGAATGGACTTGGGAGTAATGGCAATGAAGGAATACTCTGCACTCCTCCAAGCACCAGAACTGGAGCTTCACCATCAAATGTAGTCATACCCAGGACACCACTTTTGAGGAGGGCTTACCACCTTGACAGATGATACATTCAGCATATTCTAAGTCCCACTAACAGGGCAATTTATGAAACTGATATTTGTAGTGATTGTACAATGAGTAATGACTACCAGGCAGTTATAAACATTAACCTCTCAATGATATTTATTAACTTTTAAGTCCTTTTAAAAATATAGTTCAGTGTTATATCTAGTTTTATTGTTGCAATAAAAAGCATAATAGATAAATTCATTATCAGTAGATGTTGTTTAAGATTAAACCCATAGAGCAAGTTTTCAGCTAGTTTCATAATTAGACATCCTGGAAATTTCATAGTGTACAGCTTGCTATTTGTAACACTTCTCCATTAACTTTATATCTACAGTTTTCAGTTCTGGATCATACTTACTGCAGTGTATGTATGAATGATGATGACTGTGAAAAAGACCAATGCTGTTACTCTGAAATAGGACATTCTCCCCCATTTGCCGGACATTGTGTCCAGGGTGGAACAGAAGGTTTCCGTAAGTTTCAATAAAAGCTTTCTATCAACTATAACAAAAATGTGTCTTTATTGTCTTAATAACTTTTGCATAAAGAAGATTAATTGTATTATTTTTTTTTTGCTTAGATGTGACACAAGGGCATATGAATGAGACTGATTGCATTTCACATAGCACTAATACCCTTGGGAAAGGTATGAATCCAATTATTCTCCCTCCAGCTATGGGTAAATAGAAGGGCAGACCAGGTTCTTCAGCTTGGTGAGGCAACTATTCAAGGAGAAGGAAAACTCTGAATTCAAATTACAATACTACAATACATTTTGAAAACCAAATCAAATATCAAAGGGAAAAAATTTGGACTTTGTGTGATGGAGGGGGGGGGATATATTGCACAAATGTGTCTATAAGAGAATTTTTTATTCACTGATACTTCTAAGAATGACTGTTTTATAAAAGATTTACAAGTAATAAAGAATTTTTTATTTTTATACATATAAACTGTTCTATTTCAAACAATTCAGTTCAGCATAAGTATAGTTTTCTGTTTACACACAGCAAAATGTCAAAATAGTTCTATTTCAAGCAATTCAGTTTAACATAAGTACATAGTTTTGTTCTCTTTGACCCATAGATATGACCCAATCAGGTGCTGCCACTCCGGGTCAAAGTGGACCTGGGAGCGATGGCAATAAAGTGGTACTTCGCATTCCCCAAAGCTCCAGCATTGTTGGAGCCTCACCATCAGATTATTTAGTGTCATATCCAGGATACTCGTTGGGGCAGTCTTAACCCTCAGCAGAGATGCAGTCAGTATATTCTGCAGCCCCAGCCAACTGGGTCACCATATTACTTTAATTAGTATTGAGTTATATATGCTAGAATGAATGTAGGTCTAGTGAACTTGTCATTTTTCATCAAATTGAACAATGAAATAAAATTTGTGTTAAATTCTGTAATTCAGGAATTTTTCTAATTTTTTTTTCCTATGACTCAATTTTGATCAGTAGAAAAATCAAGACTTTAAAAAAATTCTGGGGGTGTCCTCATGGTGTAATGGTTAAAGCGATGGACTGCGGAATCGTAGTAAGCAAGTTCGTACTCCAGTCACGCTATTACGTTCACTTTCGGGCAAATACCCTTGAAAAAGGTATTGTCACATGGTGTCCCATTGAGAAGATAGAAATATGATTACTACTATCCTCTTGTTTGAATTAACAGTAGCAAGCCATCAGAGAATGACCATTAAGGCATGATAGTAAATTAGGTCAAGCTATCTGTCCTCAGTAACCTGACTTGGGTGACATCAAGTAGCCCTAAGAAATCGTGCGACCAGGGGGAGGAAGAGAGAAGCCAAGTGATTGGCTGGGACCCAAAAACGGAAGTGGCACCTTCTTCCCGTCAGCGAAAAAACGAAAAGAAAAGGTGAGTCGTTGGACAGGGTTCGTAGCGGGCAGAACCAAAGCCAAGCACTCTGGGTAGAAGAAGACAAAAAATATCTCGGACACGAAGGAGCCATTTTCTTCAAGCCAGTGTTAAAAATAAGATAAAGTCTATTAGCCCGTAAAAGAAGAAAGATTCTCCACAGGGCTCCATCAAAGAAAAAAGATAAGTAAACTTTGAGACCATTTCTCCTTATAACCAATTTTATATACCCTCTCTCTCTCTCTCTCAATTTGAAGAAAAACGAAAGACAAGAAAAGAAGAAAGACATTTATGTTCATGGACTGTTCATTTATTATATATTTGACACGTTGAAGGTGTATATCTATGTGTAGTAAAAGATTGATATATTTTAATGTTCCCATGTGGTCTAAGTTGTTATTTGCAGTGTCTGCTACGAATTTGTTACTTCATGTTTCTTTTCCAGCTTCACGTCGCCTTATGTTATCTTGCTTAAAATTGTCCGATCAATTCCTTTAAAATATCACACGGGAAACCAGAATTGCTGACTACTATAATTAATATTATTACGTCTCAACCTAGAGGTCCATATCTTCTATTGTCTAGGGGAGAAAGAGTAGCGACTTGATGGGTGTGTGTATAGTGTGAAATTTGGAACCCCTTGCCAGCGGCGGTCAGTCTGGACATAAATTAATCCCCCACATAATATGCCAGTTCTTATATGCCTGAGAAAAAAACTCTGAATGAGGACTTATTCTACAAGGGATCAAGTGCCAACCTGCCCCGTCTTCACACGTGCGAAAATAAAGTCCCATTTTGGGATTTTAAAGAATTTGCCGTCACTGTATGAACCCCCTTATCCTCCCAGCTATGGATTAAATAGTACCACTACTGTTCTTCTAGGAGAAGGGCTTTGGCACTAAATAACCTACATAGGTTGATATGCCATTAAATAAAGAAACCAAACCAGAGCACCAAGGGGGAGTCCTCGTGGTGGTTAAAGCGATGGATTGTGCAATCATAAGCGAATTCATACTCCAGTCACGTTCACTTTCGGGCAAATACCCTCAGGAAAGGTATGAACCCCCTTATCCTCTCAGCTATGGGTTAAATAGTACCACTACTGTCCTTCTAGGAGAATGGCATTGGCATTAAATAACTTACAAAGGTTGATATGCCATTAAACAAAGAAACCTTTAAAAAATTATGTTAAAGTGTTTACTAATTTATGTTTATATTGCAACTAATGGCCACAAACCAGATATAAACATTATCCTCTTAATGATGTTTATTTACTCCTGAGTTCTTAATAAAACATGGTTCAGTTTTATGTATAATTTTATTGATGTAATAAAAAGCAGGATAGATAGATTTATCATCAATTTATGCAGCCACTATAATTGGTGCTAGCAAAAACAATGCTCCTTCCAGGCACAAATATTTAAGTTTAATGTAATAAAATGCTATATTGAATTAAAAAAACTGATGAAAAAAAAACATGAATAGAAAGATTACACTTATTCTTATTTCATTCTAATTGATTTTTCAAAAAATTATAAATGGGATTGTTTTATGCACATGTAAATATTTAAAAAATATCAAAATTTGGCAAAGCAAAAAAAAATTTTTAAATGAAAGAAAGCCTTTAATATTACTTAAAATTGAAGTGCCACATAAAATCCATTTGAAACAGAGGAGTATGATTGAACATTATAATTGCTTGGACACTAGCTCTTCCAATCACTCCCGGCTTTCATTGCTAAATTTTCCTAATCTAATTATTTAACCTAATTAGACAATAAAGAATAAAACTACTGTTATTTCTTTTTGTTTATGGATTTCTTTTAAGATTTATTGATGAAAATTTTGCTCATGTTTATTAAAATAAAACTAAACAAATTAGAAGTCAATACCAAGTAAATATTTATCAAAATTGAATTTTTAAGATCAATACACAAATTACTCTTCTGGTTCAGATTATAAACTACTATTTGGTTGAATATATGAATACACTTGCATGTTATTATCGTGTTGATAAGACCAACTGGCACTGATTTGCTGTTCAGCTGGTCAAACTCGATCAAAGCTGCCTGACATTCATACTGGGTGGCTGAGATTGTGTTGTGGTCAAGGGAGAGGTTCAAATGATGACACGACACAGAAATAAGTAATAAGAAATATATTGAAGGCAAATAATACATACACAATCAGGAGTATTACCGCTCTTGATAGCGATTCGCTGAAACAGAACCGAGACTGAGTTTGAGACTGCATCTGAGACTGCGACTGTGCAGAAGAGGGCACAGTTGATATATGTCACATGAGGTCAAGTCCATCTAAGGGGGACACCCCAACAGATTGATAATCCCTTTGCCACAGGGGCCATTCCCCAAGGGGTTTTTACCTGCTTTGCTGGACTAAGTTCATTGCTTGGTGCATGAGGTATCCCATTAGGGGAATGCCGACTGGGCCAAAAACTTTTGTGCCAGCCTCACATGGGTTTCAACCTGTGTGAGGTCCCCACTATAAAATGGCCTCGGGCCATATTCTGATATGGTGAGGTGTCAGATAAATACCAATAAGACCATCAATATTAATAGAATAAAACCCTTTTTTTAATAATTGAGATTTAAACAGAAATAAAATCCTGGAAAATATGACTTTAATAACTAAGGGAATTTTGATGTTAGTGGTGATGTAGTTACAGATGGACAGACACATAATCTTCATTAGAATAGAATAGTGTCACTCAAAACAGTATTCAGAATGAATTATAGAACTGGTGAAAAACTGAGATTCGTATTTCAACAACAAAGGGGAAATTTTTGAAGTAAACGTTTTATTAAGTTATAGACTAAGCAAAAACTTTGTCTTTGAAAAGTTTCTTTTTTAAAACATGTTATTCATATATATATCCGTATAGAAAGTACATGTATGGTCCATATGATATATAAAAAAGTGAAAAGCAGTTAGACTAGTTGAAAAATTAATGTTGCCAAAAAAAATTTTTTTTTTCTGTATTAAAAAAAATCTTTTTATGGATTTATATTATGGGCAAGATAGGGATGATTGAGCCATCTGTAATATTACTCAGGAAGAACATACACAAAAAACTAGACTAACTGCTTTTTCACTAGATATAAATATGGACTTTCCCACTGAGCACAATGTATAAGAGCCAAATAGTTCACTTAACAAAGCAAAACACTGAACTATTTCCACAAGTGATAACTTTATAGGGGTGAAAATTTGTTTAGAACCAGCTACACATTTTAGATGAACTAATAACAGAAGAATAGTGTTCTAGTATGGCACAGATTTTTTCAAATAGCACTCCTTAGGTTTTGAATTCAGAGATTTGATTTTTCTTTCTCCAAGATTGGTTGCCTTACCAAGTCTAGGAAACAAGTCTATCCAACTACTTTACCAATAGATGGCGGGTGGGGAAAAGAGATGGATACGTCTCTTTCCCAAGGACATTAGCTTGGTTTGATATGGCTTCTCTTTTTAATTGCATATCAGTTCTTTAATGCCAAAGCCATCTTTGTAGAACAGTAGTGGTACTATTTAACCAATAGCTGGTAAGGGTAAGATGGTTCATGCCTTTCCCAAAGGCAATAGCTGGGAGTGAAATGCAATAACTTCATAGAGGATAAGAACTTGATTTATTCAGTCCATTTTCTTCGATGACAACGATTATATTGAGTTAATTCTTAGCTACGTGGTGCATTCAATAAGTTTCCAGACTTTTTTTTATAAAGACATTTAAAATTGAGAATTCAGTATGTTATTGCAATACATCTTATGAGATGACTGACCAATTTTTATGATTTCAGCTTCAAATCAACAGCTACAGCAGCAATTGGAATACACCCCACTAAAGCCTGATTGTCACAGCTGGTGAATTTCAAAAATACAATCTGGACATGATATGCAATAAAATTCTGTTTTAAACTTGGAAAAAATGCCACAGAAACCTATGGAATGCTTCAGACTGCTTTTCGATCATCTTGCAGTTTTTGAGTGGCATAAGAGATTCAAGGAAGGCCGGAAGTCTGTTAGGGATGATGAGAGGTGTGGGAGGAGTAAGGAAGTCAATACACCAGAGTTAATTGGCAAAAGGGTTAGGGTTACTATGTTGAGATTTTAAGGGGGTTCAGAAAGAGATTCAGTCGGAGGAGGCCAGCACCCTTCAAATTGGGTCAGTGGCATTTCTACCAGGACAATTTATAAGTCCACAACTCCATCCTTGTCACAGACTATTTGACCAAGATGGGCATCAAGACAGTTCCTCAGTCTCCCAATTGTCCAGACCTTGCTCCCTGTGACTTTTGGTTATTCCCTCAGCTCAGAGGCCGTCGTTATGAGACAATTGAGGAGATAAAAGAGGCTGTGACGAAGGTCATTGACACGCTCACACAAGAGGACTTCCATGGAGCCTTCCAGAAGTTGATGGAATGGTACAACTAGTGCATTGCAGCCGGAGGAGATTACTTCGAAGAGGACTAGAGTTTAATGTGTGTACTATCAATAAAAATACCAATACAAAAAAAGTCTGGAAACTTATTTAATGATCCTCATATTCTATTATATTTTTAAAATCCTTTTTTTTTCTTTAAAGTTATTTTACATCAGAATTATTAAGATTTTAGGAGTTCATAAGAGCATAAAATTGAGATCCTGGTTGTAGAGAAAAAGAAAATTCACCTTATCTTTTTTACAACTTTTAAACTTTCATGATTTAATGAAAAATGCCCTGTATTTATGTAAGAACTTAAACAAATAAGGGTCCAATTTAGCAGTGTACTGGGTGTTTCAAAAAATTTGATTTCCTTTGAGATGTACAGGTTGTTTCAGAAAAATTGATGTCATTTTTAATCTAATAACTTGATCAATTTTTGTTCAAATGATCACAAACCTTAACAGCATGTGTAGAAACAAGTCAAAATTTTATTTTTAATGTTTAAACTTTTCTAGTGAATGGTATTTCTACACCTGAAAAGTAAAAAACATAAAACAGAGAATTTTGAGTTGTTTCAAAACATGCTATTAAAATTTGAGATCAATTTATTGAGTATTTATTGAACACCTCTGACACAGCTAAGATGTGGCACAAGGTCAATTTTTAAGCAGAGTACAACTAGTTCATATTTAGTTTGGACACGGTGACACAAGTTCAAATCCCGGATGAGACTGATTGCTTTTCACATGGCACTAATACCCTTGGGAAAGGTATGAATCCAATCATTCTCCCTCCAGCTATGGGTAAATAGTAGGGCAGACTGGGTTCTTCAGCCTTGGTGAGGTAACTAGTCTAGGAGAAGGAAAACTCTGAATTCAAACCTGTTAAACTCCGCTTAAAAATTGACCTAGTGTCATATCCTGCCCAAGCGGAGGGGTTGGTAAATATGTATATTTAGTTTTCCTCCTCAAAGACTGGTTGCAGTACTAAGATTAAAGATCCCTATCAGCCTACTATTTACCTAGAGCCAGGGAGGAGTTTCCCTAAATGGATAACAATAAATGATCATACATCCACTGGTTCCAAAGTAAAGGGTATATCAACAGTATTCAAGTTCAGTATTAATACACTGTATATCCACTTTGCATATTACTTTGGCCTGTACTTTCATAGAATGCCACAAACAAGGTACTAATATGAGAGTTACTGCATCAGAAGATGGACAAAGACTGTAGGAAGGGTGTCCCCATAGCGTAGTGGCTAACATACTAAACTGTGAGTTTGAACTCCAGATGTGCTATTGCATTCACTTTTGGACTGATGCCCTTGGGAAAGGTATAATCCTCCTGAGCAATGGATTGAATAATACCACAACTGTCCTTCTAAAAAGATGGATTTGGCATGAGATAAACCACAAGGGGTGACATGCCATTAAGCAAAAAAAAAACAAACCAAAAATTACTTTAAAATTGGACATAACTAAACTAGATTGACCCCATCTTAACACAAGCAGAAAAACATTTTCTGTAATAAATTTTGTTGCTTAACACTCAAAAGACATTCTACTTGCCACATAATTTGTCAGATTAAAAAAATATTGATTTTCTATCATAATTGACAGGGAGAGCTTATTTATAATACGAATACAGGATGATTTTAAAAATGTTAAACCCCTTATGGAAGTACCTTTATATGATAATTTCTAATAGTCTCCATCCCTGTGAAAACATTCTCTTACAAGTGATTAAAAGATGTTAACATTTTCATGGTAGTATCTTTATTAGAAAAGCTGAATTGATATAATAGAGACAACATGGGTAAGATTCCAATAATGTGTTGACAGGGATGATGAACTAGTGGAGACTCTATAATCATAATATCACTTAGGAACTACCACAGAAATGTTAACATTTTTCAAACACACTGTACAATGCTGAAATAATCTCTGACTTACTGACATCCATGTACCCAAGTTTTGATTTTCAAATATCAACTTTGAAATGAAAGTTGAATCCTAATCATTTTCTCTCGCCCACTATAAGAAATTTTCCTCCTCATCCTACTCCTTCTACTCCTTCTCCTCTTGAGGAATAATGAAAATAAAGACAAGGAAAAATAACTTATATACATGCATGTCAGAAATTCATTTTGGCATTGTTTTTATTGGGAAACAATACAGAAAATCAATGTGAACAAATTTTGATAAAAAGTTAGAAAATAATATATTTTCTTCGTCTAAATCAATTATTTCATGTGAAATAACCTCATAATTATATTACCTCCCTGTGATAGATGGGCATATCAACTTTTGTAGGTCATTTAACACCAAATCCATTTTTATGTAAATAATCAGTTCTATTTCAAACAATTCAGTTTAGCATGAGTACACAGTTTAATTGTCAAAAACATTTATATTTCAAGCTATTCAGTTTATTCCCCTGTGATAGACACTATTTACATCCTCTGCAGAGGGGTAATACTCCCTAAATTGCATCCAGTAGTGAGGCACTAGGGCTTCTGGAGAAATAGATCCACGACCTCACAAATATTAACCATCCATAGAATCCTTGAAGGTGTATGGGCAAAAAACCTACAAGCGACATTAATATTTGTTGACTTTACCAAGGCTTTCGATTCCATTCACAGAGGAAAGATGGAACAAATCCTACTAGCGTACGGCATACCTAAAGAAACCGTAGCGGCAATAACGATTCTCTATAGAAACACTAAAGTAAAAGTACGATCACCAGATGGAGACACAGAATACTTCGACATTGTAGCAGGAGTACTACAAGGGGACACGTTGGCTCCACACCTCTTTATCATTTGTCTAGACTACGTACTTAGAACATTGATTGACAAAATCAGAGAGAATGGCTTCGAACTGACGAAGAAAAGAAGCAGAAGGTACCCCGCAACAACAATTACCGACGCCGACTACGCCGATGACATAGCGATACTGGCAAATACACCTGACCAAGCCGAAACACTATTACATAGTTTGGAATGAGCAGCAGCAAGCATAGGCCTCTATGTTAATGCACACAAAACGGAATATATGTGCTATAATCAAACGGGGGACATCTCCACTCTAGAAGGAACCCCTCTTAAAATAGTAGACAAATTCACTTACCTAGGAAGCAGCGTCAAATCAACCGAAAAGGACATCGAAACAAGGTTAGCGAAAGCATAGACAGCTATCAATAGGCTATCGATTATTTGGAAATCAGACCTAACCGATAAAATGAAACGCAGTTTCTTCCAGGCAGCAGTCACATCGATACTGCTATATGGCTGCACTACATGGACGCTAACAAAACGGCTGGAGAAGAAGCTAGACGGCAATTACACAAGAATGCTATGTGCAATCTTAAACAAGTCCTGGCCGCAACACCGCACAAGACACCAACTGTACGGCCACCTGCCCCCTATTACGAAAACTATTCAAGTTAGACAAACCAGACATGCAGGACACTGCTGGAGATGCAGGGACGAACTCATAAGAGATGTACTCTTATGGACCCCCACATATGGCTGTGCAAAAGCAGGACGACCAGCACGAACATACATTCAGCAGCTATGTGAGGATACGGGATGTTGTCCTGAAGACCTACCTAGGGCAATGAACGATAGGGAGGAGTGGCGAGAGAGGGTCAGGGATATCCGTGCTACCAGCGCGATATGATGATGATGATGAGTTTGGGAACATTGGGTAGTGTACAGGAATCCTTTTGTTGCCATTATTCCCAGGTCAACTATAAACCAGAGAAACAATACCTATTAGGTGATTAATTGATTTAAACAGCATGTAAACCAATCTAGTTGTTATTTATGTCTCAAGGTCAGAGAATTGCATTCATTTTACCTTTATCTTTTTTTTTTTTTCTTACAAGAAATTTTTTTGGCATACACTCCTATTGAATACAAATAATTTTAAACAGTTCTATTCAACCAATACATTGGACCCTGACAGGTAGAACCACATTGAGCTCAGTCAGCTGGGGCTGTAGAATACTCCAACTGCATCTCTGCAGAGGAATAATTCCACTCTTCAATGAGTGTCCTTGATATGACATCAAAACATCAGAGGGTGAGATTTGGAGAATGTAGAGTACCCTTTCATTGACATGGCTCCCAGGTCCACTCTGACCTGGAGTCATAGGTCAAATAGAACAAACTAAGTGTACAAACAAACAACTGATGTTAAATTGTGACTGTTATTTAGCAATACTTGAACCCATTTAACTGTGTGCAGAAAAAAACTCGGGCTTATTTAAGAATTTTATATACAAAATATATTTACTAATCATATACATATTTAATATATATGTATAAACAGGATTTGGCATTAAATAACCTACAATGGTTGATATTCCATAAAACCCAACCAAACCTAAACCTACTACTGCTCCAAGTGAGAGTGAACCTGTGAGTAATGGCAATGAAGGAATACTGTTGTATAGCTGTGATACAACTATACGTATACATATATATGTGGAAACATAATCAACAATAATGACAAACGAACAGATTTCTTTAGAAAAATATACTTCTCACACTTTATTTGAAAGGGTTGCGAAAGGGTTATGTGTAAGAGGAGAGTTGGAGATGGAACAGACTGCAACATATTGACCCCAAGTTCCTCTGGTCATAGCAGCACTTCTTCCTCATTCTGCTTGGCTGCTCAACTGGGGTCCTGAGGGCCCAAGCCCTCTGTCTTGAGCTGGTTCTCACTGCCTTGAACTGCAACTCGAACTCCAACAAACTGACTCCAACTCACTCAAACTCTCTGTGGCACCGGGTTATATAATTGTTTGACGTCCACCTGCTTCCCATGGACATCTCATTTTCACTGATTTCAACCTGTCCACAGGTCAAGGTGATATCTTTGATATCTTCAACCGAATGCACCTGTTTCCTGATTGACGGCTGGGTCAAGGGCCAATATGTTACAATACTCCATACTCCCCATATCTCCAGAACAGGAGCCTCACCATCAGATTCCGTTTAGTGTCATGCACAGGACACCCCTTTGTGGGTGAGCTCAACCCTCTGTAAAGGATACAGCCAGTTTATTCTAAGTTCTGCTGACAGGGGAAAATATCAGTTAAGGTTTCATCTATAGTTCAAATAGATCTATTTAAACAAATAAAGTGATTACTTGTTTTTAAATGATTTTGAAGATAAATTTTTTTACTGCTTATCATTGGAGACAATAATCTTTTATCTCTCAGATGATTTTCAATATCCTCAAAACTTTCAAAGGACCTTCTCGCCTTCTCCTCGAATTAAGATGAGTTAGAGGAGCACAGCACTAGAAATTTGATGATATTTACAAATAACAAATGTAGGACTTCATATGACAAATCAATATAGTTGCACATAAAGCTTTAAGAATTTGACAAAACAGTTACACACCGTAGTGAAAAGGTAAATCTCTTTGGATTCGATTTTGTTACCTGTATTCGACAGTTTATAAGATGCATTTTTTAAAAAAATTTCCCAGAAAATCACTCTGCATCTTATAAGGTCAAGGGTTATCTTTGAGTTACTGGCTAATGAAGTTCTAGTACTGCTGTCAAGCTTAAATCAAACCACAAATGTAAGCAGGGTCTAAATACATATGAAACTTTTAAAATGATGTGATACTGAGGAAGGCTATAAATGTCAGGTAAAAACCCATCACCAGACATTCATAAAATAAATGTTTTTGTTTTGGATTTTTTAAATGCTTGCCCAAATTGAGGTGTATCTTATAAGCCCACGTATCTTATAATCCACCAAATATAGCAACACTTTTTTCTTTTTTTATATTATTTTTTCAGCATGCTACCTAGGCAATTCAACATCACCATTTTGTAAATGTCTCTCAGTCTTCCAATGTGTCAAAATTGAAGGAGATGAAACATTTGGTAATGATCATTTTCATTTTTTTTTTAATTCCTTACCTCATATACTTTTGCCATTGTTGTCTTGTTTACATAATGATACTAGCTATTTGAGTGTAAGAATCTATTGTTATGAATGCAACAAATAAAAATTCTTCCTTTCTTTTCTTATATTGGTAAGTACTTACAGAATTTGCGAAGTGGAAGGAATTAAAGCAATATTTGACCATACTGCCCAAAATAGGTTTAAACATTTTAAGGACAGTGACTTGTTCCTTGAAATAATGCCTATAATTGGATGACCATTAGTTGTCCGTTATGATGATTTAAAATGCAAGGTAGTAGAGAATTCCATCACCTACAATTGAAAACTTTCAAAAGATTTGGTTTGGTTGGATTACTTTGTTTAATGGCATATCAACCTTCATGGGAAATTTAATGCTAAAGCCATCCTCGTAGAACAATAATAGTACTATTTAACCCATAGCTTCATTCCATGTGTGATTTAAAAGCCACACAGATGAACAAGCAACATAATCTAATTTGAGAACTTATGTTTTATGAGTTTAAACTGGACCATAACACATTGGAAGCAACCAAAAGCATTTGTTGTGCAAAAAGTGAAGGTACAGTTGATCACAATACAGTAAGCAGATGTTTGAAGAAATCCACAAAAGCCTTGACAATCAAGCAAGGTCAGATAAGCCCATAATTCAGAGGTTATAATTCAAGCAATAGATGCAAATGAAATGAGTAGTGCTCCAAGAGTATTAGGCGAACTCAACATGTCACAGTTCAGTGTATCTTTCCCATGGGTAGTAGTCCAGAAGTGAATATAAAAGTGCAACTAAAGTTCAAACTCACTTATTTTGTGGCTGCAGTTCTGCACTTTAACCACTAGGAACCCCCGATTGAAAACTTTCTGATGAGTTAAAAGCATTTCATATATAGAACATTATATAAGATTTGAAAAACACAAGAGCTCTTAAGAGGTTTTCATGAACTCTTTGTTAATCAAAAATAAAAATTATATTAGGTACATCCTAATAATCTTATGCTATGCAGCCTAGCAGCTGTGTTTTAAAAATGTGGTTTGCCTGATTGACAGGTGACCTTGTAAACAAGCATCTTTATGTTTAAAAGGAATTTTGAAATTTGAAATTGGTATGTCTCCTTATTTTTTTATATGAATATATCCTCAGGTCATACGGATGAAAAATCCAGCACTGAATTTTGTATATATGTGGGCTTGGAAATTTCGGTAGGATTGTACTAGCAGATTAGAAAGTCTCTAGCCCAGAGACAAGAACAGATTTTTAGAGAAATTATTGTAGAGAATGAGGAATAAGAAATGCAGGTTCCTCTTGAGAATTAATTCAAAGACAATTCAATTATCACCTAATAAACTTTTATTCATGAGACAGAGGGAATGAAAAAAGCATCTAGTCACAAGACCATCCAATAGGAAAGAGAGTGAAATATTTTCATGCCTTTACTTAAATACCTGGATAGGTATTGAAGAGAGTCACATCCGAGTGGTCATAAGAAGAAATCATTTTGTAGGCAAGGAAGATAAAAGGTCAGGGGAGCAATATTTTGAGCCAGGATAAATTGAACTGATATTCTGATCCTTGGTAGAAGTGTCAATCCATATATTTTTTTTAAATTATGGGAACTATTGTTGGGTCATCTCTTTTCTTTACTTGCTTCTTCTTCAACAAGTGACTCTTCACACTGTTTTTTAGGGATGAATAACATGGAGAGTTCTTTTACTGTGTACACACATAGACTTTATTCCCAAATACATCTTTTCTTATACATCTTACAAAACATGTATGTCAGAAACTAGTCAAACTATAGATGAAAATGGATAACCAATCACTTCAGAGATTCTGGACTAACTAGTTTGAAGTTCAAATCTGTAACAGTTGGCTATAGTTCCTATGCATAAACATTGTCTTCATACGTTTGTAATATTTGCGTGCCATAACTCACTGGTAACATTGAATGAATGAAGGATAATAATTTGGACACTTGTAGCAGAAAAAATATAGATGATTTAATATTTCTGAGTACAGAACAATGCAAGAATAATTCCCAAATAATAGCAAACTCAACAGTATACTTACTAAAAGAAATGCTTAGGGAGTACATAAAGAGTTTGCGTAGAGAAATGTCCTAATGTACTTGATAGAGTTTTTACTTGATGTCTTTAATATACACACATATCAGAGAGAATAGAAATTTTGAATGAAGATTTGCATGTTTAAAAATTTCTATCATATGCTATTGGATATGGGATCATTGGGGGTGCAAAAGCCCCTGTTCATGCGGACAGGAGACTAATCTGTTTTTAGGCATTTTTGAAATCAAAAAGGAATGTGACTTTAGCATACCCTTCTTTTATATGCTATTTTGGCAAGCTCTCTAGAGGCCATTAACTGAACTATTTGGCAGGCAAGGGATGTAATCTTAACAAATCTGACTTCTCACTTCTAAGATTTTAGTCACCAGACTTTATATCCTCCAATAAAAACCAAGCTTTCAACTGACATGAAACAATCAATTACTCAGTTCACATTAACAATTAGAATCTTTTAAAATCATCTACACTTTCCTTACAAATAATATACACAGCCAATCTATAATATAACACTATGCTTATTTGTTGACATCCTTCAACTCATTTTTGATATAAATGTAAGTACAAAAACTTATTATATTCTGCTTCTTCAATAAAATTTATTCATAAGACAAATCACTTGAATATTCTCTCTTTCTCTCTCTTGATTTTGCAGGAAGATGCAAATTGATAGCCAATACAGAAATATTCACTGCTGGCGAGTGAACTGCTTCAAAATGATGTCAAAGAAAAATCTTCTGATAATTTCTTATTGGCTTTTGTTCATACAACATTATAACCAATAAAAGCATGAATAAGTACCACAAATGATTTTAAATAAGCATTTATCATCCAATAATAAAATTTGTTTTTTGGAGGTTTTCTTTTGTTATGTTTTGTTGTAGACTAGCCTATCACAAGTAAAGTTGGTGACTTTAGTCAAGGGCATCCCGAAGGCTCCCTTTTCAATAGCTACTATACCAAGGTGTAGGAAAGGATGCTACTCCTTTCCCTGGATTGTTCCACTTTACCCTTGATCCTAACCTTATAATGCTGAGTGCTAAGCAAGGTGACATCAAGTACCATTTTTTGAGTTTTTGGTATGACTCGGCGTGGGATTGAACCCCTGTATACAGCTGGTTTGAGCAGTAAGACAATCATCAGAACACTCAAATGTAACGAGTAATAGTAATACTACAGTGATACTAATACCACAGAGACAATCAGTCATACCTTTTGGAGACCGAGTGTGAACCATCAAAGCACTCTGCTAAGCACATCGAAACGAGGTTAGCGAAAGCATGGACAGCTATCAATAGGCTATCGATTATTTGGAAATCAGACCTAACCGATAAAATGAAACGCAGTTTCTTCCAGGCAGCGGTCACATCAATACTGCTATATGGCTGCACTACATGGACGCTAACAAAACGGCTGGAGAAGAAGCTAGACGGCAATTACACAAGAATGCTACGTGCAATCTTAAACAAGTCCTGGCGGCAACACCCCACAAGACACCAACTGTACAGCCACCTGCCCCCTATTACGAAAACTATTCAAGTTAGACGAACCAGACATGCAGTACACTGCTGGAGAAGCATGGATGAACTCATAAGAGATGTACTCTTATGGACCCCCACACATGGCTGTGCAAAAGCAGGACGACCAGCACGAACATACATTCAGCAGCTATGTGAGGATATGGGATGTTGTCCTGAAGACCTACCTAGGGCGATGAAGGATAGGGAGGAGTGGCGAGAGTGGGTCAGGGATATCCATGCTACCAGCGCGATATGATGATGATGATATTTGAAAATCAATAGAATCTAGATCCCGATATACAACAATTACCCATAGCTAGAGAGAACAGATGCATTCATGCCTTTCCCAAGTCATTTGCCTGAAATAAAGTGCAAAAACCTCATCTAGGAATGGAACCCAGGTTGCTGATTCCATTTCTTATGATGATATCAGATACACTAAGCATACCTCATGGTGATGGGATTGACAGAGTTGGTAGTGGTGGTGGTGGTGGTAATTTGGTTTGGTTTGGTTTGGTTTCTTTGTTTAATGGCATATCAGCCTTCATGGATTATGAACCCCCTTATCCCCCCCCAGCTGTGGCTTAAATAGTACCACTACTATTCTTTAAGAAGGATGGATTTAGCATTAAATAACCTACAAAGTCTGATATGCTATTAAACAAAAAACCCAAACCAAACCAAACCAAGTGATGGTGATGATGTGGCAGAAGTAGTAGGGAAGATGATATTAGTATTTGGTGTTTGATTCTGAAAGTTTCTAATAAAGAAAAAAGGTTCAGTAATAAACTTACATGGCCCAAAAAAATCATCTCATTTTTGTTCTAATGTTTCTTTCATACAAACAAAAAAAAAACAATTATTATCTCATAAGTAAAACTATTTTCTCCACACTACACTTCTTCAGTTACTCAAAGGCCTTTTGATTCTATACAGTCAATGAAAAAATTTGTGGAAAATTAGTAGTATTAGTATAGATGGCAATCATAGTCAAGGGTGACCTAAAGGCTCCCTTTTCAATAGCTAATACACAAAAGTGTAGGGGAGGGCACTACTCCTTTCCCTGGATTGGTCCACTTTACCCTTAATACATACCTTATAATACTGAATATTAAGCAAGGAGGTATCAAGTACCCTTTTTTAAGTCTTTCATATGACTTGGCCTGGAATTGAACTCCGGTCTCCAGCGCCACTCTATCCACTTGGCCAATGGGCTATATATATTTACCCAACCTTTCCACCACAAGCAGGATGCGACATGATATCTATTTTTTAAGTGTAGTTTAACAGGTTTAAATTCAGAATTATCTTTCTCCTAGACTGGTTGCCATCCCATGTTTAAAGAGCTCAGTCTACCCTTCTATTTACCCATAGGTTTGGTTTCTTTGTTTAATGGAATATCTACCTTTGAGGGTTATTTGATGTCGAAGCCATCTTTTCAGAAAAACAGTAGTGGTACAATCTAACCCATATCTAGGGGGATAAGGGGGTTCATGCCTTTCCCAAGAGAATTAGTCCAACTGTGAATGCAGTGGTGCAAGTGGAGTTTGAACTCGCTAACTACAATATTGCAATCCAGCACATTAGCCACAGCACCCTGGGGACTCTCCCCTATTTACCCATAGCTACAGGGAGATTAGTTGGATGCATATCTTTCCCCAGAAAATTAGTGCAATGAGAAATGCAAACAGCATGGTCTAAGTTTTCAACTAGTTGTAGTAGTGGTGTGGTGGTTGTGGTGGGGAGATGGAGTTAGTAGTAGTAGTAGTTGTGGAAGTAGAAGTGATAATATTATTGGTGGTGGTGGTGGTGGCATTCGTGGAGGCACAAAGTAGTTGTAATAATAAGCATTCTCATAATAGTATTATTAGTACTAAAGAAAGCAATGAAGAGTTATGTTATTCTAGTACAGTATTAGTAGATATAGTGTGTAGTTGTTCTGGTAAAAGAATTATCGGCAGGGTGGGGGTAGCCCATCCACTACAATCCAAATGTAACATAACATCAATTCATAAGCTGAGTACAGCTGGTTTGAATTCAAAGTTTTCTTTTTCCTAGATTAAAGGCTAAAGAACCCAGTCTGCTTTACTATTTACCCATAGCGAGAAGAAGTAGGTGCTTGTATTAATTAGCCTAGTCAGCTGGGGCAGTAGAATATGCCAACTACATCCCTACAGAGGGGTAAGACCCGACCCCAATGAATGTCCTGATACGACACAAAACCATCTGATAGTGAAACTTCAGTCCAAAAGCTTTGGGTAATGTGGAGTATTCCTTCTTTGCAATTGCTTCCTGGTTCACTTTGACCCTGAGTGGTAGTACCTGTTAGGGTCCTATCTATGGGTCAAATAGAACAAGTGTCCTTGGTATAATATGAAACCATCTGATGATGAGGCTCCACTCCTGGAGCTTGTGGAGTATCCCTTTATTACCGTTATTCCCAGGTCCACTCTGACCTGGAGTGGCATTACTTTTTAGGGTCTCATCTATAGGTCAAATAGAACTGTTTAACCATTTAACTGTGGGCAAACAAATGTTTAATATGAAATATAATTATTCCTGTTAGATAAGAATACATAAAAACCATTTACATGTGTAAAAAAATGAGCCCAGGCTAATTTAGAATGTTACCTATAAACTATTCGTTACTAAATCATTTATGTTTCATATATGTGTAAACAGGATTTGGCATTAAATGACTAACAAAAATTGATATGTTATAAGACCCAACCAACCAACAGAATGAATAAGCACAAAGTGAAATACAAACAGCCTGATCCAGGTTTTGAACTCAGGTCACCAATTCCATTTCCTATAACAATTAACATTATGCTAAATCCACCTGGGGATTAAGTAGCATGGACAGTATTAGCTAATTTTGAATGACTATCCAGTATCAGGAAAGTAGTGGGCTTAACATAGTGGCAATCTGACTTCCTGCATATATACTAAAAAACTTGGCTTCAAGAGATCCATCCATTCAAACTGCTTGTTTAAAAGAAGTGGAGTTAAATTCATTGCTTCATCTTTGATGCATCCTCCAAAGGTTTGAATGTTGATGAAGACTAAGAAATTTTTAGTTCGGTCTTCAAATGTACATTAATGTGTGGGAGGTCCTCCACCAAAAATTTGACCTCATGTCACTTCTTGTGCATGCCAAGGGGCTTGGTAATTACTAGGCTTTGGTGACAAACAAATGTTGTTGCTGGCCTTAGTAGTTATTTTAATCTCTCCACATGCTGATTGCTTGTTGCGCTTTCTTTGTTTGTGAATACATGGATCCAGAATTTTTAGTCTGTATAGATAAATAGGTTGGTTGGTTAGTAGGTTGGGTTTTATGGCATATCTACCTTTGTAGGTTATTTAATGCCAAATCCATTTCTATGTAAATAATCAGTTCTATTTCAAACAATTCAGTTTAGCATAAGCACGCAGTTTAAATGTAAGTAGAGTTTAATTGTGAAAAACATTTCTATTTCAAGCTATTCAGTTTTGTCAAGTAGTTCTAATTCAGCTAATTCAGTTTAGTATAAGTACAGATTTTGTTTACACACAGTTAAATGTCAAAACAGTTCTATATTAAGCAAATCAGTTTAGTATAAGTACAGTTTCAATGTCAAAAAACAGTTCCATTTCAAATAATTCAGTTTTGCACAAGCATGCAGTTTAAATGTAAGTACGGTTTAATTGTCAAAAACATTTCTATTTCAAGCTATTCAGTTCAGTCAAACAATCTCAGTTTAGCATAAGTATACCGTTAGTTCTATTTAACACATAGATAGGACCCTTATCAGGTGCTACCATTCCGGGCTAGAGCGATGGCAGTTAAGGGGTACACTGCATTCCCCAAAGCTCCAGCATCTCTGGAACCTCACCATCAGATTGTTCAGTGTCTTATCTAGGGCGCAGTCGGTGTATTCTACAGCCCCAGCCAACTGGGCAAAGATAAATAGGATACATGGGTGAAGGGCAAGAAAATGCAAACACTGCAAATACTTTAAAGAACAAATTTTATAAATAGAGAAATGAGAAATAAGAATTTACAAGGGACATACTATTGTAGTCTGGTTAACACACTAAACACAAATAGTCCAGAGAGTGAATGTACACCGAGAAGTAATCACTTCCGCCTTTTATGTCTACAACTCAAAGATGGCCAAAACGGTGCTTCCATTTCTTACTAACCAATATACTTCACATATAAAGTACGCTTACATGAAAAACATGTGAGAAAGGAAAAATGCATGAATACTTATTGAAAAGAAATGTTTGGTTAGGTTTGGTTTCTTGGTTTAATGGCATATCAATATTCATAGGTTATTTAATACCAAAGCCATCCTTCTTGAAGAACAGTAGTAGTACTATTTAACCCATAGCTGGGAGGATAAGGAGGTTCATACCTTTCTCAAGGGTATTTGTCCGAAAGTGAACGTAACAGTACGGCTGGAGTTCGAACTCGCTTAATACAATCCCTCAGTCCAGCACTTTAAGAACAGAAATCTGTTGCACCACAAGCTATTATATTCCAAATGATTTTTATCATATTTAATTCTTGTGGTTTGGTTTGTTTTGGTTGTTTGGGTTTTATGGTATATCAAACTTTGTTGGTTATTTAATGCCAAATCCATTTTTATACAAATAATCAGTTCTATTTCAAACAATTCAGTTTAACATGAGTACAGTTTACTTGTCAAAAACATTTCTATTTCAAGCTATACAGTTTAGTCAAACAGTTCTGACTCAAACAATTCAATTTGGTATAAATATAGTTTTGTCCACACAGTTAAATGTCAAAACAGTTCTATTTCAAACAATTCAGTTTAGCATAAGTATGCAGTTTACATGTCAAAACAGTTCTATTTCAAGTTATTCAATTTAGCATAAGTACACAGATTAGTTCTATTTGACCAATAGATAGGTCCCTATCAGGTGCTACCACTCCAGGCCAGAGTAGACCTGAGAGTGACAGCACTGAAGGGATGCTCCACTATCAGATTGTTTAGTGTCATATCCAGGACACTCGTTGGGCAGGGGGTTACCACTCTTCAGGGGTGCAGTCAGTGTATTCTGCAGCTCCAGCCAACTGGGCAATAATTCTTGTGATTCAATTGCAGTAAGCAAATGTCTGAAAATTGGTGGAATTGTACAGTTTGTTTCAGAAAAATTGATATTGTTCTAATAACTTGACCAATTCATGTTTAAATGATCTCAAATTTTAACAGTTTGAGTAGAATTAAAAGTTTTATGCTTTCTACTTTTCAGGTATAGAAATGTAATCTGCTGGAAAAGAAAAGGTATTTAAACATGGAATTTTAAAAAGTTATTTCTACTCATGCTGTTAAAATTTGAGATCATTTGAATGAAAATCGATCAATTAATTAGATTAAAAAATGATGTCAGTTTTTCTGAAACAATATCTACATCTCAAATGATATAAAAATTTTTAAAGCACCCAGTATTTTTACATTTATTCCATTGACTATGTCAACCTCACTACATACCAAATAGTGGTTCTTGTATATAGATTTAGATGGTTACCACAGTATTACCCTTAAAACCTTAATCCAAGCTAGGGATGAAATAGTAGGACAGATTGAGTTCTCTAGCCTTGGTAAGGCAACTAGTCTAGGAAAAGGAAAGACTCTCAATTCTAAACCCATATAATTTTGTTCAAAGAATGGTACACCATTCTGTTATTAACTCATCCAAAAAGTGTGGCTCATTCTACACAAGTGATCACCACTACAAAAAACATCCGTGTAATTTCCATCCTTTTGGTGGAGCTTAGAATGAACTGACTGCATCACCTGCAGCAGGATATAGCACACTTTCCAAAGAAAAAGGTGTCATAGATATCACACTAAACTGAATCCTGTAGTGAGGTTCCAGTTCTGGAATCAAATAGATCTCTTTGAGAAAACGTTTTGATTTTAAACCACATTAATACAATACCACTTTTAATTGTGAAATTACAACTTAGTATGAAGTGCTTACCTGTTTTAAGAGATTTTCTTGCTTGCAACCAATAATCAGGATCAAATTATTTGTATTAGATAGGAAAACTTACAACCATATAACTGTGCAAATTAATTGCATTTGATAGGAAAACTTACAACCATATAACTGTGCAAATTAATTGTATTTGATAGGAAAACTTACAACCATACAACTGTGCAAATTAATTGTATTTGATAGGAAAACTTACAACCATATAACTGTGCAAATTATTTGTATTAGATAGGAAAACGTACAACCATATAACTGTGCAAATTAATTGTATTTGATAGGAAAACTTACAACCATATAACTGTGCAAATTAATTGTATTTGATAGGAAAACTTACAACCATATAACTGTGCAAATTATTTGTATTAGATAGAAAACTTACAACCATATAACTGTGCAAATTAATTGTATTAGATAGGAAAACTTACAACCATATAACTGTGCAAATTATTTGTATTAGATAGGAAAACGTACAACCATATAACTGTGCAAATTATTTGCATTTGATAGGAAAACTTACAACCATATAACTGTGCAAATTATTTGTATTAGATAGGAAAACCTACAACCATATAACTGTGCAAATTAATTGTATTTGATAGGAAAACTTACAACCATATAACTGTTCAAATTAATTGTATTTGATAGGAAAACTTACAACCATATAACTGTTCAAATTATTTGTATTAGATAGGAAAACTTACAACCATATAACTGTGCAAATTAATTGTATTAGATAGGAAAACTTAGAACCATATAACTGTGCAAATTATTTGTATTAGATAGGAAAACTTACAACCATATAACTGTGCAAATTATTTGCATTTGATAGGAAAACTTACAACTATATAACTGTGCAAATTAATTGTATTACATAGGAAAACTTACAACCATATAACTGTGCAAATTATTTGCATTTGATAGGAAAACTTACAACCATATAACTGTGCAAATTATTTGTATTAGATAGGAAAACTTACAACCATATAACTGTGCAAATTATTTGTATTAGATAGGAAAACTTACAACCATATAACTGTGCAAATTATTTTTTTAAGAATAGTAACTTGAAACTATCATTGTTTATGAATGTTTGGAGACTGAATAGAGTGGTTTCCTTTGTCATAGTTTTTGAGGAACTCTCGCACATCACAAGTACTTTTACTCACATGACTAGGTGAACTGGGGAATCTACCTCTTTCACTAACAGAACTTCAGAAACGACAGACATAGTCGTTTCTCTCCTCAGCAGCGACATACATGTCCCTTTGAGGACAATATATGACTTCCACCTTTTTGCTGTATGAACTTGTATTTATGATCCTTGAACACATTGTGACTTTTTTATGGCATGGCATGAGAACTTAGTTCTCTCCTTGTATTGTGTACAATTAAATGTCTTATATTCATTGACTTGTCTGTTTTCTATCGAATAATCTGTGTTAGGTTACTTTCTTTGGGAGAAACGAATGCATTATAAGAAATGGGGTGTTATCTATGGATTAACCCCACATTAAATCTTATATTAAGGATTATTATTATTAAATACTGATAGCCAAAAAATTAATTTCAGCCTTAGATAACCCACCAAGAGTTGACATGCAGTAAAAACCAACCAACCAACTAACTAATGTAGTTCATTTATTTTATAAGATTAATATCCAGTTCTGAGATTTTATGATGGATTATTTCAACTATTTTATTTTTAAGTGAATCTTTCTTTTGTTTTCAGTGAAAAATATTGAATGTTGATAAAGTAAATATTTTATGTACAGTATCACATATATGTAGATTTTTTCCAATTTTTAAAAATCAAATGTACATTAATATTTATCATTTCTAGTGGAATATTAGTTACAATGTTTCAATGCTATAGAGTTAAGTAATAAATAATACCTAATAATATCCATTTTAAGGAGTGACATGCCATAAAACCAATCAACACACCAACCCTTTTGATTGTATCATGTTCCATCAGAAGTGATAAAATCTTGGTATTTTAACAAGAGGGCAGATAAAGTTACCATTTATACAAAAATGGTAATTAATATTGATGAGTTCTTGTTGCCTCTTGTTATTTTAAAAGAAAGAAAATAAATGAGAAGACGAGAATATTGATAAGTTTCAAAAGGGAAGCTTTAATGACAGCTTGAAACGACATTTTCCTTGTGCTGCGAGTAATAATAGAAGAAGGACAGTTGTAAATAGTTGAACAGGAATTTAGCATTTAGCCAGAATTTTGAGGTCCAGTTGATTTAGGAGAAAGGAGTAAAAGGTAAAAGAATGGTCTCCTAAATAGTTGAGCAGGAATTTAGCAAGAATTGAGTTGCTGTAGTCCGAGCAAGAAGAGAATTGCTGAAGACAAAGCAAGAATTGAATTACTGATATCAGAGGCGAAATTAAACATCCAATTTAATGCTTTTGTGATCCGTTGGTCTAGGAGGGATGAACAAAAGATTATGGAATGAATTCCTAGAAAACAACGGTCCATAAATTGGATGTGCTCTCCTCATAGTGATATGGTCTGCTGCTAGAGTTAAAGAGAAAAGGAGGATCGGTGCATCTTGCTCGAAAGTTATGTGAGGGAGAGAGTCGGTCAGTCCTGCTCGAAAAATATATGAGGAGAGTAATAGCTCGCGTTTTCACCGCTTTTTATATTGCCCGGGAAAGTCATCTGGGCAGAATGGGATAAATTATCCTCATTGGGTGAAAATATGAGATCGAGACTACAATGGTCAAAATAATTAACGCGCTAAATAATTATTTGAAATTCATTCTGCAACAGTATCATTGAAAGAGAATTCATCTTTTTATCAAAAAATATTGTTAGGGTTATACTTATTCATTAGCAACACTAAGTATATACGTTATTTACAAGGCTTAGCTTACTTGTGACACAAGGCCATAAGTATGAGAGACCCAGTTAGAATCGAACTCACTACCAATGGTCAGCTAACTTGCTAACCATTGCACCAAATGAAAAAAATCAATTTTAATCATTGGAGAGAGTGTTTGCTTATCCTCTAGAGACAGCCAAATGGTTTGATACATGTATTAACTGATTCCTTTGCAATAAGCAAGATGTAACTCAAGGTCAGTTTTTTAACGGAGTACAACTGGTTTAAATTCCGAGTTTTCCTTCTTCTAATTCCTTTTTCTAGATGGGTTACCAAAGCTAAAGAACAGTCTAACCAACTATTTACTGATTGCTAAAAGAGAAGGATTCATGCTTTTCCCAATGAAGTGAAATGCAAACAGCTTTGTTTAGGATTTGAACTCAGGTCACCAATTTTATTTTCTACAATAGATACCATAGGAAATAGAATTAACAACACAAGTTTAAATCTTGAACAAAATTTGATGCAGAGCAACCAAATCTGGTGAACATATTGGTCAGAGAAGATTTAAAAGCAAAAAGTTTCAAACAATAAACGATAATTAGCAGTAATCATTTAGGTATTTACCTAACCTCTCCATCACAAGTATGATACAACATACGGTTGATTCTTAAGCAGAGTTGGTTTGAATTCAAAGTTTTCCTAATCCTAGAATGGTTGCCTAACTGAGGCTAAAGAACACAGTATGCTCTATCATTCGCCTATAGTTAAAAGAGAAGGATTCACATCTTTCCCAGTGGTATGAACACAAAAAGGAAACATGAACAGCTTCACCCAGGATTTAAATTCAGTTTGCTGAATCCATTACAGTAGGAAATGAAACTGATGACCAGTGTTCAAATTCTAACTGCGGTTTGATAGAGAGCCAACAATTTTGATATGCGTATTTATTGGGTAGATTTTAATGTAAAAAGTTTTCTTCGTTATGGAGTTTCTAACAATAAACAATAATAAGCAAAAGTCATTTATTTACTAAGCCGATTTAGTAGAGAGCGAGATAAAAGTATGGGGCACACAGTAAGAATCCAAAAATATGACCTGCACAAAACAATATTGCTGTAAGATAGAGCTGAGAGCAAAAGATTTAAATTTCCAAACTGGAAAAGAAAATAATCATCTCACTAAAATTATCTTACTAAGATAATTATTCTCATTTAATTAAACATTACGAATTAGGTTTTTAATCAAAGGCTACTAATAAGGTTTTTAATTAAACACCACTAATTAGGTTTTTAATTAAACACCACTAATAAGGTTCCTAATTAAACACAACTAATTAGGTTTTTAATCAAAGGCTACTAATAAGGTTTTTAATTAAACACCACTAATTAGGTTTTTAATTAAACACCACTAATAAGGTTCCTAATTAAACACAACTAATTAGGTTTTTAATTAAACACCACTAATTGGGTTTTTAATTAAACACCACTAATAAGGTTTTTAATTAAACACCACTAATTAGTTTTTTAATTAAATAATTCTATCCAATAATACTAATAATTCTATTTCATATTAATCATTTTATTTATACACAGTTAAATGGTTTCAAGTATAGTAAATGATTAAATAGTTCTAGTAGACCTATAGATGGGATCCTAACAGGTACTATCATTTTAGGTCAGTGGACCTGGGAGTAATGATGATGAAGGGATGCTCCACATTTCTCAACGCTCTAGGACTGGAGCCTCACCATCAGATGGTGTAGTGTCTAAACCCATGACACTCATTGGGATAGGACTCTTACTTCTCTGCAGAGGTGCAGTCCGTGTATTGTACAGCCCCAGCCAACTGGTTGTATATGTTTTAATGCCTAAATATACATTATATAGGCCATATGTTATCTTTCTATAAGAGATTTTTTCAATCATAATAAGAACACAGTATTCAACATTTTTGTATTGTCTAACGTGCTTTCTGAATTTTGATTGCACAATCTTGTTTTTTATCATTAGAGCAGACTAACAGATGAATTTATGTTTTCTAATTTAATATCAATTCCTCAAAGACAAAAGTCATGGGCATGAATTCCATCAAACCTACAACTACCACTGCATACAGTGAGCTCATAGAATATGTGGAAAACTTAACATCACAGAAGCCTTATGAGTAAAGGTATTGGATATTGACTTGAAGACCTCTTTGACATCTGTCGATGCAGCGATGGAAGTCGGTTGAACGAGAATTTGAGTGGATCGCATTCTAGAACAAGTGTATCCATATGCATTTTATAGACAGTGGGTTGGAGGAACTGTGACAACTAGAATTTGCGTGGGTGATGTGTCGGAGAGAAGCGAGGCCCCATTAATTGTATAGGTGTCTGTGGTGTTATATAACCAGAAAGGTTTTGATCTAAAGCAAAAGAGGTTAACTGAAGATCTGTGCACATCACCCCCCCATCACGTTCAGCTCAAACGTCTTCAACCCTTTCTTTTGTTTTACCCTCTATTCATTTTGGGTAATAGAAAAAAGAAAAGGATTATATTTTACGCATGAGTGTCGTCATCTTTTGCTGTATACAACAAAGTAAAGAGGATAAAAAAGAATATTCAAGCAAGGTTTACTGAGGCTTATAGGGCATTTGCAGGACTTTGTCTTATTTGAAAATATAGGAAATACAGTTATTGTGACTAAGATTTAACTCTATGATAACAATGCAAAATCTTTCTTGAATTCTGGATCAGAATGTTATAGAGTGGTAAAAGGAGACATAAAAGAAATTAATTTTTCACAATGAAGCTTTCATTGTAAAAAATTAATTTGGAAAGTCATTTACATTGTGGCATAGTAGAGAAAAACAACAACTCTGATGGACAAAAATATAATCTACTTGTTTTCTTTTCCTTTTATTACCTGAAATGTTCATATGAGAAGAGTGAGAAAGGGCCGAAGATGACTAAGCTTGCACACACACACACACACACACACAGGTCAACTATACGGATATTCGGTGAACTGCTTCCTCTTTGATTTCTACTTTCACTTGACTGGTACAGAGCCACCTCAAGTCATCAAATGATCTTAGTTTTTCCTCACTTCTCAACTTTTGCAAGTCTCATATAAGGCCATCTCAAGATATCAAATCATCTTAGTTTCTCCTCACTTCTCAACTGAGCAGTCTGGCGTAAGACCAGAGCCCAGAGCAACGTGACGTCTAGTAGCCTTCCACAGTCTTCTCTTTCCCACTCATCTATGCTAGTTATATGATATTCCGAACGCCCATGCAAGTTCTCGTGGTCACACCTCCAATCTGCCACCAATGCGTTGCACGTGGGCACGCCTCCTAGCATGCCACCAATGTAGTTTATGCGGCACTTCCGATGGAGAACATCCTGTGTCCTGTTTACTTTAGAAAACAGGTGCATTTCCTATTACACTACCCACGCAACTTTGCGACATTTCTATCGGGGCATCTGCATCTTGTTTACTTTAGGCAACAGGGGCATTTCCAGTTACGCCACTCACGCAATTTTGACGACATATCAAAGGGATCTTCTAGTCAATATCCAGCAGAATCTCCTCGCCTAACAAAGTATCAAATGAAGAACTACATCAGAGAACTGACTGTGACAGTTGGCGAAAGAAGGGAGACTCAAAAGATACCTGGACCGATTCCAACACTTGCAAACAATACAGATCCTTCCAAAATAATGAAAGAAAATTCTACCCACAAGTTGGTGGGGAATGCAGTAGGACAAGTGAATGATCAGATGAAAATGAAACAAAACTATTTTCGAGTGAAAAATAGGAACATAAATAGCATAACAGAAAGGCCAAATAGGTAAATAACATGAAAAAGAATTACAAAGACCTGAAGATAAAACTGAGGCGTACATACATCTGAAATTGCTACGTACAACACACAAGAAAATACTAAATTGGAAAACGCCTGGCCCTGATTGCATACATGGATTCAGGTTTTAAAAATTCCCAGCCAGCCATGACAGTGGCTCTGCAACTGATTAAATGCTTTGAAGAAGCAAGCATACTCGAATGGATGACTACGCAGAAAACTAACCTGATTTAGAAAGACCTCCTCCTAAAAGGAACCACCCCCAGAAACTATAAACCGATAACGTCTACCTATGAAATAGAAAATTCTGACTGTACAGCTTACAGGAAAAATCTATTACTCGCTTATATGCTGCGGAATATTTCCAAAAGAACGGAAAGGATGACACAGAGGAACAAGATGAGCTGTGACCTACTGTACAATGATCAGCACACCCTCAAGGAGACCAAAAAGAGGTGGAAAAATGTAACCATGGAGTGGATTGACAACAAAAAGGCCAATGATGTAGTCCGGCAAACATGGAAAATAGATTGTCTAAAAATGTACAAAATATCTGACAAAGTTATAAAATTCATCACAGAAGCCATGATAAACAGGAAAATGGAATTAACAGCCGAAGGAAATCTTTAGCAGAAGTAAAAATTCCGAGGCACCTTCCGGAAAGATTTGCTCTCGCCATTACTATTTGTAATAGCAATGATACCACTCAATTACATACTTAGGGAGGCTACAAATTTACAAAATCACAAGAAAAGAGTAATCATCAGATGTACATGAATAACATCAAGCTATTGCAAAAAAATGAAAAGAATTGGAGGCTCTTATACAATGAGAATATTCAGCAAAGATACAGAAATGGAACTTGGCATAGATAAGAGTGTCATGCTGATAATGAAAGGTAGAAAAAGAGAAATAACGGAAGGAATAGAACAACTAAATCAGGAACTAATCAGAATGCTTGGAGAAAAAGAAAATTACAAGTCCTTAATGAAAGGTTAGAAAAAGAGAAATAACGGAAGGAATAGAACAACTAAATCAGGAACTAATCAGAATGCTTGGAGAAAAGGAAAATTACAAGTCCTTGGAAATATTGGAAGCGGACACCATCAAACAAGCAAAGATAAATAAAAAAAAGAGTACCTCAGACGAAAGAAAAAACTTCTCGAAACCAAGCTCTGCGGTAGAAATCTCATCAATGGGAAAAACACCTAGCAGTCCCTCTTGTAAGATACTCGGGACTATTCTTAAAATGGACAAGAGAGAAATTCAAATGAAGCAGAGGACAAGAAAGTTGATAAAGATGAACAATGCTTTATATCAGAGAGATGACATAAATAGACTACATGTTTCTAGAAAAGAACGAGGAAAAGGACTCGCCAACATTGAAGATAGCATGGATGCATTGATACTAGAATTCGAAGCCTACATAAAAAAAGAGCAAAGAAAAATTAATTACAGCGACCAGAAACAACACTGAGAACATAAAGATCAACAGAACAATAACTAGGAAACAGAAATAGGAAGAAAAACAACTGTATGGATACTTCAAGCGACCAGCTGTCGAAATCTCACGCGAGAAAACCTGGAGATGGCTACAAAAGGGAAAGCTAAAGAAAGAAACTGAATCTCTTCTACGACCAGCTCCAAACAACGCCATGAAGAACAATTATATTAAAGTGAAAATCGATGATATGCAACAAAATAGTGAGTGTAGGTTGTGTGGTGACGAAGACAAAACGATTAATCACATAATAAATAAATGCAGCAAACTAGCGCAAGAGGAGTACAAGACTAGGCGTGACTGGGTGGGAAAGGTGATATACTGGGAATTGTGCAAGAAATTGAAATTTGACTATACATTTAAATAGTATGTGGACATGAAAGTGGGACTAACGGCAGCTCCCAACAGAAGAGGGTTCGTTTGTGTCTGGCGTGCAGGTCAGTGATTTGACTCAATGAAAAGAAAAGAAAAATACTCACCGCTGTTTCAATAATCCACCTTCGGCCCATTAAAGGAAAAAAGAGAGGAGGCGCCCGACCGGAATCTTTATAGGCTAAGGAAATGGATTATGGGTAAGGTGGCGTGAATAAAAGCCGACTCGTTTTTCTTTTCGGCGTCATTTTTCTCGGCGAGAAGCAGAAGCAGAAGGAGGAGAAACGAAGGGAGAAGCACAGAGAGAGTGGACAGGAGAGAGAGAGAAAGAGAGGAGGAAAGTGGAGGAGGAACGCAAAGAGGGGTGTCCTAGTGGTGTAATAAGCGCTTTAGACTGAAATCTAAAGGTCGCTGGTTCAATCCCGAGTCCAACACACAGGGGGATTATCCACCCCAAAAACTACAAGCTATTTCGGCATAATGGGGGACAGGTTCGACCTTAAATTAATTCCTGAATTCAATGGTTCGACCCCAGTACTTGACTGGGTGGAAAAAGTGGAACTACATTGTCTCTTATCTGGTGTAAAGAGCATCGAACATGTGATTCCTCTACGTCTATCTGGTGGGGCTTTCGCTGTGTATCAACAGCTCAGTGCTGAGGAAAAACAGAGTTATGAGAGGATCAAGGCAGCACTATACAAAGCGTTTGCTATCGACCCTGCCACTGCCTGGGAGCAATTTGAGGCAAGAGCATTACATCCAGGCGAGACTGTGGATGTATATTTGGCCGAGCTGACGAAGCTGACGGTGTTGTTCGGCGGGCTGCCCGAGCGGGCCTTGGCGTACAAATTTCTGGCGGGGCTCCCGACCGGAGCAAAGCAGCTCCTGCGAGCATGCTCAAACGTAGACTCGTTGTCCCTTAAAGACCTGGTAGACCGGGCCAGGACCGTGATGAAGGACAATTCCGAGCTGAGGGATCCGGTAATCGCCGCTGCGCAATCCACACCGAGTGATGACAGACTGTCTCAGGGGTCTAACCCGCGTGGTGGGGCCCGGTGTTATAGGTGCGGTGGCCAGGGCCACATTGCGAGGAACTGCTGGCGGCGACTGACAGCTGTTCGCTGCTTCCGGTGTAATGAGATCGGACACATGGCCCTGGATTGTGCGGGAAACGGGACCGGGGGCAAGGTGCCGGCGTCAACCTTTCCCCAGAGCAAAAATTAAATGAGGCGCTACCGATTATTCAAGTCTATGTTAACGAGACATTGTGCTCAGCACTCCTCGATTCTGGTTGCTCCCGCACCATAGTGTTCGCGGGCCTCTGCCGTACTTGGAAGGAGAAAGGTGTCAGGGTGACCACGATCAGTGGAGAAACGCGGACGTGTTGCGGGGTGGGCGCGGTAAATATCCGCACAAGAACTGGAAACTCGGCCAACGTCGAGGCGCTGGTAGCGCTCAAAAAACCACTGAGCTTTGACCTGCTTCTAGGCTATGATGCCATCAGAGCCCTAGGTGGTGTCCACATAACGCAGGCGGGGGCAGTACAGTTTCAGAAAACCCCGGTGTGCGCAGCACTGAGGATCGACCAGCCTGACTTTAGTGTCGAATTTGACCCGCACCAGAAGGCTTGGACCGCCTCATGGAGGTGGTCAGGAAATCAGGAACCAGTTAAACTGCGGAACGGAGTAGCCGAGTACCATGTGCCCGACCAAATAAGGCCTGCATACGAAGAGGAGCTCCGCGAATGGATTAAGGATGGCTGGTTAATTCCTTACCCTTATAAGAAACTTGGACCACCCAAAGGTTTGATCCCGCTGATGGCAGTTGCTCAGCACAACAAAGCAAAAGTGAGGCCGGTGATGGACTACCGCGAACTAAACGCGCACGTTGATGCATTTACGGCAAATGCTGACGTCTGCGCCAACAAGCTACGAGAATGGCGTCAGCTGGGTTCCAATGTGTGCCTACTGGATCTAAGAAAAGCATACCTGCAGGTCCGGGTCAGCGAGACGATGTGGCCGTTTCAAACGGTGGTATTTGCCGGCAGAAGGTACTGCCTTACCAGACTGGGCTTCGGGCTGAACGTGGCACCCCAAATAATGAAGACCATCATCAACGCGGTGTTGTCACAGCAGGAAACAATAAAAGAGGGGACATCGGCGTACCTTGATGACATATACGTGAACGAAGACTTGTATCGTCATCACGCGTAAGGTCCCAGCTGGCCAAGTTTGGTCTGATCTGCAAGAACCCAGAACGTTTGGAGGATGGCACCCGTGTCTTGGGCCTGAACGTTCGACAGGAGCGGGGGACCTTGAAGTGGGGGCGCGGAACTGCAGTTCCCGTAGTACCCGATATCTTCACGAGACGAGTTGTCTTCTCCCTGTGTGGAAAACTTGTGGGGCACCTACCAGTGTGTGGATGGACTCGTGCGACAACAGGCACCATAAAAAGGAGAGCAAGCGCAGTCACCAAAGGCTGGGACGACGAAACAACAGACGATCTGTTGGTTCGCATGGTGAAGGAGGCCATCGCAAGGGTAAAGCAGGATGACCCCGCAAAAGGAGATTGGTGCGTACAGGGAGACGAACTGAATGTGTGGGTGGATGCGAGCTCTTTGGCGATTGGTGTGCTGTTGGAGAAGGATGGAGCTGCGGTTGAGGACGCCTGCTGGTTGCGACCGACGAATGACGCTGCTCACATCAACCTGGCAGAGCTCGATGCGGTGATGAAAGGCGTCAACCTGGCACTCCAGTGGAAAGTCAGGAAATTACGCATACACACTGATTCGCTATGCGTATACCACTGGATATCGGACACGCTGACAGGCAAGGCTAGGGTGCGCACCAAGGCGGCCAGCGAGATGCTGATCAGACGGAGGCTGGAGACCATAAAAAAGCTGGTGACGGAATACAATCTGTCTGTGGATGTGGTACTTGTCACCTCAAACTGTAACCTCGCTGATAGGCTGACTCGAGTGCCACAGAGATGGTATGACGCCATGAAGAAAGAAGCTGGGCCAGTACCGTTACTATGTGCTGCCTCTGTTGAGGCGGCGGACAAGATCAGAGAGATACACCACGACAGTGGGCACCCCGGAGTGAGACGGACATACTATTTTGTGCGATTGACCAATCCGTCAGTGTCAAAAAGTGCAGTGAGAGCGGTGGTCAAGGAATGCCAAACATGCCAGTCAATCGACCCCGCCCCGGCTAGATGGCGGAAGGGTCGGCTGGGAACAGACACGACTTGGAGACGACTGGGCATGGACGTAACCCATTATGGCAGCCAGCACTTCCTCACACTAATAGATTGCGGACCGACGAGGTTCGCGATTTGGCGCCCGTTAGTAAGACAGGACTCCTCCAGTGTCATCCGTGAATTGGAGTCCATATTTTACGAAAGGGGGCCACCTGAAGAGATCCTCACGGACAATGACACAGCCTTCTGCAGCATGGAGTTTAGGCGTTTCGTAGACGAGTGGGGGATCAGGCTCAGACACCGATGTGCGTATAGGCCGAGTGGCAACGGTATTGCAGAGCGGTGCCACCGAAGCGTGAAGAGGATCGCGGCTAGGAAAGCATGCACGATCGCGGAAGCGGTCTATAGGTATAATGCAACGCCAAAGGATACTGTGACTGCTGCAAGCGCACCCGCCAATGCAATCCATCGATACCGAGTGCGCATCAAGGGCATTGACGCGCGTCTGCCTGATCGGCAGGGAACAAGAGGGCCGTATGAGTTAGGGGACACCGTCTGGGTGAAGCCTCCCAATAGCCGGTGCACCACCCGTTTTCGAAGGGGAAAAATCACCGGCATCGTCAGTGAGCAGGCCGTACTGGTTGATGGCACTCCATGCCATGTGAGGGACATCCGGCCCGCCTTAAACACGAATCCGTTGTCAAGTAGCAGCAGTGGTGAATCATCCAATGACGAACTGTGGATCCGACCTATGCCCCGCGTGCCTGATGATCCGGCCGCAAACACCGACGCTGATACCGATAGTTCCGATGGCACTTCAGAGAGCTCAGATGAAGAAGTCCAGACAATCCCCCTTCGTAGGAGTGCCCGCAACAAACGACCACGTCCGCCATGCCACATGTGTGATCTTGAGACCAGGGGGGAGTGTGGACATGAAAGTGGGACTAACGGCAGCTCCCAACAGAAGAGGGTTCGTTTGTGTCTGGCGTGCAGGTCAGTGATTTGACTCAATGAAAAGAAAAGAAAAATACTCACCGCTGTTTCAATAATCCACCTTCGGCCCATTAAAGGAAAAAAGAGAGGAGGCGCCCGACCGGAATCTTTATAGGCTAAGGAAATGGATTATGGGTAAGGTGGCGTGAATAAAAGCCGACTCGTTTTTCTTTTCGGCGTCATTTTTCTCGGCGAGAAGCAGAAGCAGAAGGAGGAGAAACGAAGGGAGAAGCACAGAGAGAGTGGACAGGAGAGAGAGAGAAAGAGAGGAGGAAAGTGGAGGAGGAACGCAAAGAGGGGTGTCCTAGTGGTGTAATAAGCGCTTTAGACTGAAATCTAAAGGTCGCTGGTTCAATCCCGAGTCCAACACACAGGGGGATTATCCACCCCAAAAACTACAATGTACAAACCAGAATCCGTTCAAGAGAATGAGAAGCATAAAATTCTCTGAGATTTTTAGATACAAATGGATTATCTAATCCTGGAAAGAAGACCTGACCTAGAGTTAATTTGCAAACAAAAAAAAAAAGAAAAGAAAAAGAGCACTTGTTGTATTGTGGATTTTGCTCTTCCAGATGACAACAGAGTGGAAATGATAGAAAGCGAAAGTGAAAAGATATACAAACACTTGGACCTTGCCAGAAAACTGAGAAAGCTGTGGAACATGAGGGTGGCAGTGATACTAATTGTAATTGGTGAATTTGAAACGGCCCCCAAAGGCTTGGAAAAAGATACTGGAGGAATTGGAAATCAGAGGAAGAATCGAGACCACCCAGATTACAACATTGTTAAGATCAGCCTAAATACTGAGAAGAGTCTAGGTGACCGGAAGAGACTTGCTGCCCCTTAGACCACTGCGTACAACCTCGCAAAAACTGAAATGACACAGGACCTAGATATGATTGTGCAGAGGAAACCGAAAAAGAGAAACTAAATTATATTTAATATCAGCCCATAATAAAGCCATAAGAACCAATTACATAAAAGCTAGAATAGACAAGACTCAAAAGAATAGCAAGTATAAGCTGAGGAGAAGGAGATAAAATGGCAAACCACCTAATAGGTAAATGCCGCAAACTGTCACAAAAGAAGTGCAGGAGCAGAAACAATAAATAAAAATGCAAACCAGAATAACCCTTTAATTTTTAAACTCTTAAATTTAACACCATAAGACATAGCAAGAAGGTGATATTATGCTGGATCCCTAGCCATATTGGAATCCAGGGATATGAGAAAGCCGATTCTTTAGCCAAAAGCAGCACTCAACATGACACCCGACCAAAACGCCAAAACCCCATACACTGACCTAAAACATAAAATCAAAACAACAATGACACCAAAAATGGCAACAACTATGGGACAAAAATACCCACAACAAACTCTACCAAATAGAACCAATTTTAAAGGAAAGTAAACTGAATCCTAATAAAACAAAAAGGGATGAAACAGCTCTTGCTCGGCTAAACTGACTCACTCTTTCATACTAAAAGAAGAACCTCCCCCTAAATGTTACTGTGGAAACCAATACACAGTAAAGCACATACTGATAAAATGCACAAACCTCACACACATTCGGAGAAAGTTCTACAACATGAATAGTATAAAGGAACTATTTGTAAAAATTGATCCAAGTCATATAATAAACTTTCAAAAAAGAATTGGTCTCTTATCAAGGATATAGACTGATGTGTGAACAATTTATTTGCGCGAAGATAAAAGGTAGCATATATTATTAAATAGAAATTATTGTCTTAGACAGGAATACCTGGAATTATTTTGCAGTGTGTAAGCAAATAAGCTCTAGCTTACTAAAAATGTTATCTACAAAATTGGCGTTTACAAGCCCTATATATTTAGCATATATATAAACTGAATTTGGTATCAAATAATCCACAGTGGTTGATATGTCATAAAACCCAACCAACCAACCAAGAAAGGACTGTGTGGGAAAAGTGATCCACTGGAAATTGTGCAAGCAAGTAAATTTTGACCATACCGACCCACGATATATGCACAGACCAGAAAAATTTTCTGAATAATCAGACACAATATTCTCTGAGACTTTAAAATAAAAACTGTTTGTCCAATATCTACCAGAAGGCCAAACCTAGTTTTAGTTTGCAAGAAGAAACAAAGTTGTCAAATGAAGGATTTCACCATTCCAGCTGATCATACAGTAAAAGTAAAAGAAAAGCGAAAAACTGGAGAAATACTTAAACCTTGCTAGAGAGCTGAAAAGGTTATGAAACGTGAAGATGACGGTGATACCAGTTATGGTTGGAGTTCTTAAAGTAATCGTGTTGGAATATAGGATAAATTAAGGTGTTACTAGGCTTAATATTACTTCGGCAATGAATACAATCGGCAGTCATCTTTGTTGTTTACCTACAGAGCCTCATTATCAGCATATTTATAGAGGACAAGGAGGATAACTCCTACATCTCTTCTCTCCCTCCTCAGGAAGCAAACAAAGCTCTATGGGGAGTGGGTATCGCTTTAAGGACCACCTTTTTGTGCGGTAATAACCCGGACAGATCTAGAGGAATTTTTGTTGGCATGTGCTGTGAGTTATTGCGGCGTGAACATCATCGTTATAAGAGATTGGTAGACTGAGACATGTGAGCAGGACATTACTGGCGGGACTTGAAGGTTTAAGCATAGAAGTGGGTCTTAGTCTGACCAACTTTTTCAATAAATGGCGATTCCCAAATGCAATCATGCAACTGTCAAACTCATTGCGGGACGCTTCGTCTGGCCTAATATGAATACAAACATTCGAGAATGGGTTTCTACGTGCTTGAAGTGTCAACAGTGTAAAGTCCACCGGCACACCAAATCTTCTATCGGTACCTTCAGCAATCCTGACGCACGATTTTCACTCTTTCACATCGACCTGGTTGGACCAATGCCGATGTTCAGGATTACCAGTATCTACTGACGGTGGAGGACCGATTGCCTTCCGCAGTGCTAATTAAGAACATCTCGACAAGTACCGTTGCCAAGACCATCCTGAGAGAATAATTCAGTACGTTTGGTACACCTCAAGTCATCACGACGGATAGAGGAGCACAGTTCCAACCATCTCTTTCAGGAATTCAGAAACCTACTCGATGTCAAATATATCAAAACTACTGCTTACCATGCACAGGCTAACGACTTTGTTGAGAGGTTCCACCGATCCTTAAAAACCTCTTTGGCCACTAGAACTGACTCAACGAACTGGGTGGATGAATTACCTCTAATCCTCCTCGCATGGAGAAATATCGTAAAGGAAGACATTGGTTGCTCACCTGCCGAACTCGTTTTCGGTACACCACTTTTGCTCCCAGAAGAATATTTCAATGACCCCCCGCGACACTCTAATCGATAATAAAACGCTACGTCTCGTTACGACAGGAAATGATCAAATTATTCGAAACCCTGACTAGCAATAAGAGCGAAAAATAAACAATTCATCTGTTGACAACACTATCAGTGCAAGTCTTACAAAAGACATCTTTATCAAAATAAAGTGGATAATCTTCAGAAGCCTATTCCAGGCTAATTAAGGTTTTTATTACCACTGATGTTTTATATGGATGAACTTTCGATTCATGCAGCCCGGTAGCGTGTCATCACTTTCGCTCTCAGTATAGACAAGGTTTTTCAACAGTCTATGGCTCGCCCGGGGTTACGATTCTTTAGAATCCGGACACGTAAGCGAAGCTCCAAAGGCCTGATCCTACATCTCGTAGTCGCATCCGCCTTACATCTACATATATTTACAAAAATGTTCTTTTAAGGACCATTAGAAGTCTCCAACCCTAGTGTCGGAACATCTCTGACTCGTTCTTATGAGCTAGTCGAAGCAAACGGCCAAGAGGTACTACGTAGAGTATAAAAAGACCACCCGGTCTTAACCATTTCGGTCGGTTCCGGTTCGTGTAGCACTAAAGCACGGCAGTCTGAGCCACAGGTTCTTCGTTCGTTCCTCGGCCCCACAGCACTAAGACACGGTAGTCTTAGCCACTCGTCCGATCGTTCCTCGGCTACCCAGAGCTTAGACACGGTAGCCTTAGCCACTGGTCCCTTGTTTGTTCCTCGGCTACATAGAGCTAAGACACGGCAGACTTAGTCCACACATTCAATCCTCGCGGCCAACTACTTTCGACATCTCACCTCCTACTTGGATACCAACCGACAGCCTCCAGCTGTCTCTACTATCAACAACGGCCTCCAGCTGTCTCTATCATCAACGACGACCTCCAGCTGTTTCTACTATCATCGACTACCTCCAGCTGTCCCTACTATCAATGACTATTCCACCAGGTGTCTCAACTATTTCCATCACCAATACGACCCTCAAACTATAAGATACGACAAAATAAATTGTTATTTGTTTATATACTGTCACGTGATGGCTCACGGATACGAGGAGGTGGGAATGATACTCTCTCCCCGTTGAACTAAAATTATCTAGCAGTCAAAAAGTGACCGTTATGAGAGAATGTGGGTCACACAGATGTTTGCACTTAAGTGACCTTGGGTCGCCGGACATCGGAAGGGGAAAGAAAAATGAAGCCAAATGATTGGCGGGAGCCTCAAACGGAAGTGGGGTCCCCTTCCCCTAAAAGGGAAGTTTTTGGACAAGTCTCGTGGCAGACGGACGATAGCCATTTCACTCCGGGCTAAAGACAAAAGACTGAGACATGAGAGACCTGAGTCTCTCAAGCCAGCATTAAAAACAGTACCAAGTCTACTAGCCCGTGAAAGAAGAGAATTCTCCAGTGGAACCCCGTCAAAAAAATAAGATAAGTAACTTTGGGACATTTTCCCTTTACACCCAAATTTTGTTTACCACTCTCTCTCAATTTGAAAAAGGATAAAAGCCAAGAAAAGACATTTATATTCATGGACTATCCTATTATATATTTTTGACACTTTGAACATATATATGTATATAACCGTAGTAAAGAACCTATGTATTTTCATTTTACCATGTGGTCTATGTTATTATTCCATGCTTTCCTTTCAGCTTCTATTCGCCTTACATTATCTTGCTTAAAACTGTCCTATTAATTCCTAAAGTATCACACGGAAAACCTGAGTTACCGACTACCACTACAGCAATATTAATATTATTATAACTAAGACCTATAGGCCCGTATTCTTCTATTATCGGAAGGGGAAGAAGTTTAGCGGCCTGGTGGGTGTGTGATAGTGTGAAATTTTGGACCCCTTTGCCAGCGGTGGCCAGTCTGGCCCTAAATTATTCCCTCACGTAATATGCCAGTTCTTATCTGCCTGAGAAAAGAACTCTGAACAGGACTTATTTCTGTAGGGGATCAAGTGCCAACCTGCCCCGTCTTCACACGTGCGAAAATAAAGTCCCATTTTGGGATTTTAGTTCAATTTGCCGTCACAATACCGTTATCTCGCCTTTGTTCTCTTCATTGTCTTCCGACTGTCAATTTGCTCATCCAACACATTGCGGGTCGGCGTTCTTATACCCAAAACACGTTCATACCGGCCCAATATACTGAATCATTGGCACGGGTGTTAATGCCAACCACGCCTTGGTTGGCTGAGTGCAAACAACGAAGCATTTTTCCTCTGGTTCAATGAAAGAACGTTTGAGAAATTCCTAGTTCAATTGATTTTATTAGAGTGGTATAACTCTGGTTTTCGGCCTGATGCACGGATATGGTCGGGTGACACGAGAGTCTCATAGTCCCTATAGTCTGGCATTGCTAGAAGAGTAGCTGATTCCACCATGGCATCTTTTTTGTTCGAGATGTGGATGTCATAAAAGAGGGATGTATGGAAAGTAGGCCATAAAGGGCTTCCACTGTAGCGACTGGATTATAGGAAATAAAAATTTCCTGCAACCGTTGAAAACCGTTGTGGCAAATTTTTTAACAGCTATCCTTTAAGCTTATTTATATGTTTATTTGTTGCTGAAAAGGGAAAGGTTTTTAGATAATTAGGTTGTGGTGGGATTTGTGGGTTTAAATTCATGGGCCAGACGGTTTAGTGTGTGATACTGCAGATCTGGGAGTATGGCATCGCATACCATTGAAATTATAACAGAGGTGGGTGACACCGTCATAGGTTTAGGAAAGCATGGGAGGGTAGTATGCCTATATCTCTGTAGGCTGTCTTGCTGAAGTATAATACTTGTATTTTTTAACATATATGTATATGACATACCACTGTACTGCCTGTTTTATTGTCTTTCCCTTAAGAGGTAGTCAACCTTGACATACCACTGCACTGCCTATTTTATTATATTTACCTTTCTTTTGGACTTAACAGGTAGTCAACATTGACATACCACTGCGCTACCTATTTTATTATCTTTTCATTTCTTGTGGACTTAACAGGTTGTCAACCTTGACATACCACTGCACTACCTATTTTATTATATTTCCCTTTCTTGTGGACTTAACAGGTAGTCAACCTTGACATGCCACTGCACTGCCTATTTTATTATATTTCCCTTTCTTGTGGACCTAACAGGAAGTCAACCTTGACATACCACTGCACTGCCAATTTCATTATCTTTTCCTTTCTTGTGGACTTAACAGGTAGTCAACCTTAACATACCACTGCACTGCCTATTTCATTATCTTTTCCTTTCTTGTGGACTTTACAGGTTGTCAACCTTGACATACCACTGCACTGCCTATTTCATTATCTTTTCCTTTCTTGTGGACTTAAAAGGTAGTCAACCTTGACATACCACTGCACTGCCTATTTTATCATCTTTCCCTTTCTTGTGGACTTAATAGGAAGTCAACCCTGACGTACCACTGCAAGAACTCTTTTTTTAGGGAATTAAGTTTCTTTCTCGTAGCCTTGTGCTGTAGATATTTCGGCCTGCAAAATTATAGGGTTGTACAACAATCGGAGTAGATCCTGATCTTGGTAGCATGTGCGATGGAGAGGTCCTTGGTCTGTCTTGGATCTGGGAGTAGGGGTCAACTTCTCAGCTTGAAGTATAGGTATTTGTTTCTAGATCAGATGTTACATCTGCAATAAGGCCATCAATTGTGACTTCTTCATCCTCGATGCACCGTATGATGCTTTGTTTATTCTCACCTTTTGACCGACAGACCTTTGAGAAATGATTCTACTGGCCACATGCATTGTATGTTTGACCTCATGCAGTGCATCCCCATGTCGGCTATTAGTTCCAGGCCTACACAGCTGGTAGTTACCTCAATCTCCCCAAGCATTACGGTCGAGTTGCGTTTCACCTACGTAATTTTCACAGTACAAGGTAATTCGTTCACCATTTTAAGACTTTTTATGTGCAATACGTTGACGTTCGAAGTCCCGCTACATCCTAGATACTTGATATTTTGGTCTTGTAAGGCCGTTTCAAATGCTTTTTCGTGGTTTACGTTTTTCCTCATAGGCCTTCAGGGATACTGCCTTAGTCAACACATTTGGCTGTAGTACGTCGTTGGCTATTCAGTTGGAATTATTTTATTTTGATAGGAACGTCTTCCTGGAGGGACTTTTATGGTTGTCACCGCCGGAAGGAAATTACGTGATTTTTGGATCTGACACTGCCTGCTGAGAGTATAATCCTTTTTTCGCTCAAGCCACGAGACGGTCAAAATGTCATTTTGAAGTTCTGTGAATTTTCACAGGATGTGCTGGTTTTTAAACCTTGCTGTTCCCTACAGTTAAGGGAAAATAATGAATAGGGAGTATATCCCTTGGAGACTTTTGCTGCTGTGCTGGAACTCTCCTGGAGAAATATGCTATTACCTATATCTGTGAATTTGTGCTGTCTTAACTTTAACCACATGATGTTCCAGAACTACACTGCTGTGCTGTATTCTTCCTGGCAAAACGTGCTGTTGCCTATATCAGAGAATTTGTCCTGTCTTGACCTTAACCACGAGGTGTCCATTTGAATTTGCTGTCCTATACAAGTGTTGAAAGAATCGCTGAATGAACCCCCGTGTGTCTGCATTATTCACTGTATTCTTGACGGAAAAGTGAACAGGTTTTCCCAAGAAATGTTTTTCGCCTGAGAGACTCTTCCAAATTTTTTTCCATTCATACAACACCCTTTTTTGAGGTGTAAGTACCAGCATCTTTCTTTGTTTAAGACATATCAGTTCCTTGTAATTCATGATTGACCCAGTGTTTTTTCGAAACAATTTGTATCATTGTTCCTGGATTCAGATTTTTTGACTAGTCGCTAAAATAGCAACCACAGTACTGCTGAGATCACCTAGAATACTTAGACGAGTCCTGGCAAGCTGAGGAGACTTGCTATCACACAGTCTAAAAAAAAACACCAGTTAACCCTGGTGTGAAAAACATACAATAATAACAATAATAATAATATCTGTCCTAGAGATTGAGACATAAAATTCTCTGAGATTTTGAGTTTCAAACTGATCAGATAATCCTAGCCAGACCTAATGTTGATTAATAAAAAAAAAGAAAAAAAAAAGAAAAAGAATTTGCTTTCGAGTGTATTTTGATGTTTCTGCAGACAACAGAGCAAAAATAAAATAAAGACAAAAATATAAACAAATACTTAAACCTTGCCAGAGAACTAAGAAAGCTGTGGAACATGAGGGTGATGGTGATACCAATCATAGTTGGTGTGCTTGGAATAGTCCCCAAAGGCTTGGAAAAAAAGACTGGAGGAATTGGAAATCAGAGGAAGAACCAAGACCATCCAAGCTACAACAATCTTGAGATCTGCCAAAATACTGAGAAGAGACCTGGAAACCGGAGGAGACTTGCTGTCACTTAAACTCCTATGAAAGACCCTCAGCGTATGCTATAGTGTGAAAAACTCACAACAAGTAAAATAATAATAATGATAATAATAATAGCAATAAGTTTAATCAATGTAAAGAAAGCAAAACATTCTATATGTTTGTTTGGTTGGTTGGATTTAATTGCATGTCAAACACTGTAGGTAATTTAATGCCAAATCCAATTCATATCTTGAATATATATGATTTGTGAACACATTTTGTAGATAACTGAGACTGCACTCATTTTTTGCACACTGTTAAATGGTTTCAAGTACTTCTGTGTATTACTCACAATTCAATTAGACATCAATCATTTGTTTAAAACAAGTCAATTTTAAACAATTCAATTTAATATCAGTCATTTGTTTGTACACTGTTTAAATGGTGAAACAGTTCTATTTGACCCATAGATAGGACCCTATCAAGTGCTACTACTCCAGGTTAGAGTGAACCTGGGAACAATGGTAATAAAGGTATACTCCACATTCCCCAGAGGTCCAGGAGTGGACCTCACCACCAGATTGTTTTGTGTCATATCCAGGACACTTGGCGGGGGGTTGTCTTACTCCACTGCATAGATGCAGTTGGTATATTCTACAGCTCTTGCCAACTAGGCTTCATTCTGGATGTTTAAGTATTGCTTAAATAATCAGAATTTGTGTAGACAGAAAGTATACATATATACACTAACATTCCTAGGTCTCAGGTATTGACTTGGTGAGGGATTTTGCTAAACAGAAACCAAAAGTGAATAATAATAATAATAATCCCGGAATCTCTCCAGAAGAATGAGATGCACAAACTTCTCTGGGATTTTGAAATACAAACAGATCACCTAATCCTGGCCAAACAACCAGAACTAGTAATAGTCAACAAAAAAAAAAAAAAAAGAGAACCCGCTGAATAGTAAAATTAAAAGAAACTGAAAAGAGAGATAAATATCTGGACCTTGCTAGATAACTGAAAAAACTGTGGAACATGAAGTTGGTGGTGGTGCCAATTGTAATTGGTACACTTGGAATAATCCCCAAAGGATTGGTAAAGGATTGGAAGATTTAGAAATCAGAGAACAAGTAAAGACTATCTAGACTATAGCATTATTAAGGTCAGCCAGAATACTGAGAAGAGTCCTGGAGACTTGAAGAAATTTGTTGTCATTTAAACTCCAGTGAGACACCATCACCTAATGGTAGTATGGAAAATTCTCAAAAGAGTAAAATAATGATAATAATGTTCATGGACCTTGAAATACAAATGGATAACCAAATCAAGAAGAAGAAATTGTCATCTAGTGGATTTTGCAGTGCCAGCAGACTAGAGTGTGAAAATAAAGGAAAGAGAAAAGCAAGGCAAATACTAGGAACTTGCCAGAGAACAGAAAAAGTCAATTTCGTAGTAGCTTTTTATATTTTTGCATACTGTTAACCGACACGGCTGCTACTAGTGGAAGATTATAAACTCATTACAGGACTTTGTAAGTAACCATATTTACTAGATGCAAAACCTTTAAAATATTCTTTTAGATATAAAATTTCTTACAAGAAAAGACCAAAAGGAAAACCATTTATCTCTGTCCGTAAAATATCTTCATTGTAAACATACTATTCATACCCCCTTGCTTCACATAAAATTCATATATGTATATAGACCGATCAATTCTTGTTATTGTTGTTTGTTCTTTTTTTTATGTGTTTACATTTGTTATTTTGCATGTCTGTCAAAAGCCTAATAATTTGTATTATTCTATTTTACGTTCTTTTCTACTTTCGTAAATACTTATTTTATTGTATTAGGACAACTGTTAGCGGCGACTATATCTCAAACCCTGTTTATTATAGAAGTAATTCTAGTTGAGAGAAAACCCGTTCGCTACAATAGCATTGTGAACGATCAATGTGAGGGGTTCATACTGGCAGAAGTATTCAAGGTTTGGTGACGACAAAACACGCTGAAATCAGGAGAAGAGTTTTCAATAAACTTGAAAATGAACCCAACCTGACTTTCCAAACCTAGCAGAAGATTGTCAGAGGTTTATAAATGTTCAACGAGATGCTAAAGATATCAAAATAAGCGATGTGTTACACTTTAAAAAATGCGGCAAGAAAATAAAGTGAAGAGAAAAAATATTACTCCTAACCCGTTATGCATGTGGGGAACTACATTTTTATAATGACTGTCCATACAAAAACAAAGAATGTTTTCGTTGCAAAAAAAGGACAAGAAAACTCACTGTAAGACAAAATTTAAAAAAAACGAGGGAATAATTACGTTAAAGTTACATATGTGGATGAATATACCGGTATGGGGGGAATATGTAATTTGGTTATTTTAAGTAGATTGCTCTCTAAATTATTCCCACCACAAATACAACACAAAACATTACAATCGCGCAAAAGAAATGGAATAGAACATAACGAACATTAAATAACAAACAATTTAATATGCATATAATAGAATATGAAAAACAAAATATATGATGTGTAAATGGCCTTTTGGAAAATAAAGTTTGAAGAAGAGAATAAATTTGTTGAAAGATGTGTGTATGTTCATGTTATCAGAGTCCGTAAATAAGTCGTTCTTACTTACATTAAGTTTATAGCGGGTTTTATGATTATGGCGACAGCGTGTCTCGTTGCTGAAAGAAAGTTTGTCGGGTTTTCCTTTTGAATATAATTCTCGGCCATTTGAAAAGAGGTCATGAACTTTAGTTGAGGAAGGAAAGGAATTGGTTGGACATAATATCGGCTACTGGCTTAGTGGCTTGTGTTCGTCTGTGTCTTCGTTTGTGTGTAAGCTTGTGTCTTGTGTTGTATTTGTGGTGGGAATAATTTAGAGAGCAATCTACTTAAAATAACCAAATTACATACTTCCCCCACACCGGTCGGGATATAAGGAAATTTGTGCTGGTAAAATCCTTTACAAGAATATTAAATTACAATTAGATAGCGGATCCGACTTGAGCATAATAAATGCATATACATGGGAAAAAAAGGAAAACTAACGTTTAATGTTACCAAGGAATTTTTTACAAATTAAAGAGAGATAAAATTTGCAATATATAAGAAATTAAAGAGAATAAAATAAGCAATGTAAAGAATTTAGAGTAAAATCTAGTTTGTAGGAATCACACTTTGGCCAAGTTTAGTAATTAATTGGATAATGTTTTTAGGGGACTTCAGTGTGCATAATTCAACGGGAAGTTCAAACAGTAACGGCAAGTTCTGCAGCTTTCTAGTTCGGATACTTATTCGAAAAGATAACTCAGACAATAAAGTTTTTAAAAAGGAATTTTATACTGTTGCAGAGCCGATAAGCACGTCAACCCTGCAATTGATTTAAGTTTAATGCGTGCGAGTAATGACAGCCAAAGACAATGAAGGGAACAAAGGTGAGATAACAGATACAACACAATGTGACGATTTATTGTCAGAATTGGAAACGTGTATGTAAAGTCCGTGGCGGTTGTATTTGGTCTTCAGCAAGATGGGTGAGGTCGATAGCTGGTATGGTCGAGTCGTAGACGTTTTCGTGGTTTAATGAGGCTGCTAAAGGGGAGGCGCAACGCGTTGCTGTTCCCATAAAGAGCTGCACCACTTAAGCATCTCGGCAAGCCCAGCCACCTTCTCAAACGATTACTAATTGCTCTTTCTAACGATTCCACGGTGGTAATCGGAATATCATAGACGAGCAATGGCTACAATATCCGGGGCAAAACTGCATGCTGGAATAACCATGCCTTAAATCGACCAGGCAATCCAGATTGGTCGATCTTCGTTAGCCACTCCTCAAGATCTTTTATAGTCTTCTGGTTCGCGGCTGTATCCTTCAGACTACTGTTGAAAGTCTTGCCCAAGCTCTTAAAAGGCTTTTCGCTCAGAGTAGAAATTGTTTCTCCTGCGACTATAAATCGGACTTTCTCCATGACCTTGCCCTTTTTCAATACTAGTGACCTGGATTTTGCTGGCTTAAAATACATTCTAGCCCAAGTCATATTTCTCTCGAGACCCTTTAAGAATCATCTACTTCCCATGACAGATGTTGTTGTCACGGTTAAATCATTCATGTAAGCCCTTATTGGTGATTGTGTTATGTTTTGACTTGTTGATCCGGCCAAAAATGCCATTCAAGGTGATGCACCGGAAGAAAGTGACACATTCTAATGGCAGTTATAAGAGGAAATCGCGTGGGCGGAAATTGGCTAATGAAATGGGACGAGGTAAAAAAAAATCCCATTATACTCTCATAGGCTGACGCACCGGAAGAGAGTGACCTCTGAACTGGATGACAGTTATTTCCGCTCGATGACGATCACACAGGTCATTCCAAAGTTAGCGGAAGTGACACATCCCGGTCGCTAGATATCGGAAGAAGTTGCGGAGGCGTGTCCATATCACCGCGTGGGAGTTTGAAGGTAATATGAGGCCGACGAGTTGAGTTCGACGAGCCAGATACAGGCGAGTAGAGTTGAGGACAAGCAGTATAGTTGGAGACGGAGGTAGACGAGTAGTAGTAAGGAAAGCCAGCACCCAGCAGATTGGACTCGAGTGCTCCGGTTGAGCAGCCATGGAGAACGAGAAAGACACAACGCTGACGGCCATAACTTTGGGGTCAAAATATTTCAGTTATGTTCGGACTCCAGCTCCCTCTCACACGCAAACTGTGAACAACCCTTTCGAAACTTACGAATAAAGGGAGAGGTAAAATATTTTATAAAGAAGTCTTCCTGCGTCTTTCTGTGTGCGTCGTTTATTACTGCGTCTTTATCATCGTACGTCTGTCTATTATTGTGTCGTTATGATGCTGCATGATGCTGTAGATGACTATATAACAATTGGCGGACTCCTGATCTAGACAAAGGGCCTCGGCATTCCACCTCTGCTGCCTTTACCAGCATGTTCATGGACAATGAAAATAGGACGGCAGACATAGTACACCCTGTAATGATACCCTTTTCCAGGGTCTGCCAATCTGATGTTACTGTACTTGAACACGCTCTCACCCGGAAATTATTAAAATAGTCTGCATTGAGATCGCATACTGATGGAGGTACGTGATGTCAGTTTAGGGCTTCTTCCACCAGTTTGTGTGACATGGACCCGGAGGCGTTAGTGAGATCCAAACATAATACAGTCAGGTCCCGTTTGTTTTTCTTTGCCTCTCTCAGGAGCTGTGTCAGGACTACTATATACTCAAGGCAACCTGGCATACCGGCGACCCCGCCCTTCTGGACTGATGTATCAATATAGCCATTACCAAGAATGAAATCCGACAAACGCCTTGACAATAAACCGAAAAAGATCTTACTTTCAGTATTCAATAAGGAAATTATTCGAAATTGGTCTAATGACTTCGAACCTTCTTCCTTCGGGATCCATACCCCCTCAGCGAATCTCCACGATCTCGCCTCTTCTCCAAATGACTCTCAATAACTTCCACAGAATTTGTAGAATCCCTTTACACCGCTTGTACACAATGTAAGGTACCCCACTTGGTCCTGGTGCTGAGGCGGATCTTGTGGCTCTCACAACTTCTTGCATTTCCTTCCAGGTTGGCAAGCGGGTGTCAAATTGGACCACTGGTGGCTTCTGATGAATTAAGCGGGTGTTTATACCCATTTCTTGCTCTTTTGCAGGGTCACTCATTGTATTTCGAAGATAGTTGTTAATTTCTTCCTCCGATGCCTCCAAATTCCCATTTTGCCTATTCCTTAGCAATGTTCTTGCAAAGCCTAAGGGGTTGGACAAGAAATTTGCTCACTTCCTTGATCTTTCTTTCCTCCTGTGCCACTCTGCTCGCTGTAAAGTTTTTAATTCCTCTCTGAGTATTCCTCGGAGCTCCTCGAGGGGTTGACGCTCTTCTATCCTTGCCCTCTTATAAAGCTTCTTAAAGGATCTTATTTCTTTCCTTAGGTCTTTCATTTCATTCATCCTACGGTTGGCAGTGTAGGGTGTCCTTGGCTGCCGGTACTCGACGCGACTAAATCTCTCTGACGCCAAGCTAGTTATTATTGTCGTCATGAAACTTAGTCGCCTCTCCACCCACCCCCCGTAGCTGACTGGAGTATCTCGCAAATGTCATTGTCGAAATCCTGCCAGGCTCCCTTGTTGTTCACTGGGGGCCATTTTATCTTCTTTCTGGACTCCTTGCCCAGAGTGAGAGGAACTGAGGCTTGGAGGGACTGGACACTGTGGTATGACTCCTGGCCCTGCACCTCCTCCGTTTTACCAGGGCTTGTACCTGCACGTTGCTCCCAGTTACCCCACTCCGGGCATTTCATCCGGCTTCGATGTATCTTCAAGCCTCTTTGGTTTAGTAGTTCTCGACAAATAGTGGGAGATAGCTTTTTGGTGCCGTATTGTCTGGGATTACTTCTCCCTTTTCCACTCCGGACAAATCAAGTGCCGCACGTGGACGGTTTGATTTTTTCTTAGAAATAATTTTTTTATAAAAACGCTCGTAATGTTATAGGACAGAAAGTAAAATTCGAAGGGGAATTTATAACAAATGTGACGTTGAACGAGAAAACGTTGAAATTAAGACGGTTTTGGGATAAAAAATACAAATAACCTTTTTGGAACGAACTGGATGGAGCAATATAAGTTCTGGAACAGTCTAATTAGTTCGTTTTGCCAAGAAATTAAAGGTTTTAAAATGCTGCGTGCAATCCTGAACAAGTCCTGGCAGCAACACCCCACAAGACACCAACTGTACGGCCACCTGCCCCCTATCACGAAAACTATTCAAGTTAGACGAACCAGACATGCAGGACATTGCTGGAGAAGCAGAGATGAACTCATAAGCGATGTACTCTTATGGATCCCCACACACGGCCGCGCAAAAGCAGGACGACCAGCACGAACGTACATTCAGCAGCTATGTGAGGATACAGGTTGTTGTCCTGAAGACCTACCTAGGGCGATGAACGATAGGGAGGAGTGGCGAGAGAGGGTCAGGGATATCCGTGCTGCCAGCACGATATGATGATGATGATGAACTACGAAGCAGAAAGTTTAAAGAAAGACTTGAAAATCAAATTCTCAGAGGTCTTTTCTGGTGGTTTTGGCAGGTGCTATTAAATGAATGCTAAATTTGTGGAGGAATGAGTATTTCTCTAAGATGTAACTCCGAGTACCAGTTCCAAAATATACAACACAATTTGTACTAACAAACGTAGACGAAAGAAAATTGACGAAAACAAGAGTGTTAAAAAACAATTTGGACAAATAAAAATTCAAAGGTAGTAATTTTGCTATGTTTAGAGGTGTGTGAGTGTGTATGTGTATCTAAAAACAAGAATATTTTTAGTCAGGAATCATCATCATCATATCGTGCTGGTAGCACGGATATCCCTGACCCTCTCTCGCCACTCCTCCCTATCGTTCATCGCCCTAGGTAGGTCTTCAGGACAACATCCTGTATCCTCACATAGCTGCTGAATGTACGTTCGAGCTGGTCGCCCTGCTTTTGCGCGGCCATGTGTGGGGATCCATAAGAGTACATCTCTTATGAGTTCATCTCTGCTTCTCCAGCAGTGTCCTGCATGTCTGGTTTGTCTAACTTGAATAGTTTTCGTGATAGGGGAAGGTGGCCGTACAGTTGGTGTCTTGTGGGGTGTTGCTACCAGGACTTGTTCAGGATTGCACGCAGCATTCTTGTGTAATTGCCATCTAGTTTCTTCTCCAGCCGTTTTGTTAGCGTCCATGTAGTGCATCCATATAGCAGTATCGATGTGACCGCTGCCTGGAAGAAACTGCGTTTCATTTTATCGGTTAGGTCTGATTTCCATACAATCGATAGCCTATTGATAGCTGTCCATGCTTTCGTTAGCCTCGTTTCGATGTCCTTTTCGGTTGATTCGACGCTGCTTCCTAGGTACGTGAATTTGTCTACTAGTTTAAGAGGGGTTCCTTCTAGAGTGGAGATGTCCCCCGTTTGGTTATAGCACATATATTCCGTTTTGTGTGCATTAACATAGAGGCCTATGCTTGCTGCTGCTCGTAGTCGGCGTCGGTAATTGTTGTTGCGGGGTATCTTCTGCTTCTTTTCTTCGTCAGTTCGAAGCCATTCTCTTTGATTTTGTCAATCGATGTTCTAAGTACGTAGTCTAGACAAATGATAAAGAGGTACGGGGCCAGCGTGTCCCCTTGTAGTACTCCTGCTACAATGTCAAAGTATTCTGTGTCTCCATCCGGTGATCGTATTTTTACTTTAGTGTTTCTATAGAGAATCGTTATTGCCGCTACGGTTTCTTTAGGTATGCCGTACGCTAGTAGGATTTGTTCCATCTTTCCTCTGTGAATGGAGTCGAAAGCCTTGGTAAAGTCGACAAATATTAATGTCGCTTGTAGGTTCTTTGCCCGTACACCTTCAAGGATTCTGCGGATGGTTAATATTTGTGAGGTCGTGGATCTATTTCTTCGGAAGCCATTTTGGTTTTTTTAGAAAAAAGTATGTTGTCGATTTTGGGTTCTATTCGGTTTCGTAGTAGGGCATTGTAGATTTTGGCTGCTATGGATGTAAGTGTTATGCCTCGGTAGTTTTTGGCTAATCCGAGGTCCCCTTTTTTAGGGAAGGGGAGTATGCATCCCTTCATCCATCTATCTATCGGATTTTGATTGTATACTGCGTTGCAGTGGCGGAGCAGTATGTCGTCGAATTGTCTGGTCTTCCATGCTTCCGGGGGAATTTCGTCCAGCCCTGCAGCTTTCCTATTTTTAATTTTTCTGAGAACCGAGTCGAGTTCTTCTTGTGTGAACGGTCCTAGTTTAATGTCTAATTGTTTGCTAATTATTCTGGTGATTGGTTCATGCGTTATTTTTGGTGGGTTTCCAAGTAAGTTTTCGAAGTGCTGTTTCCACAGTTTTATTCTTTCTTGTTGGTTTGCTGCTTTAAGTTTTGCTTTGGCTGTGTTCTTTCTTCTGCTCACTTCGTTTATTGTTTGCCAGGCTATTCTAGATTGTCTATCTTCCACCTGGGCGGGTATGTGTGAGTTCTGATACGTATAAGTCACTTAATCTATTTGTCATTCAAGCCCACTGTTGGCCTGTTAGTGTATTTGAATGCGTCTGACTTTTTCTTCGACGTGTACCGCCTCTGAGTGCCGCCTCTCCATTGAGCTAAAAAAATTTGGGTTCTTATACTCTTTGAGTGGATAGAAATGATATATTTTATGTTTACGCGGGTAGATTTTATTGCAGGTCAACTAAAGTTCAAATTTGCGGACGTATGGGTAAATACAACTCGTGACCTGATCTAACCAATGAGAATCGTAGAAATTATTTATTTATTGAGACACCTATTTTTTTTTTTTGTTTTTTTTTTGGGTTCCATGAAAAATCTTTCGGCAAGTTAGTGTTTGATCCGTTTTTTCTAGAATATTCTAATCTATGTGTTTGCTGATGTTATATTTTGACCTTCGACCCGGCCCAAAAATACTATTCCAAGGTGATGCACCGGAAGGAAATGACACATTCCAATGGCCAGTAATCGAAAGAGATCGCGTGGGCGGATTAAGGCTTATAATATGGGACAAGGTGAAGGTCTCACGGTGGCACTACAGTGATGCACCTGAAGAGAGTGACCTGTGAACTGCATGACAGTTATTTCCGCTTGATGACGATTAAACATTCGATTTCAAAGATCCAGTGGGTGATTGTGTGGGCGTTGAATTATTATTTAACTCAGTTGAGTTCGAGTCAAAGAAGCAGTTGCCAGTAGAATTCCAGACAGCTAGAGACGAGATGTGGTAGGGAAAGCCACACCCGACCGAGGGGGCCCTCGGAAACCCCCGATGGAGTGGACCCCAAAATCAGGAGAACAAGAAAGACACATCGTGACGGTCATAACAGTGGGGTCAAAATATGTTCGGTCTCCAGCACCCTCTCACATGCAAACCTTGAACAACCCTTTCGAACCCTTGCAATAAAGTGAGAGGTGAATATGTTGTTAAAGAAGTCTTCTTGTTTCGTTCCTTCCTGCGTCTTTATCACGCGTCTTAATTATTCTGTCGTTGTGATGCTGCATGAACATGTATATGTGGAAATGACTATATAACACTGATTGGCTTAAAAATATTCTAAGTAAGTGAGGTTTGGATCATTTTTTTTCTAGACTATTCTGATTTACGTGTTCTTAGCTAATTTAACTAAAGATAAAAAAGTGTGGATCCCATAAAATCGAGCAAAAGGAAAATATACCACCGGTTTTCAAAAAGAAAAGTAATGCACTCTTTGCATCGTTAAAACAGATCAATGACGAGCTTGATAAACTCAAAAAAATGGGTGTTTTATCTAAAGTTAACTATAGCGATTGGGCTTCACCAACAATATATATGAATAAAAGTTTAAAGAGATTCGTGTCAGCGCGGATTTCTCCGTGGCCTTAAACGATACCCTTAAAAGTTATCATTAACCTCTTCCGTAAAATCAAATATCTGAGACAAATAATTGATACAAATGGAATCCAACACGAGCCAGGACTATAAAATACATGCCTGCTCCTGAAAATGTCAGCTCCAAACAAAGTTTCGGGGTTTGTCAAATTATTACAACGAATTTGTGTCAAACACGCATTGTTTGCGAGCTTCGTTACACAACATTAAAAAAGACTTTAAATAGGTTTGGACGACAGAGTGCCAAAAAGCATTTGAAAAAAATTAAAGGAATCCTAATGTCAGACTTGTTTTTGACTCATTACGATCCAAAAAAAGAAATAATCGTAGCAAGCGATGCTAGTTCAAATGGAAAGAAGCCTGCATTATGCATAAACTCGAAGACTGCTCGGTTATACCTATTGCACACGCATCCAGGACGCTTCTTCCAGCCGAAAAGAATCATTCTGTGATAGAAAGGGGAGTTTAGGGATTGTGTTTGCCCTGAAGAAATTTTATTGATTCATCCACGGAAGAAGGTTTACGTTTCAAACGGATCACTGACCATTGCTAACTATTTTGGAGGTCCAAAAAAGGTCTACCGACCATACAGCTAATCGGTTGCAGCGAAGGGAACAATCTTATAAAATTACGATTTCAGGACAGAATTCTTGCCATCAAGTGAATTGTGTCTCGCGGACGGATTGTCCAGACTTACCCACCAAAATAGTGAACCTTTTGAAGACGCGATTATTGCTTCTCTACAAGCGGAAGTACAGATAAAAAAAATACTATGCAATGCTGTGAAGGAACTACCTGTGAATCTAAAAAAAATAGAAAATAAAGCGTTGGATGACAATTTTATTGTGGAAATGAAGAAAAAACTAAAAGACAGGAGTAAAACAGAATCCAAGGTATATTCAATTTACAATGACGTTCTCATGTACAGCAAAAGATTGGTGGTACCCCTACCACTACAGAAACGAATTCTTAAAGAATTCCACACAAGACATCCTGGTATATCCAAAATGAAAAGCTTAATGAAAAGTTATGTATACTGGCGTAGCATGGATAGAGACATCAAAAGTTTGGTAAAGTCATGCAAAGGATGTGCTTTGGCAGCAAAAGCACCACCAATAAAGTTCAACTCATGGCCAGAAACTGACCACCCATAGTCATGTCTGCATATTGACTTTGCTGATCCACTTAATGGTTCATATTATCTGATTGTTGTAGACAGCTTTTCCCAATTGACCAGAGATATTGAGATGCAAAAAACCAACCACAGAAGTAGTAATTGGGTTTCTACATGAACTGTTTACAAGGTTTGGGGTTCCATTATCTTCAATCATATAGCCATATGTTGGAAGGCCTTCACTTAAAAATATCATCTTGTGTCGCATTCTGACCATGACAGAGAGTTTAGGTAAAAATATTGCAAACTTTGGTCAGGTCTGGCCTAACATTGAAAAGCTAGGCTTCAGGGTATCATTCTCCCAGATAGCATCTGCCTCTAATCTAAAATAGTAAAAGTCAGGTTCATTTCCTAATGCTTGAGGTGTTTTTCAAAGTGGATTGAGAATACTAACAGATTCAAGCAATTTTAGTGCAGCCCTTGACTCTGAATTTTTATGTAGGGAGACCTCTGCCAAAAAATTTGACTTATTTACATCTTGTTTGAGTTGATGGGGTGATTGGAAGATATCATTTGTGGCTGTGAATTTTGGTTTCAGCCTGGCTATATAGTGAAGAGCTTGTTGTCAAGGGCCAGTTACTCTAGCCAGCACCTGCCACTTATCTAAAAGAGAAAGAATTAAGTTCAATTCATGATGGCTGAAATGCTCATGGAGCCATGCAATTTTTTGCACTGTTTTTGACCATGCATCTGTGTAGGAGTCCTTCTGTCTTAAAATTTAACCTTGTGTCTCATCTTGCACCGGGTGGATGAGTTAGATAAATACCATTTGATGCTGGAAGAAGAGGATGTTTTGACAAGATAGTTGTCATAGAACACAGTTGTCAGTAGAATCTAAACTTAGACCATACAAATATATATATATATATATATATATATATATATAAATTTCCATGGAAATGAATGCATGTAGTACAACACACACCAGAAAGGCACAAAGATCAATGTGCATAGGATCATAGACCTTGCTACCCTCCTATATGGTTCACTTATCATCACCACCTACAATTCCTCAATCAGTTCCACTCTCACCGCCTCTACACTATCATCAATATCCACTGGAGTGACCATCACTAATATTGAAGTCTGAGAAAAGGGGAAGATCACCTGCATCAAGGCCATGCTACTGAAATCCGAGCTGCACAGGACATGTCTCAAGGATGAGGAATCATTACCTTCTCTGGATGATATTGTACAGCAAGCTTTCCTCTAGCCATTGCAACAAAAACATGATACAAGGAATACTTTAAAAAAATCCCTTGGTGCTATCAAACTGACCATCACTGATGGTCCACTCTGGCTGAGAACTGTGATGCTTGGCATCTCATCACCAACTATGCAGTCTCCTCCTTTGAAAATATCAGAGGGGCCACCCTTAAAGACAAAAGGTTCAAGAGGAATAACCATAGCACTATGCCATCAAACCAGACCTTCAGCTGCAGCTACTGAGACCATACCTGCCTGTTTCGCATGGACCTTGTCAGCTAGCTGCAGCAGGTGTGGACCGCTGTCTTCTTGAGTTTCATTCATGAATCTAAGTCATGAGATACATTTTCATGGAAACTACAATAGGTGAGGGATTACAAGAACACTATTGAATAGAGTAAGTTTTCAGAGACAAAACATTATTTAAATGTAATCACAACAATCGGTAATGCATTTTAACAACAATCTGGATGTCTGCATCAACAGAGAAGAGCAATCTTTTCCCAACTGCAATGATGGTGTCATTGACAAGAAAAAGTCTGTATAGTCTATCTTTCAGGGTTACAATTCAAATAGATAAACTGATCAATGCATTCTTCCTTTCATGGGTTGATAGCTTAACAAATTGCGGCTTTTCATCAGGCAGATATCGTCGTGATAACGATAATGTTATCTGCCAGTTTATTGTGGTTTGTAAAACTTCATGAAACCTAAGGTCAAGACAAACTTCCATGGCATTAAATATATAAATCTAATATATATTTATTTATTATTATTATATAATAGCTCTATCACAGATATTGAGCATTCTTCAGATTATATTGCACTTGGTTCGCTACAAACCCATGAAGTGAATTAGTGACAACCAACACTGTTACAATATATATATATATATATATATATATATATATGTATACATATATATATATATACTTATTCATTTATGAACTTTATATATACTTACATTCATAACTAGGTGCCCATGATGTAATGGTTACTATCATAGGAAATGGACACAGCAACCTGAGTTCAAACCATGGACAAGGCTGTTTGCATTTAACATAGTACTAAAACCCTTGGGAAAGGTATGCATCCAAAAATTCTCCCTCAGCTATTGGTAAGTTGTATAGCAGACTGGGCTCTTTAACCTTGCTATAGCAACCAGTCTAGGAGAAGAAAAACTCTGAATTCAAACCTGTTAAACTCTACTCAAAAAGAAATTGATCTTGTGTTACATACCATTGATGCAGAGGGGTTGGATATATATATATATACTATATGCTCCCCCATGTGGGTTGAGCTCTCTGCTGAAGGAATTGCCAGCCACTGATAGTGTAATGCAAAGCTCTTCGAAAGAATTGAGCACTCTGGTAGCCGATAGGGTATAAAAAATGTAAACAAAGGCTGCTGCTGCTGTTTCTAAAAATAAAAATACCTTAAAATTCCCTTAGCCAACGTGGTCCGCTTGGTGGCTGAGTGGTCTAAAACACAGTCTAACGTAAAAGTTGGACGGGTTTCAATCCCGGCTTCGAGCGTCCTGCGTGTCTAGCCACACTGAAGAGTTCTGATAGAACGAAACAGTCTGTCTGTGGATGACTATATATATATATATATATATAGAAGGAGTAAGGATAAACTCACTATTGATATTCCCCGATGGACACAGCAGTAATGGCTGACCAGCAAAAACTAACATTTAACAGCTTTATACAGATACCAAAAGCAGGCTAGAGGACCTGTCAGGAGTGTTGAACAATGGGGATGGATGGCCAGACAGTCAAGAAATCTGAGCTATTCACATAACTTGATGATGATGATGATGATGATGATATTTAAGCATATATTATATATATTCATATTATATATTATATATACTTATATGTTTTTATGTTTCTGCATATATATATATATATATGTATATTTAGGCAGCATTTCTTCGTTAATGCAAATTTCATTAAACATAATAGACATTTTATGCCTACATATTCTCTTTTGGATCCGTTCGAATTCCTGTATTACTTTTATCGTATTCGGGGGGAATTGATTTAGGTATTGTCCATAGTTGTATGTATCCCTAGTACTTTCTGCCTGACTTTGGGCCATCATCAGGGGAGAATCTGTTACAAAAGTGATGTAACTTTTGTTTTAGCAAATTACTACTGTGTAAGGACGTCTTTGCTGTTGGAGATTATGGCACTTGCTTTTAAATGTAATTCTGTAAATAGTGCCAGTAGCTAAAGACATTTAAGTACGTTAGCACTGGTTTGAAAATTAATTCTATTAAGACGTCCTTACACAGTAGTAATTTGCTAAAACAAAAGTTACATCACTTTTGTAACAGATTCTCCCCTGATGATGGCCCAAAGTCGGGCAGAAAGTACTAGGGATACATACAACTATGGACAATACCTAAATCAATTCCCTCCGAATACGATAAAAGTAATACGGGAATTCGAACGGATCCAAAAGAGAATATGTAGGCATAAAATGTCTATTATGTTTAATGAAATTTGCATATATATATATATATATATATATATATATATGTGTGTGTGTGTGTGTGTGTGTGTGTTTATTTTAAAATCTGGTATGATATGGATTGTGTAAAGTAACAAGCTGTGTCCTTAATTTCTCATTAATTATACTACTTTATTTTGGTACTGTAAAGAGGTAGGTATTATTTTAACTATATCAATATACTAAATTACAAAATAAAAAGCAGTAATTCTAGGTCTACTTATTTTAAGGAATGGGTTGAGGTAACCACAATCAGGGCTAAGTGAGTGTAAGGGGTGGAGTGGAATCATTCTTATTATTTTGATAGGGACCTACTTAAAACACCTGGTTCATATTTTTTTGTATGGAAGACTCAAGGGAACACTTTTTACCAGGTCTAAATTGATCAAAATAAGATTTTATGTAATTTCCATTAAGTTTTGAAATATGAAACTTACAGCGTATTTAGAACAAAAATAAAATGTTTTCTCACAAATTTATAACTAGCCAGTTTCCAAATTATAGTCAGACCAAGCAAAAAAAAAAAAATAAAATAATAGAAAGAAACTTTTGCTGTGTTGGATGTATGTATATTTATCATACTGGCATGTCTTTTGTATGTAATTAAATATACATATTTTCATTTCTGCATTGCTGGTGTTTCTCTTTTATATATTCTGTTGTTACATTTGAATAAACAATCCTCGAAATGGTATTTAACTATATACATTTCCACTACACAATAGACACTCTAAGAATCAAATGAAAAGTTCATGAGCTGACCAAGATACTCTCATGGAATGTAACCAAATGAGCTTCATTTTTAAACATAGTCTCTCTTACCATTCACACACTTCTATTAGTATTGCAGTGCTTGGATTCCATTGGTCAAAAAAGTCATGAACCACCGATATCACATCAGCACTTGAGTTTTTCCGACCATTCCTAAAATCAGATGATACTCAAAATTCATACCAAGCGAACACCTTTTCATTAGAATGGTGAGTTCCACCAATTCAATTTATACAAAAAATGTTTTTCAGGGAAATTAATTTTGCCAACAAAAAGTAGGTCATCTCTATTTGCACAGATTTTTACTAGAGTAGCATTCAGGCTCTTTTTTGCATAACACTGCCAAAAATACAAAAAACAAAGGTGGTGAATATGTGAAAAAATTGTTTTTCTGTATGTATTTATCCATCCCTGTGACATAATAACTAAAGTCCTGAACTGCAGCCACAAATTAAGTGAGTTCAAACTCCAATCAAGCTATAGCATTCACTTTCAGACCCCTTTATCCTCCCAGCTATGGGTTAAATAGCAGCACTGCTTTTTATCATTAAGGGTTTTCGGACTATTGTCTTCATCTTTATTGTTATTTCCACAACATTTCAGCCAGTATGTCCTCCAGCCTTCTTCAGGTGTTTGTCAAACTTGGAAACCTTCACAGAACTTTGAACTACGTCCTTTATTGAATCCACGGGGGTCGCCTGTTCTGATTTCGTTAGCCATAACTGGGTACAAGTGTTAAGTATTCCTGTATTGTCACTCACCTGCTGTCAGGACTGAACCTGCACCCTCCAGATGATTGTCTCCTTAGAAGCTTAGGGAACCAACACCTATAACCGTTATGCTATGTGTCCTGCTGGACAATTCTGCTGTTCTTCTACAAGGATGGTTTTGGCATTAAATAAACCACAAAGGTTGATATGCCATTAATCAAAGAAACCAAACCAAACCAAACCAAACTATCCTCTCTGCTATGGACAAGATGCAACACAAGGATAGTTATATTCAATGAAGAGTGCCTCAATCCACTCATTTGGGAGGATTAGATTGATAATAAATGGACTATACAGAAAGCAATCTTCTGACAATGAAACCTTCATTGAAGCTCTGAAAAAAAGTGGGTTGCCTCATATAATACAGATTTTTACAAGTGTAGAATTTAGACTCTTTCTAGTGTATCACTGGTAAAAATATATAACCGATAGTGGCAACTAAGTGAAAAATTGCTTTTATTTTCTATGTACTAAGCCAACCTCTTGAATATAGACTGGATGCAATATGAGGTTAGTTTTTTAAGTAGAGTGCAGCTGGTTTGAAATAAGAGTTTTCATTCTCTTAGATTAGTTGCTGAACTAAAGTTAACAAGTCCAGTTTATCCTAATAATGGTGTTTTGTTGCTGAAATTTTGTCCTCATTGGAAAATGTTTCCTTTCAGAATTTCCAATTCTTTCTTATTAATTCTTGTTAGATTTCTCTTACTCTTTAACTTCCTTACACTCATATTGTCATTAACAGAACTGGGCCATTTTCAGGCAGTCTATTCTGGATACTGTGTTCATATATATATATATATATATATATATATATATATATATATATATATATATATTGAAGACAGAAGGGGACCCTTTGTTGGGAACAAAACGTAATTGTCTATCAACAAGATAGTCTAATGCATTATGAGAAAGTGTGGTTTGTAGTTCGGGCCACTATCATATACCACAAAAAATTCTTATACCTTTATACATTGTTTCAATTGATAAAAAATAAATTTTAAAATATGAAACATACTGTGTATTTACAATAATTCTAATACTCTTTTTTTGCAAGTTATAACTAGCAAATTTTCAAATTATTGTCATACCAAGCAAATTAGAATTAGATTCAAATTCCTTTTAATTGAAATCTATTTAATTGTCTTTGTGTTGTATATGTGCTCATGTATTTTCTTTTTGACATTTCTTTTAATTGTAAACGTGTAGGAATACAATGAATAAATACCCCTCTGAGAGAATTGGCATGTCCATTTGGGGTATAGTAGGGGGTTACATGACTGTGTCAGAAACCTATTCTTGACCTCTGTTGGGCTCTGTTCTTTAAATAGTTGAGATGTTGTCTCTGGCCCTGCCAGGGAATGTTATAGTCTCATGGTTATGTTTTCTACACTTAATAAGTAAGCCTTTTGCTATTTGTACCCCTTTGCTTGTTCATGGAATAATATGTGTAAAATTCTGGCTATTGTAACACATTTGTATGTTCTTTCACTGGAATGCCACCTGTATGTATATCATGCATATAAAATATTAAATGTTCTTGCATGTATAAATAAGCTTAGGTTATTTTCCCATCTGTTGTGTTCAGTATTAATATATCACAAATATACAAATGCTAATATTGGTCCCTAAAGTGAGGAATTGACTAAATATCTTCCCTACCACCAAGCATTCCAATATATGCATATTCTTATTTCTATCTGGCTTGTTTTTCTCTTTCATGTTTTCTACTGTTATATTTGATTAAAGAATTATCAAAACAATATCTAATCACTAAGGTGAGTCAAGAGTTTTGCAATATTTTGGTATATGTTAGTTTGCCACCTGTAGATAACATGACCAAAGCATTTCCAGCTGTGGTAGGTACAAACTGTAGTTGGTAGTATCATGGTAGTTAGTGCATAGAGATGTTGTGCATTGATTCACACTGAGTGCAATTTGAAAGCTCTATAGATGAATGTGCAATGGAGTGAAATTCAGGAACTTATGTTTTATGAGATTGAACAGAGCCATAATGCCTTGGAAGCAACCAAAAATACTTATTGTGAGAAAGTAGATCCCTGAACAGTAACCAGATGATTCAAGAAATTTTGTTCAGGTTTACAATCAAGTTAGATTAGATAGATCTAAAACCATGGATTCTAATGTTATGATCCAAACCATAGATGTAAATCCAGTGAGTTGTACTTGGAGAGTATCAGGCAAATTTGTCACCTCAAAGTCCAGTGTAATTCATCGCTTTCAGTAAGAGGTCACCATTGTAAAGAAGAGTTATTTGTTTGGACAGAATTTAAACATTCACGTGACTGTAGAAATACTAATTTAATGTTTGTAGTGTTTTTTCAATAGTAAACATGTATTTATGAGAATGAGTCAAAAGTTTTGCTATGTTTTAGTAACAATTCAGCAGCTCCTGATGCTTTTGCCAAGATTGTGAAAATTATCTTTAATGGTTTGTTACTCAGAAAATAACAGTCATTTTGTATACACATTGCATTTTGTAATAATGGGGAAAATTTTGCAATAACTGTCCCTTTGATCCATAGAGGTCTGTTACCTTTAGATTTGTAGCTTAAGGACTAATCTTGAGGAAACTTAGAGTATGTGAACTCCTTTCACTTCAATGAATGTTTTAATGGTATTTGAAGAGGTCACGTACCTGAACAGAGCTCACTTTCCCAGCTCCAAAAGGTTTTTATAATATTTTATCTTAAAATTGATTGGGAAGGTCTATGTTCAGAAAGCAAATAAAAATGGCATCTGCAAGAGTGCCCCCTCTCAGGAAAGTCGGAATTCAGAAAGGACTTGTTCCACCCTCACACTCCTTGTCTAATGGATAAATCTTAATGAAAATTGACAGAGAAACTCCTTTAACTTCAAGGAGTGATTTAAAGACATTTGAAGGTTGGATATGTGTGAGGGGGAGGGGAAAAGATGATTCCTCCTACACTCATGGTACTCTATGTGTGTGTGTTTATATATATATATTTGTTTTAGTTTCTTTATTTAACAGCATATCAACCATTATGGTTTTTCTGATTCCAAAGCAATCCTTGTAGAACAGCAATGATACTATTTAACACATAGCTGGGATATATATATATATATATATATATATATATATATATATATATATAGGCTCTCGATCATATGGAAGTCGGACCTAACTGATAAAATGAAACGCAGTTTCTTCCAGGCAGCGGTTGTGTCGATACTGCTATATGGATGCACCACATGGACGCTTACGAAGCGGCTGGAAAGGAGGCTGGACGGAAATTATACAAGAATGTTGAGAGCAGTATTAAACAAGTCCTGGCGACAACACCCCACGAGACTCCAACTATACGGACACTTGCCCCCCATCACAAAAACTATACAAGTCCGACGAACCAGACATGCAGGACACTGCTGGAGAAGCAAGGACGAGCTCATAAGCGATGTACTCCTGTGGACCCCCACACATGGATGTGCAAGAGTGGGACGACCAGCACGAACCTACATACAGCAGCTGTGTGAGGACACGGGATGTAACCCGGAGGACCTGCCGGAGGCGATGAATGATAGGGAGAAATGGCGAGAGACGGTCAGGGATATCCGCGCCGGCGGCGCGACATGATGATGATGATGATGATATATATATATATATATATAGTCATCCCATACAGACTGTTCTGTTGTATCACAACTCTTCAGTGTGGCTAGAGATGCTTCAAGTTGAGATCAAAACCTGCTCGACTTTATCCCTGAGCTGTTGTCTGTCTCAGCATAAGTGAAGGAATTTTTTAGATATATATTCACATATACACTATCAATTCATGAGAAGAGCTTTGCATTTATATGTATTTGGCAGCTGGTCATTCTTCACTTGAGTGCTCAACCCCCACAGGGGAGAGGAGCATATATATATATATATATACTACCCCTGACAAAAACTGTGGAATTAGCTCACTTATAGTATATTCACCCAGCTTTTTTTTAAAGAACTGTCTTTTAACTGTAAACCAATTTGCCCATCAAGGCATCCTCTGGTATTTGCTTTAGAAAAGCAAATTACAAGATCATTCTATAAATCTTTCTTCAATATTGAATGATTCCATACTATTTTCCTCTGGATACCATTAATTCAAATAGTTTAACCTAATTTGTTTAGGGAATATTTTAAGAAGCTAGAATGTTCAGCTATTAAAGAAAAAGTGTTTTGTGCCTTATTCGGTTAATTACTGCTAAATGAAGAATTTAAGAGTACTTCCTCAAAGTGTACTAATTCCATAATTTTTTCAAGGGTAAGTTATATATATATATATATATATATATATATATATATATATATATATATATAATGTTTTTTATGAACTGATATATAAAAGGAATATTTAATTTTTCATTGAATTTCTGAATGAAATAAGTGATTAAATAAAAATGTTCATCCATTCTAAAATGTCCAAACCTATTATAATTTTAAAAAATTCTTTTACTGAACTGATATATAAAAGGAATATTTAATTTTTCATTGAATTTCTGAATGAAATAAGTGATTAAATAAAAATGTTCATCCATTCTAAAATGTCCAAACCTATTATAATTTTAAAAAATTCTTTTACTCTTTCTCACAATTTTATTATTTCTCATAGAAGAGAGAGAGAAACATGTAAGCAAAATTTTTACAGGCTTGAATAGAAAGTTATTAAGAGTTAATTCCCCTTATCAAATAAACTCTCCTGCGTCACTTGTTGTCGAGCAGCAGCAGTAGTCAATGGTGGAACATAGTAGCAATGTGTTCAACTTGGAACGGTGAGCAGACAGTTTTTTTCCCCACTTCATGTCATTTTCTCGTTCACCCTGCTTGTTACAGCCTTCTATGGTCCTGTATCTAATAGTCTTCTCTTTAAGATTTTCTGTTTGTGGACTTAGTCTCATCAAAAATCTTATTACCCTTAGTACTGCGCTGTTGCGTCTTCACCCGGGTGCGAAAAAAATGTGACTCTAGACTTAGGACCTCATACTCCACGTCAGAGCCTTAAAAAATTCCGAAATAACAGTTTTAACTCATTGCCGAAAAATTATTGGGTCATTTTTGAGGTCATTATGAAATCCTTCTTGAATTTAAGTAGCACTGTCATTTACCAAATATAACGTATTTCAATATTTTTAAACATTTTTCTTACCTACCTTTTTCGAAACCTGTATGTGTGTGTGTGCATACGCTCTTCAACTTTGGTGGTACCAAAGAGAAAAACGCGACAGCAGTTGGTTTACGGATGCTCGATAAGGTAATAAATTACCCTTGGGTGTATTTCAAAATTAAAGAGAAGAAAATTAACAAAAACACCCTTTGTTTTAGTTTTGTTGGTTAGCTGCTAAATCAAGATAATTGGAAATTTTGAAATGAAAAAGGCTGGAGGAAATTTTTTAAAAATTCCTGAATTTTCGCTTGTACTAAGACGAAAAAATCAAATCTAGAAACGTCAAATTTTCGACTACCAGATGAAATAATCGCTTGTTTTGTTTTGTTTTGTTTGTAAGGCCAAGAAAATGAATGTCAAAAAGACGAACGTTTTTTGGTGAAAAAGAGGAGAAAGTAGTTTTGAAAATTATGCATCAACACAACACTGATATTTTTTGTGTTAAAAAAATAAGTTCAGAATCATCAGCTGATTATCAATTTTACTCATTTAAAATATATATTTATTACTACGCACCCACTTTTTTAATTATGAAAGAAGGAATGTACAGTGATACTTTAAACGTAAAATTTGATAATTAGTATTTTTACCCAAATCACATATTAAAACAATTTCTTTAACCAAAATATATACCAAATTTGAATTAGAAAAAAAAGCTGTTTCTTAGTTTGTATTTGTCCCTTTTTATTTTGTATTTACTCATGTGTAAAATCCGAAAAACAAACCAGTGATCTGTGAAAACTTTTTAAACAAAATCAATTCGTTTCCTTATTTCAATCTGGTTTTTCACTGAATTTTTTTCTTTCATTTTTATCAATATAAATAATACTCTTTAATGAAGCCAGTGTTCAAACAAATGAAATTAATACAGATTGCTTGAAAACAGATCATGCAAAAATAAATAAATAAATAAATAAAATACAAGACCAATAAGACTGTTTTCAAAGTTACGGATAAAGTATTTGGTTCGGGTTAACTTCGTCAGTATGAATAAACAGACTCAAAATTCACTGTCACTTGCTCCGATTTTTCTCGGGGTCGTCTCCTTGTCCACACATTCATGTGTCATTTAACAAACTTCTGTCACTTTTTGGGTAACTTTTTCATTTGTTGTTTTTTACGATGAATGAAATTAATAAGATAAATATTGTGTTTTTAGAAAACGAAAGTGTGAAATTCTTTGCAAAACAATCCCAACATGCATTCCATGAAACGAGGAAATAAATTACATGTCGAGGAGGCGGTCCCGAAAAAAACGGGTCAAGTGACAGCATGTCTTGTATCAGCTTATGATTACTAAGTTAATCAGTAAAATATAATTTTTAGCTAATTTACTCCTCAAAACAAACAGAAGCTTATATTCATAAGTTAATCGAATTTTTGTTTGAAATGAGTATTGTTTTGATTGATTCATATTAGTGAAACAAAAGCAACTAATCGAATATTCTTGTCGCGATTGTCCATCCGTAGAACGAAAAAATGTGTAGTCACATGTTGTTCGTTTCGGTACCACGAAAATAATGGAGTTTACCTTTTCGTCATGTCGTTTGTTCAACTTAAATCTCGTCACAGCCGGCAGTTGTAGTCATTACGCCTTTTGCTTTCATGTTTATTGACTGCCCTCTTTTGACCCTATTTATTTAGACCACTGCAATATTTAAATTGGTGAGCAATCTTTATGGCTATTACTTTCAATAAAAAAATTATTCTGTTAAATTAAATAAAAATGGTTTACGGTCTTCAGTCACCAGTTAGTGTTGATTTCATATTGTCTTTATGTCGTCTGGTATTTTTTCCTATATTTACTTGACTGTCTGAATAGTTGTAATAAAAAGCAATTGAAATAAAGATGAAAGAAAAATACTAGTCATAAATTAATTGTTTGCAATATTTCATTCAATTAAAAAAAAATGCTACTTCTTTCTCTTTCACATTTTTTGGTTAACATGTTTAGTTAAGATCCGGTTAACTTGCGTGTTTTTTGTATTAAAATTTATTTTTCCTATGTAGTTTGATCTGCTTTGTCTGAAAAGTATCTTAATTTATTTTTTCTTTTTTTACAAGAATTATTGAAGTGAGAGCTTGTGAATTGACTTTAAAATTAGTTCATATTGGATTATTTTATTGTGTAATTTTGTACATATACGTATGTATAAAAATGAAGTGAACCCTTAGTTTTCAAACGAATTTGATTAAAGTGAAACTAACAAATATTTGCTTTTCTCAGTATAATCTCCTTTGTCAGTGTCTTTAATTTATTTGTGATTATTAATCACGTGTATCGAACATTATTGTGAGAATGGCAATTAAAAATTGCCAACAGGTTACGGACTTAATGATTTTGACATGTCAAACCATCGAGGTTATTTAAGGTCTTGAACTTAGGGAACATTTTACGTTAATATTTACTTTTTTTTCGCTCGGTTATGATATCTGGTATTCTTATCTCATACAAATAATTTGTAAACAGATCTATCGATTCGTTGATAGGACCCTGACAGGTACTGCCACTTGGTGAACCTGGGAGTAATGACACTGAATGGCAGTACTCCACGCTATCCAGTGCTCCTGAACTGTAGCCTCACCATCAATTGCAGTTTAGTGTCATATCCAGAACACCTTCCTTTTTTGACGGGCTTGTACCCTTTTGCAGTGGATACAGCGTTTTTTTAAAGTATTGTCTACAGGGCGAACGGACGACCCATTGATCCGCCTGTAGGTACAAATAAAACCTAGAATTAAGTTAAAATTGTATTTGAGTTATTCAATTTTATTGAAATGTACCTATTCATTTTTTTTTATTTAACCTCATATGAAGAATAATGAATACTTGTAGTTTATTCAAAACTCGTGATGACATTATCAGAGTTTTAAAAAAGATTAAAATCGAAGTTTCATTCATGTAATTGCAGGGGGTGGGGGTGAAAGAAAAAACAAAAATAAACTCCGCTCACAGAGGAAACTTTTTTCCTGCTTGAGTACATTAGGGTCAACGATAAGGTGATTATATGATTGTTTTTATTTATAGAATTTCGTTTGCAAGTTTGTTTTAACTCCTGTTACTTTTTATATTAACTGTGTTAATTGATGTTAAAATTATTATTGATTGTTAATATTCAATGGTAATGATGCATAGAAGGAAACTTGAGTACTTTTTTTAAAATGACCACCGACCGTCTCGGGTTTTATTTTTTCCTCTTTCTACTTTTGTTACGTACACGTGTCTTGTTGAACACATGCCCGAGCGAGATTACTTTCTAAAAATCTAATTTACTCACGCACAAACTGGAGTGAGGAGTCTCTCTGGGGTAGTGGACTGCGGCCTCGAAGTAAACTAGTTTACACCCCAGTCGCGCTATTACGTTCACTTTCGGACTAATATCTTTGGGAAAGTTATGGACCCTCTTAACTCCTTCTCCAGCTAACGGGTTAAATTAAATAGCACCACTACTAGTTTTCCATATTTATAACTTTGGCATTAAATAACTCACGAAGGTTGATATGCCATTAAAATAAACCAAACCATAGATATCTAATATCAAACCACCATATCTGTCATTGGCAGTTTATAAGACCCTCCTTTCTATTTCACTTGGGAATATTAATTTGTTCGTGCATTTTACGTAAGTGTTTGTGAAATACAGCAGAAAAAGAAAGATAAGCACTTTGGCAAAACATGGAACTAGCTGGAAAAATATGAACACTCAATAATTTATCTCAAAGAAGAGAAAACAAAAGTCTATCAGATATAAGACTCAAAGGAT